>WAAB01002872.1:939-11716 GCA_013389865.1 Piaya cayana | reverse complement strand
GGAGGTTGTGGAGAGGAGGGAGCTGGCCTCTTCTCCCAAGTGACGGGGACAGGACAAGAGGGAATGGCCTCAAGCTCCACCAGGGGAGATTTAGGCTAGAGATTAGGAGGAAGTTTTTCATGGAAAGGGTCACTGGGCATTGGAATAGGCTGCCCAGGGAGGTGGCTGATTCACCTTCCCTGGAGGTGTTTAAGGCACGGGTAGACAAGGTGCTGAGGGACATGGTTTAGTGTTTGATAGGAATGGCTGGACTCGATGATCCGATGGGTCTCTTCAAGCCTGGTGATTCTATGATTCTATGAGAGGTATTTGAATATCACAATGGAAATCCTAGTCCACTTCTTCTCAAACCTGGTTCTCTGACAAACCAGGGAGGAGATGAAGTTGAAAAGCTGTTCCCTTTGGGGAAGCATCCCAGCCAAAGCTGAAGGAAGCATCGTGGAGACCGTCTCCTCTGTATGTGAGCTGTATGGGAAGCTCGCTGTAGTTCTGAGGAGGCAACAATAAGTACTGTGAAGGGCGAGGACATGCATGGGAACTGCACGTAAGCCAGGAGTAGGGTTTGCAGCTCCAGCATTCAATGCACGCAGGCTCTTTATGTACTTAACACTATTAAGAAATATATTTGTCTGTCTGTCTATCACACATGCAGGAATTATTTAATCCCTCAGTGAAATGCCAGAAGGGAAAAAAAACCCCAACACATTAGACAACAGAGTATGGAAATTTGGATTTTTTTTAATTGCTAAGTTTAACTGTATAAAGTGCAAATAAATCAATGTAAAACTTTAGGGAGAGAAAGTGCAGTCTGGGAATTTACCACTTTAATTAGCTAGAGTATTGAAATTATTTTGGAACACCAAAGTGACCGGATGTGAATTCTTCAGGTTTTTTTTTGAAGGACTTCTTCAAGAGTTTGATGACTTTTTCCCTATGGGAAAGAAACACAAGAGAAAGAAACACAAAATTTAGAGACTGTACTGGAAATGGACAATGCAGACAACTCTTTTATCCTCAGTGTTCTGCTGCCATGCCCTGAAGAAGGTGATGCCTTAGGAAAAGAAAATCTGGCAGTTCATCCAGCTCTGGTTATGCTCCACTCCTATTGCTGAGTAGTTTCTGCCTTCACTGAACCATCCTGTTGACTTGGTAAATGGCACTGTATCTCCTATTTCCCTGCCAGTAGTCCCACGCACTGGAACAGCTCATCTGCAGAGCCAGGTCCACAAGATTTGTTTGGGAATATGTAGGTGTGTGTGAAGACCGTGCACCAGGCTGCTGCAGTGTTGCTCTTCCCTTCTTGGTCGCAGTGGGGACGCAGCATGGAAGGAACATAGTGGAAGGAGTGTACAGGAATGTTTTTTTCCCCCAAATTTGTTCCTCCTCTTTCTTTTTGGCATTATGATGAGGCCCTTGTAATCCAGGACAGTAATGAAACCTGTACCCCGGTAGGTTTTATCTTGAAAATCAAATATCATAATGAATTTACCGTATAGCTTCTGTATCCCTCTCTTATCATCCTCTGGAAGTTTGAAGGTTGCTGGGTTCTCATATTTATACATAGGGTACATCAGAGCTTCAGGGACGTTTGAATGAGCAAGTCCCAAAGAATGGCCAAATTCATGAGCAGCAACAAGGAACAAATTGACTTCTGCAGCAAAGAAGCAGAGAGAAGCATGTTAAAGGTATGACATTTCTTTCTAGCATACAAAGAATCAAAGTAGCAGGAGAATATTTATCTTTCATTCGCTTGGAATCAAAACCACAGGGTTTTGATCAGTTATTACTGAACTTTCATATGTGACTGTAATATTTTAATGAAAACATTACTGATCCCTTGCGAACACATCTAGGGACTTGGAGTCTTTTTCAAACTCTGCTTTTAGTTAACTCAATTCCTACAAGCAAGTCATTGGACCTTTTCATAAGTCAGGTAGAAAACAGAGGCTCATAGCCCTTGCTTGACCTGTGAAAAATGCTTTGAAATATGACAGTACAGGCATTAGGTAGCTGCTAATGATAATGAAACACAATTACTGAGAAAAGTAGTTGAAAAGAACAGAAATATTTGTAGTGAAATGATACCAAAGCATGAGAGTTGTGGAAAGCATTTCCTATAGCTGTGTTCTTTTAACAATATTTGCCTTTCCCCTTCAGACACGCATGTGGGTTTTACCTCGATTGTACTCTGACCACCTTTCACCTTCATCAAAATGAGCATCTCCACCAAGCCCTTCTCCAGGTGCAAATGCATGGGCTAGTGTGTTACCTCTTCCATCAAAAGGGTATCCGTCACCATGCTCTGCATTTGAAAGAAACAGAAGTCAGAGAATCGTAGAATCATAGAACAACGAGGTTGGAAGAGACCCACCGGATCATCGAGTCCAACCATTCCTATCAAGTGACACTGGCTGTAATGTTTGAATTCAGCAGACAGGAGCATGCTACTCTTGCGCTGATGTTGTTCATTACTGGTTGTTGAAACGAGTCCTACAATAGCAGCGAGGTTGTAAATATGAAGAGCAAGGCTTAGGAAACATTCTGCAAATTTATGACTTAAGTTCAAATCTTGTATTTGGTCATTCAGGCTGCTGCATGTTTCAGAAAGAGCTCAACATATATTCATAAAATCATAGAATAGTTTGGGTTGGAAGGGACGTTAAAGATCATCCAGTTCTAACCCCCCTGCCATGGGCAGGGACATGTCCCACCAGACCAGGCTACCCAAGGCCCCATCCACCTCCAGGGATGGGGCAGCCACAGCTTCCCTGGGCAACCTGTTCCAATGCCTCACCACCCTTAAGATGAAGAGATTCCTCCTGATATCTAGTCTAAATCTGCCCTTCTCGAGTTTATAGCCATTGCCCCTCATCCTATAACTACCAGCCTTTGTAAACAGTCTCTCCCCATTTTTCTTGTAGCCCCCTTCGGGTACTGGACGATTGCTCTAAGGTCTCCTCGGAGCCTTCTTTTCTCTAGGCTGAAACTCACACCAGCTCTGAAAATTTCCCCTTATTACTTAGTGAGCCTCTTTGTCCTTTTCTCTTGATGATGCGGATGGACGTCGTACAGGGCTAACACTAGCAGAAGATTCATAGTTCTGGGATATGATGAGAGGCTAAAAGCCATAACAGCTTGCAGGATCCTTTCTTACTTTGACTGCACCATTAGTCAATCAGTGAAGCGTAAGTGTTGGACTTTTTGTTGTTTATATGCAGTAAGCCTGGTGTCTGATACTCACTTATAGTTATTTGACATCCAGTAAATACTGTCAAAGGATCTAGAGAACAAGTCAGCTAACCTTAAAGTAGGCACTTATTTGTCTAAGTTGAGTTAATTTAGGTTCAAGGCACAAAGAAAAGTTATGTCTGCATTCACGTATCATTCTGGATCACATCTGAACTTCTGAAATTACTCTACTCGTGGTCCACGTTTACCTTGCTTTGACTTGCACCTTGGTTTGAGTGCACCAATGGGATTTCTTCCAGAAGAAAATCAACCAGAAGATGCTAACTATGGCCAGACCTAATGCATCCCAGCTGCCAAAAACTGTTCAGGGAACCAGACTAAGTATAGAACAGTGTAAACATTCCTGAACATGCCTGAATCCAGTCTGTGGTGACTGGCTCTTCAGAATCAGCTGTTTGGCTTTTCAGATCCTTTCCTGTTAGTCTGCACTTTTCACTGAGGCAGGCAGAGCCTTGAACATCTAAACTTAGGTGCCTCCTTCTGGAGCTGAATTACCCCTCCATTTCACAGCTGTCACTCTGAAAGGATTTTCAAATAGTTCCACAGAAGTGAAACTATATCATAATATGATTATGTATAATTATACATTATAGGGAGGGGCTGGAGCACCTCCCATACAAGAACAAGCTGAGAGAGTTGGAGTTGTTCAGCCTGGAGAAGAGAAGGCTCCAAGTACTTGAAGGGAGACTCCAAGAAAGCTGGGGAGGGCCTGTTTACAAAGAATTATAGTGATAGGACAAGGGGCAATGGGTATAAATTGGAGAGGGGCAGATGTAGACTAGACATAAGGAGGAATTTCTTCATGATGAGAGCGGCGAGACACTGGCCCAGGTTGCCCAGGGAAGTTGTGGCTGCCCCATTCCTGGAGGTGTTGAAGGCCAGGTTGGATGGGGCCTTGGGCATCCTGGTCTAGTGGGATGTGTCCCTGTCCATGGCACGGGAGTTGGAACTAGATGATCTATAAGGTCCCTTCCAACCCAAACTGTTCTATAATTCCATGATTCTCTGAAATTCAGTGGCCTGATAAAGCGAAGATGAAATTTATGTAGACTTCAGCATAATTCTAAACTCTGTGTTTTTTCTTAAAGCTGTGACTCTAAAAATATGTACTTTGAGTCACAGGTGGATTATCGCATTTTAAAAATCACAGGTATTCTCACCACCACGTGCAAAAGCAATCTCAATGTCTGCTTCTTGCTTGTATACTCTTCGGAACTGCAGTGGAGTCACATCGCTCCAGACTTTAAAAGCCCTTTTAATTGCATCATCCACTTTCCTTTCAGGGAGATCAGGTGTATAGTTGAGAATCCTGGCAGCGAAGGGAAAGAGATTAACGTCATTTAGATTGTGAATCAAACCCACATAGTTAAATGCAAATCACCCCATTTCCCTGGAAAACCTGAAACATCACTAACCTGTAAGTCAAATGTGTCTTTCTCCATTTTGGACTTTGAGGAAATGTTTGGTAATCTGCTATGTCAGGGACTCCACATCTGGGCTTTTTAATTGCTTCTTCTGTTTCTGCATTTAATTTTCCAGTTATAGTCAGGTGGAAAAACCTCTGCAACTCTTTAATCCTCTCTTCTAAGGTTAGGGTTCGGGATTTTGGAATTGGAAAAAATCTATCGAGATATGCCTGAAGGAGAAAAGGAAAATGGCAATCAGTATATGTATCCTTGATCTATTGGTAATTATATTTTTCAGTTGATTGAGTTGTTTCATCAGTCATGGATAATTTTTGATGTATTTTTTCTTACCATTTTAGTTTACCAAATGCTATTGTCTCTGTAGTATAGGTTAGCATACATAGAAAGAATTGCAACAGCAGAGAAACAATTTAAGCAATCAGTATCATTTTAAGTGTACACAATTTACTGAACATTTGAATCTAGAGTTTTCAAACACATTATACATAATATTTTTGAGATGTTTTGAAAATGACATGTTCCCCTTTATTTACCGGTTGGACTTTGGTCTCTTTTGTAGGTTACACTTAGGATATCTAAGCTAGTCATCAAGCTTAAATTACTTTATGTCACCTCTGCAAAAACTGTTGTGGCAATGTAAGATAAGAAGGCAATATAAACAGATAGGAAAGGAACATAGAAGCTGAATAAAAAATCAGGTTATTCATAATACAGTTATGTTTTCCCCTGGCAACATACCTTTATGACAGCATTGCTGTGCAATTCTCTGCTAAGTCGTGCTGGAAAAGCAAGACTCCCAGGTAGGAGGATGGCAGCACAAAGTAGGAGGCATCGCATAGTGCCCAGCTTGGCAAGGAGCTTTGCTACAGGAGAAAGGGTTTGACCTTCTGTCTTCCAAGCTCACAGCTAAAAGGCTTATATAGATCCGGATAGCTCCAAGCGGTAATTTCCTATGTGAGTCACTTTTTGGTGCTATTAATGTAATCCCATCACTATTCAAAGAAGTAAATGAAAGCACGTTAAACAAATCTTTCTTTGACTTCCCTGTTGATGTCATGTCACAGCTAGCAGCCAGCTTTGGCTCTCCCTTTTCACATTATTCCACTAGAGAAACCACAGGGTCATAAGGAAGTTCACTTTCTGTAACTTCATCAGTACAGTTACTGTATAATCGCTTCTTACTGCATTTCTCCCAAGTTCCTTATGCACAAAGGTGTTTTGCAACCACCTTTTGGCTAGACAGCTTGCCTGTATTAGTTGATGGATGGGATGATGGAAGGGATGATGGATGGGAGCTTCGGTCCTTGAGCGGGACCAGGACAAGCTGGAGAAGTGGGCGTGTGCGAACCTCATGAGGTTCAACAAGGCCAAGTGCAAGATCCTATACCTGTGTCAGGGCAATCCATGGTTTCAATACAGGATGAGGGATGATGTGGTTTGAGAGCAGCCCTGCAGAGAAGGACTTGGGGGTGTTGGTTGATGAGAAGCTCAACATGAGCCGGCAGTGTGTACTCTCAGCCCAGAAGGCCAACTGTATCCTGGGCTGCATTGAAATAAGCGTGGCCAGCAGGGTGAAGGAAGGAATTCTGTCCATCTATTCCTCTCTTGTGAGACCTCAACTGGAATATTGTGTCCAGTTATGGAATCCACAACAGAAGAAGGATGTGAAGCTGTTGGAAATGGTCCAGAGAAGGGCTACAAAGATGATCAGAGGCCTGGAGCATCTTCCATATGAGGACAGCCTGAGAGAATAGGGCTTTTTCATCCTGGAGAAGAGAACACTCTGAGGAGATGTTAGAGTGGCTTTCTGGTACCTGAAGGGGGCCTACAAGAAAGCTGGGGAGGGACTTTTTACAAGAACATGGACTGATAAGACAAGGGGGAACAGCATCAAACTGGAAGGAGGAAAGTTTAGATTAGAAATTAGGAAGAAATTCTTCATGATGAGGGTACTGAGGCCTTGGCACAGGTTGCCCAGGTGGAACTGTTGAAGGCCAGGTTGGATGGAACCTTGAGCGGCCTCGTCTGGTGGAGGTGTCCCTGCCCATGGTAGATGGGTTGGATCTGGATGATCTTTAAGGTCCCTTCCAACCCAAACCATTCTATGATTCTATGGTTCCGTCTCACTGAAACTAATGGCATTTCCTAGGAAGCATGCACAACACTGTCTAGGTAATTTTTCTGAATTAAATTTGCTTGTGAGGTGTCTTATGCTGCAGGAAATCCAGTTCAGTACAAGCGGTTTCAGCTGTTTTAATGGTGCTAGGAGAGAGGTCTTTAGATGAGCCCTTTAGAAATAGGAGACTAGGCCTTTGCCCCTTTCCTCCCAAATGAGATGACCTTTCAGGGTTATCTTTACATTAGAGATTGAGACAGAAGACATAACTTGCGAGAATAGGTGAAAGCTCTCAGGAAAAAAAAGATCTTATCCTAACAAACGTGGAGCTATTTTCTACCTCTGACTATACCAGTGCAATCTGAAGCTCTGGTAGAGAAAAACAAAGCTGAGCAGGGCAGCCACAACCTCCCCGTTCCCAAGACCAAAGCTGGTCTCAGCTTTGCTCCACCAAACCTGTCTGGAAGTGGTATTTCTTGAGAAACAGGAACATCAGTCTGGCTTGTAATTTTTTTTAGGCTCTGCAGTTTGTGATGTGTTACCTCTAATCTGAAAGGAAACTCGCGTAAATGGGAAAGGACCGTTACCGTTCCTCACAATAGCACAGCTTGTATGGGTGTAACTGAACATATATGGAAAGGTCTGTGGGTTACTGGCTTAAGTCCGAAGTATTTCTGACTGATGTGAGGAGAAAGACTTTTATTTCAGAGAAAGAAAATCTATACCAAAACACTGCTGAATTAGGCAGGAGAGGACTATGCTACACAGTGATGTCTGAAAGAGTTGCTAAAGGAATGAGGCTTCCACCTGGCTGGATACAGCCCAGGTGCCCTTCATGTGATCATTTCTATTCATTTTTATACGCTTAGAGAATCTATCAATTTAGAATTTTTAAAGATTGATGAAGAAATAGAATCATAGAATGATTTGGGTTGGAAGGGACCTTAAAGATCATCCAGTTCCAACCCCTCTGCCATGGGCAGGGACACATCCTTATCAGTCCAGGATGTCCAAGGCTCCATCCAACCTGGCCTTCAACACCTCCAGGGATGGGGCAGCCACAACTTCCCTGGACAACCTGTTCCAGTGCCTCACCACCCTTAAGATGAAGAGATTCCTCCTGATATCTAGTCTAAATCTGCCCTTCTCGAGTTTATAGCCATTGCCCCTCATCCTACCACTACCAGCCTTTGTAAACAGTCCCTCCCCATCTTTCTTGTAGCCCCCTTCGGGTTACTGGAAGGTCAAATAGCTGTTTTATTTTTAGGTTCATCTTTTTCTTCCTCAACAACTGACTTTATCTCGGGCTGTGGCAGTAAAGTAAGATCTGGACAAGGGTCTGGACTGTAGGAGATGAGGATGTGTTTAAACCACTTCGAACTCCATGACTTTAAGGTGTGGTTTTGATTGTATCCTCATACATGCAACAGGAATTTGAAAGCTTCCAGAGCCCCATTCCAGCTGACAGACTATTGAGCAACTCACATATATCTTCAATTGGTCCGTGAGCAAAACTGAAAAGGAGAGTTTAAATGCTAGAGCTTGCCGAGAAAGGACCAGCATCATGTTCCATTTTATTTTCTGCTGAAAATTTGAAAGGGTTTTGATGAACATTGGGTGAGAATTGAAATAAAAATCTTTCCATGAGGAGAACTTTAATTTCTTTGGTTTCAAAAATAGCAGAAACCAATCTAATTCTAGTAAGATCAACATCAAAACGAAACAGATACTGGAACAGCTCTGTGAATGTTGCAAGCCTTAACTTTTTGTTTTGATCTTGAATGACAAAAACTGTTGTGGGTCAGGAAAAATTATTTCCTGCCCAAACACCACAGTCATTATTTACATTCAGCAGAAAACCTTTGCCAAGAGTAGACATAAGGAAAATTTCTTCATGATGAGGGTGGTGAAGCACTGGAAGAGGTTACCCAGGGAAGTTGTGGCTGCCCCATCCTTGAAGGTGTTGAAGGCCAGGTTGGATGGAGCCTTGGGCAACCTGGTCAGGTGGGAGGTGTTCCTGCCCATGGCAGGAGGGTGGAACTGGATGGTCTTTAAGGTCCCATCCAACCTAAACTATTCTATGATTCTATGCCAGAGTAAGGCTTGTGTAGAAAATGTTTAAAGAGGTCAGAAGAAATGTTGTTAGAGACAATAATAGAAGGTTCTGTAGACACACAGTGAAAGTAAAAATACTCCATGACTTACAATTCTGTTAAGAATACTCACAATATTTCCACTGAACTGCTTACAGTTGCTGAGGTGAGTAACCTTACTGTGGACAAGAATGCTTCTTGAAACTATGTCCTGTGAGGAACTGGTTGATCGACATCAGACCTTTTGTGTTCTAGAGAAAAGCACATATATAGAAACTAGGACCTGAGCTTCCTTTGGACATGAGTGGGATGAAAAACTGAAGTAGAACTGAGTGATTCAGTTGTGAATGATCCCTGTTTCCTGGTCATTTGACTTGGATAGGAGGCTCAGCTGGATTCTGCTCAACTTCAATGCAGCCAACAGTGGAGATAAGGCAGGTCAAGAGCTGCCCAAGTGTCTTTGTAAGTGTGCTGGATCTGGCTGTGATTGAGTTAACTTCTTCATAGCAGCCCCTGTGGTGCTGGGTTTGGCTTTGGAGCTAAACCAGTGTTAATAAGACACCAGTGTTTTGAGTAATGGTGAGTGGTGTTTGCAGAGCATCAAGGCTTTCTCTCTTTCACGCTCTGCCCTCACAGGGTATGGAAGAGGTCGAGTGGGCTGGAAGGGGACACAGCCAGGACAGCTGATCCACATTCTCCAAAGGGATATTCCATGTGTTATGATGTTATGTTTAGCAATAAAACTGGGTTAGCAGCAGAAGAAAGTGGAGTGTGGGCTGTCTTCCAAGGCAGTCATTGCCTGGAGACTGGTTGGACATCGGTCTGCTTTGGGGAGGTGGTCTGCATCTCTTCCCCCCCTCTTTCTTTCACTCATTCAGCTGTCTGTATCTCAATCCATGTGTTTTATCTCTCTTTTGCACTTTGTAATCTCTCAGCTCATCCCAGTGTAGATGGGGACTGAGTGAGCAAGATATGTGGTGATTAACTAGCTGTGATCTATCCACTCCAGTGAATATCAATCAATTAGAACGGCCAAAATCTCCCAGGAATTGTTTTGTTTGGATCACTTGTGAATTATGCAACGCTGGATTTAACATCCTACCAAACTAGATAGGCCTGGATTCTTATGGTCTCCAGGACACCTGATTTGTCTTGTTCCAGTATCTGGTTATGCAATTTGACTACCACAAAATAAAATGCAAATGTGTTAATTATTTCTGCAGAGTAAAATGTGGGTTTTTTGCATTGCAGTTTCTTGAGGCTAAGCCCACTGAGGTCTACTTCATAACCTCCCTGGTATTTTTCCACAAAATGAACCTTCATCCTCCTCTTCATCTCAGCTTCATGCGGCTTGCTTTTTAGGATGCAAGGTGGCCTCTGAGCCACAGAAATGTGAAGTTCCCTCATGGTTGTTCTGGACCATTTTTCTTGGCTGGGGCCTAGACTGCAGAGGGAGGCACTCCTCCATGTCTTCTGCACTGCATTTTCCATAGATTTTACTCCTGAGGGGTCTCTCTTTGAAGGAGTCTCTTGCCAGGTGGTATCCTGGGCTATATATGCTTTTTGCAGGCAGTGTGAAGGTAAAACATTCCAACCACCCCTGTCCAGGCACCAAGGTCCTACCAGGGCTGCTTGACACTGTGTCAGCCCATCCCTGGAGAGAGGTAATCTAGTTCTTCTCTCCTGTTTAGCTTGATCAAGGTGTATTGAAATATTTCTAACTGGGATCTACCTCATGTCTCACAGCTTTTGGGGAGAAAAGCCTTGAGGAAGGCATTAGATGTTAAGCTTCAGCACAAATGATGTGACAAGAACTAACACAATTAAGATAATAATAATTAACCCATCATAGAATCATAGAATCATAGAACAACCAGGTTGGAAGAGACCCA
>WAAB01002871.1:12737-30435 GCA_013389865.1 Piaya cayana | reverse complement strand
AAAGCTCTGCCTCAAAAATTGCAATTGTAAATGAAATTGCAAAATAACCTGTGATTAATTAAAAAAAACCTCAGTGTAAATGAGTTCATTTCAGAATATTTTTTTTCTTGAAAACCCTCCATCCAAACATTTGAGAATTGTAGCCAGCAAATTTATGGTGAAGGGATATTTGCTTAAAGTCGCATAAGTCATATACATGGGGAAGAAGAACCAGGCATATCTGGTCTAAATAAATTGCAATCCATGTAATTTAGCTGAAATATCTAATCTAAGGCTAGTCCTTATTTTTTTGATTTGGTGGGAAGGACAATCTATTACCCTCCTTTTTTTCTGTGTCACAGAGCTTGGAGCAGCTGAGAGAGCTGGGGTTGTTTAGCCTGGAGAAGAGGAGGCTGAGGGGAGACCTCATTGCTCTCTACAACTACCTGAAAGGAGGTTGTGGAGAGGAGGGANGGAATGGTTGGACTCGATGATCCGATGGGTCTCTTCCAACCAGGTGATTCTATGATTCTATGATTCTATACTAGGGGGTTGGAACTAGATGATCTTTAAGGTCCCTTCCAACCCAAACTATTCTATGATTACATTTCAGATGCAAATGGTTTATTTTTTGGTAAAACTATACATACTCTATAAATTAATATTTTCCTGTTTTAGTAAGATAATCAATTTCACTGGTGCCAAAAAATAGAACTTCCCTCTTTTATATTCATAGCTTTAATAACTTTTTAAGTTCAAAATTTTAAATTCATTTTGAACCAAGCTGGTTTTGTGGTGAAAGTAATTAAAATTGCAACACATTTGTTTGCAGTAGCCTCTCGGGATGCGTTTGATGCAATGCACACTCCCACTTTGCCTGTCCTTGCCTTCCCCTCCTTTTGTTTCCCTGCCGTTTTTTTCTAGCACAGCCAATACAATTGCTTTATACCAACTACCACTCCTGACATTTTTTTTTTTTAATGAAGTTTATCCCTTTGTGAAAGAGATATTTTTCTAATTTATAATAGCTTAGCCCATCTTAATTTTATTTTTATTTCTGGCATGACTAAGAGTTTTTGGAACTTGTTTGTAGACTTTTTTTTTTGTCTTGAATGCAATCAGCATCCAGTAGTAAAGTTTTACTCAGCTCAAAATGCTGAAGCAACATATCCTGTTTTAAAGTTTTGGGTTCTCTTCAAGACATTAATATGGTGTTCATTATCAAAGGACAAAGGGCACTTTGAATTGTAATAAGGACATTCTGGTTTTAAATTCCATTACTTGCATTAAAACCACTTACTGCCACTAAGAAAAATGAGTGCAACTTTGCGCAGTTTGCGGAAAATAGGCCGTCTTTTGATATCTTATAGCAGAATGTTTCAGTTAATAGGCCTGTACGTGAAGGTACCCTTTCACACCAATGGCTGCAAGTGCATTCTGTGTTTTTGTTTAAGTCTGACATCCATGAAAAGACAACCAAGATCTGTTTCTTATTGTGCGTTAAAGAGGATTCTTTGAAATCGCTGAATAACTCGGCAATATGCTCTGTATCAGTTTTACCGATGACAAGAGAGGTGTCCTCTCTGGCGCATCTGTCTAAAGTGTCCTTTTGGATACCTTCTGTGTATTGCAGCCTGCTTGATTCCTTCAAATATGAAGCAGTTTTGAAAGCCCCGTTAATTGGCAGATACCAAAGCATTTCACTTATTTGCAAGAAACACAACTGACGTATGCTGGCTCTTGGCAATCAGTTCCCAATAATAAGAAGTATTCCATTCAAAAGAAAAAAAAAAATTAAAGGAAAAAAATCACAACACACTTGCACTTAATTCAAGAGTAGGGCTGGTTTTTTTCCCGATGCAAATATGTTGTATCGTTTCAAGCATTCAGTTCTTTGCCTCAGCGTGTTTAATGATCACAGCTGTACTAAGTTGCTTTGTATTCTACTTAAGGTTAAGACAGCTGGTTAAGCCTGGAGACTGACTTTTATTATATTTCAGTGTTTAGATTCATTTCATTCTGTTTATCGCTTTCGTACTTGGAACAAAAGAAAAAAAAGATTCTTTCCAAATAAACCCCTTTTGAATCAACGTGCAGGCTACCTCTCCCACTGGCGAGGCCACCATCTCACCAGGCTTCATTAGCAGGACAGATCAAACCTGTTTGCTCAGTCTTTCCCTCCCAGGCTGTGTGAGACCGATGCAGGAGGTGTTGAGCACAGGCAGCACATGCCAATGCTGGAAGGGAGCCGATGTTTTAGTCGCTGGTCTCTCTTGTACAACCATAAGGACTATTTCTTCACTTTTCTTTATGTGTCTATACTTTGCTTTCTGGTTTTATTGACAACATCATCTCAGACAATGTCTCTGTCATCTTCACTTACTCTATGATTTTAGGATGTCATCAGAAACTTTTTTTTATTTTAATGACTGCCGATCATTAATTGATTCTCCTATATATCCCCATAAACATGATATGGAGATATATTGGTATATAATAATCATGTGTTTTATGTTTTTATAAACATACTGCTAATACTGTGTTTCTCCAGCAGAGATCTCTATAAATCTAGACCTCCAGAGATACCTTATAATGACTTTAACATTACACCAAACAAGAGATTCCAAGGGGACATGATCAGGATGTAATAATGGGCCAATGTCAAAAAGGATTTATGATTATTATTCATATGACTCAACCATATGCTTCTGCTACTGCTGTAATCTTGCTGGTCTCGGTCTGACATCTGTAGTGATAATGAGTAAAATTGCATTAGGCCACAGAAAAAAAACTCAAGACACTTAAAAAATAACTAGTGGGTTGCCAGGAGAAACATTGACCCCCTCTATAGGGTCAAGAGATGGTTTTAAAATATGCTGGATGCTCCTGACAAAGTTGGAGCACTCTGAGGATCTGGCATCCAGCTGTTCTAGCTTTATTAGAGAAGAACTTAGATATAATTGAATTCCTAAACTGTATGTATTTATCACTGCAGTTACATACCATGCACGATCCTATCGATTTGACTTTTAAAATAGGAAGTCATCTATTTCATTTTATATAGCCGGGCAAATCGAATCTTTTCAAAATAATGTGAGATCAGAGAAGATTTTTTTTTTTTTTTTAAGCACCAAGCTTCCATGTGACAGATATTTCTGGTTCATTTTCCTATAACAGACTCGGTCTGTCATGATCTTCTATGGAGCAACCCTCCGCTCCGGCTGCAGAGTGGGAAACAGTAGTTTATCTGTGCTATTTCCAGGCTTCCCTGCTCAGTAGGAATTTAGCAAACACGCAGATACCTTCTGGGAAGATGCACACACCCTGAGAACTCCATCCAGCCTCTGGACTAATATATAGTGTAGTGCAAGGTAAATATACGAGCACAGGCTTCCCCAGTTGCTGTTAAAGTCCATTAATGCTCCATTACTCTCTGCAGAATGAAGGTGGGAGGCGCAAACTCATTTGTTTCGCACTGAGAAAAGAGAAAACTCAGGTGAAATGGCTCCATGTCAACCCTCTAATCCTGCAGCGGTGGTTAGCAGATGGGCAGCAAGCACAAATCAAAGGAGCTAAATCACAAACCACCAAAGTTACTACAAACTCATGGCCAAACACAGCAGCAAAGGACAAATATTTAGGCAGTGTCAGTCAGTCAACTAATGTATGTATCAGCATATTAGTGAGGAAATCCCCAGAAGCGCTGGGGGATTTTTGCTTTTTTGATCTACCACCACCTGCCAGGCTGCTGGCATCGCCGCTGCAGCCACCGGGCAGGCGGGAGCAGTTCTCCTGGGACTTGAACAAGTTGCTCCTTAAGGCAAGTAGCTGCTTCATTAATTCAAAGGCAGACTGAGCAATCACCGGCAGGTGAGGAGCAATAGACGAGGAACCAGACTAGAGGCAAACTTGTCTGCCTGCCCCAGAACAGTGAAGAAGCTCCCGTGCTTCTTAATAGCATTAACATTTCTTCATTGCTGTCAGAATTGCACAATCTCCATTTTGCTCACACTAAATTCTGGTGCCTCTCCTCATCCTCCTGAGATCCTCTGCCAAAAGACACATTCGACATCTGTGAAGCCTGAAGTCTTGGCTCACACGAATACAAGCACTGGTAGAATCAAGATGTTGTTTAAGCACCTGACATCCTCCATCTGTCTTCTTTATTTTAATTATTTCTAGTCTATAGGGTGACCTAATCAAACAAGCTCCTGTCTGATGTCAAGGTTCTTTCTTTTCTTTAATCTCTCCACATTTCTATATAATTTCTTTTTCCTCTGGAACTATCAAAGTATTTTCTTTAACAAGCCCATCAATGAAAAACAAAGTCTGCATTCTTGAATTCTAAGTCACACATAAACCTTAAAAATGCTGTTTTCTCGGTGTTGACAGAAACAATCGTCTGCCCTAATTTACCTTCATCGTATGTTTTTATTAGAGCTGGGAGAGCATGCATAAGCTCACCGGGGGGATGTGCACATTACAGGATTCTTTTCTTAAACCCTTTCAGCTCTAATAAAAACACATGGGCTGAAGCATTGTCCCAATATCTCTCTCTATCCTGAGTTCTTTCAATATCAGAGCGATTGTCTCTGAGAGTATTCACTGACTTCAAGTCATCACAACAAGACTGAATGAATGGTCTTCAAGAAATGCTTTCAAAGAACTGTCTCTCTTCCATTGATGTTCTTCTACTTCGTCCTACCAAAGAGCTTGGCGATGCTTTCCTTCCAACTAAGCTGTCAAGTCAGATACACCTTTTCTAACCGAATTACTTTTCAAGCACTTACGTGGAGAGACTGGTGTCATGGACTAGCACTAATGGATCCCACGAAGTAACTAAAACACCCCACCTATTGCTATTGCCTCGGATTTTCTGGATAGGATTTTCAGACCCACTGTGAAATTTTTGAGGCCCTACCAACTGACAAGTATTAGATATGGATATATACAACCGCATGCGTAAACGTCAAACAGAGACAAAAGCGAGCTCAATGTTAGAAGGGTTATCGCTGTGGCTGATTGGGGTGCTTCACATTTAACTTGTAGAAATTACTTAGATTAGAGAAAGGTGTCATTTGATCTTCATTTTTTCCGCAGATGCTGCCAAATAGTTTTCTAAATCAGTGCCAAATGTGGCCTGGTCTCTGTGTTGGGCCAGTGCGAGTACAGTAGTGGTTTTGTTCCTTCTTTCTAACTTTTCTTCTCCCCCCCGCGCCTCCTTCCAGAGTTTGGGGTGAGAGCACAGAGCCCCAGAATATCATGAGCTAGACAAAACAAAGCTCCGATACGCGCTAGATGTAATAACCTGCAATGTCTCCCCTGTCATCCCAAATTATGGGAACACACTGTGTTTCAGCCCTCCCTACCTACATGCCTGCCTGCCTCAGAGCGATGCTTTCTCCTCATCAGCTGGGTTGGTGCAGGGTCAGGTGTCAGGTCTTTCTTGCTGAAATGTGCTTGCATTGCGTTCTACTTGCCTCCAAGTAGAACGGAGCAAAGAATGCTTATGCTGGCCAAATGCAGAGCCCTTCATGAGTTATGTGGCTTCTCAGAGATGCTTGCTGGCTGTACCCAGTAGTCCTGAGGAATCTGGTCACTGTCAGCAAGAAAATCGGGCGTACAAGACTCCCCAGTTATCTGACTGGCACCTTCAGCTGGGGCATGAACCAGCCCCCACTTTTGGAGTTTGGAGGAAATTTTTCCCTCTGCACCAGGCTGACGAGGCTGCTGCTGTTGAGAAAACACTGCAGATGGTGGTGGGTGGGCTATATAGCCAAATACTCTTCAAACCGTGCTTCACAAGACACTTGCTACTGCAGTCATCAGTGCCTATTAGAGCTAAAGTGCTGTTTCAGCCTTATAGCTCTTACAGTCCTAAAATAAGTCAGGTCGACTGAAATAGTTTATGTAGCAGCTCTTTGAAAGTTCATCTCAAACAGGTAGAAACAGGTTAGAATGTTAAAGTGAGCAGCAACCACTGGCAGTCAAGTGACTACAAGTACTTGAAGGTATTAGACTCCTCCGTTGGATGTAGTGGGTCCAGAAGGCTTTTTCCAGAGCCACACGGTGAGGGAATCCACACCTACCACTTTATTGCAGCTCTCTGTGTTGCAAAGAGCTTTGACGCTCCGTGGTGACGCAATTGTAACCTACCCAGGTGTACACGCTGGCATCGATTTAAAAGATAAAGGTTGAAAACTAATATTTCAGGTAAATCAATGGAAATACGGCACAAAGTGGTAAATCAGATGTTTTTCTGTAAATCAGTGAATTGCAACTTTTTTTTTTTTCCACTTACCCCTGCAAATACCACGTGCACTATCCATCAGAGGGCTGAGTCCTCAAATAGCTCTGCGACCGCGCGTGTTCTTGCGTGTCATGTTTTTAATCAGTGATATTTTGTGCTCTGTTTCACTTAAACGCTGCCTTGTTCTTATATCCAGTTGTCTTTCTTAGGAGGGTTAATAATGGAAGACTTAGATTGTTCTGTAATGTCATTTGCTCTCACCTTCCACATGCTTTTTCCTCTCTTTACCTGATTAAAAAAAAAGCAGCAGGCACAGCAAAATCCTGCATGTATGGCCTGGCGCGATGCCACTGAAGACCTCACTCACACAGGTTTTTTTACAGTACTTTCTTGAATCGTGAGTATATGAATATTCAGAAAATATTGTGGGGATTGAAAGGGCTTGTTTTAGCTTTTATTTGGTGTAATTTTTTGCTTGCAGCATTATTATTTACTGATGATTACGGCAGAAGTAATTCCTAGTGTCAAGTAGACCCTTACTTGATACTAGGAAAAAAGTCCTGTTTAATCTCGCATTTATTTTAAAGCCCTTTTTAAAAAGCATCTGTGGACCAATAAGTGCTCAAGACGACAGCTGAAAAGGCAAAGTTCAGGGCCTCAAATGAATCTCTGGTCTATTCTTAGATAGGAAAGTAAGTGGAAAAGAGCATCTGCCATTTTCTACCCATAAGATACAGATAGTTCTAGGAGGATGACTGAATTTTTACAATAACAGTTGCCTAGTTCACTTATTAGAAACTTTCTAGATATTATGCTTCTAAAGGAGCTTTTTTAGAGGAAGAGACTTGATTAGAAAGTCATACGACGTGCAATAGGGCAACATGAACACAGGGATTCAGGAGGCTGCGTAAGTGGAAAACAGGTAAATAGTAATCGGCATGATAGATTAGTAAAGGTGAATACATAGAATCATAGACTCACCAGGCTGGAAGAGACCCACTGGATCATTGAGTCCAACCATTCCTATCAAATACAGATGGAGAGATTATAGTTAGGAAATAAGCAACACTTCTACCCAGCTGTCCGTGGGTCACATAAGTGAGCTGTGTGGACTCCATATCAGGATTGCACTGTACTAAGCTAGGGACACGTGGTGACAACGCAGCATCTGGATGCTGAGTGGTGGAGAATTGCATGAGGCTGATCAGAATCCGAAAGCCTGAAATGAGCTGAAGATACGTGTCTATTGGTGCCACTGCTTCCATTTTTTAGCACACCTGAAGTGTTTTGCTGCGTGTAGAAGTGCGAAGGAATACTTGAGCATCATCAAAGGCGACGGAAAGAGAAATTTCATAACTTAAAAGTATATTTGCACGGTGCTAACAAAGGTCTTTTGGTAGAACGCAGCCTGTATTGCTGCTAATCTAGCAAAGATGTCAATCCGTGAGCCGAGCGTACAAAATCAACCCAGGGAAATTTCCTCCCAGTGTGAGAATAATCACAGCCACCTTTGTATCATAAGGATTTCATATCTTTCAACAGAATTTTCTATCATCCTAGCAGCAGTGGTTTGTGAAACGAATGAGGTCCTATAAGTGAAAACATAAGTAGGAAAAGTGACCTTCATACATAAAGGTATAAAATAACATCGAGCATCGCAACAAACCAACAGTGCAGTGTGCCCGGATGGAAGCAGACAAAATAATTTAAAACAATGCTGATACCTGCTGTATCCCCCAGGATCTCGGAGGCTCTGAAAAGTCATTCACATTTTTTTTCCCCTATTGCTTGTATTCAGGTTTTTAAAAGCCCAGAATAGATGTTTGCTCTGTCGTTTAATCACAAATTGAAAGACGACTATAACTTCAGTAACTAATTGAGATAGTAATTTAATCATAAGTTAGGTGGC
The DNA here is from genome assembly GCA_013389865.1 of Piaya cayana. Classification (NCBI taxonomy): domain Eukaryota; kingdom Metazoa; phylum Chordata; class Aves; order Cuculiformes; family Coccyzidae; genus Piaya; species Piaya cayana. The sequence goes on along the minus strand of WAAB01002871.1, from coordinate 22,297 downwards.
GAAGCTTTTTTATTTTTGGTAATATTTTTTACTCTGTTTTGTGCTCTTTAATTTAAGACTAAACCCACTGATTTAAAGCACTGTCTTAAAACTCAAAACAAAAAAAAAGGACTTATAAATGGAAGTAGCTGAATGCTAGTTTCAGGATGTTTTTATTAGAATACTTTCAGAAGAAATTGTTGGTGAAATATTGTTCTTGTAGCTCAGTTTTCCTTACTACTGAGGAAAATCAGAAGCAGAAAAGTAGGTGGTTTCTGGTCACACCGCAAGTCTAGAGAATTAGGGCTTAGTCTCTGCTTGCTGTTTAAACTTACAAAATTTGTAGGCTCGTGGCTAAGCTCAGTGGAGTTGTTCTGATGAGCTGGAAGCTGTGCCAGCCCATTCACCCAGGTTGCTTCTAACCAGACGTATGAACCCGTATTTCACTTTTCCATGCTCGTGTCCTCAGTGCCGACAGGAAGGACCCAATACATCTTTCCGTGAGCAGAATACTGCCACGTACTGACAATGTGTCACGCTGGAAGTGACTTCTTTCTTCNGCCACTGAAGACCTCACTCACACAGGTTTTTTTACAGTACTTTCTTGAATCGTGAGTATATGAATATTCAGAAAATATTGTGGGGATTGAAAGGGCTTGTTTTAGCTTTTATTTGATGTAATTTTTTGCTTGCAGCATTATTATTTACTGATGATCACGGCAGAAGTAATTCTTAGTGTCAAGTAGACTCTTACTTGATACTAGGGAAAAAAATCCTGTTTAATCTTGCATTTATTTTAAAGCCCTTTTTAAAAAGCATCAATGGACCAATAAGTGCTCAAGAGGACAGCTGAAAAGGCAAAGTTCAGGGCCTCAAATGAATCTCTGGTCTATTCTTAGATAGGAAAGTAAGTGGAAAAGAGCATCTGCCATTTTCTACCCATAAGATACAGATAGTTCTAGGAGGATGACTGAATTTTTACAATAACAGTTGCCTAGTTCACTTATTAGAAACTTTCTAGATATTATGCTTCTAAAGGAGCTTTTTTGGAGGAAGAGACTTGATTAGAAAGTCATACGACGTGCAATAGGGCAACATGAACACAGGGATTCAGGAGGCTGCGTAAGTGGAAAACAGGTAAATAGTAATCGGCATGATAGATTAGTAAAGGTGGATACATAGAATCATAGAATCACCAGGCTGGAAGAGACCCACTGGATCATTGAGTCCAACCATTCCTATCAAATACAGATGGAGAGATTATAGTTAGGAAATAAGCAACACTTCTACCCAGCTGTCTGTGGGTCACATAAGTGAGCTGTGTGGACTCCACATCAGGATTGCACTGTGCTAAGCTAGGGACACACGGTGACAATGCAGCATCTGGATGCTGAGTGGTGGAGAATTGCATGAGGCTGATCAGAATCCGAAAGCCTGAAATGAGCTGAAGATACGTGTCTATTGGTGCCACTGCTTCCATTTTTTAGCACACCTGAAGTGTTTTGCTGCGTGTAGAAGTGCGAAGGAATACTTGAGCATCATCAAAGGCGACGGAAAGAGAAATTTCATAACTTAAAAGTATATTTGCACGGTGTTAACAAAGGTCTTTTGGTAGAACGCAGCCTGTATTGCTGCTAATCTAGCAAAGATGTCAATCCGTGAGCCGAGCGTACAAAATCAACCCAGGGAAATTTCCTCCCAGTGTGAGAATAATCACAGCCACCTTTGTATCATAAGGATTTCATATCTTTCAACAGAATTTTCTATCATCCTAGCAGCAGTGGTTTGTGAAACGAATGAGGTCCTATAAGTGAAAACATAAGTAGGAAAAGTGACCTTCATACANTCAACCCAGGGAAATTTCCTCCCAGTGTGAGAATAATCACAGCCACCTTTGTATCATAAGGATTTCATATCTTTCAACAGAATTTTCTATCATCCTAGCAGCAGTGGTTTGTGAAACGAATGAGGTCCTATAAGTGAAAACATAAGTAGGAAAAGTGACCTTCATACATAAAGGTATAAAATAACATCGAGCATCGCAACAAACCAACAGTGCAGTGTGCCCGGATGGAAGCAGACAAAATAATTTAAAACAATGCTGATACCTGCTGTATCCCCCAGGATCTCGGAGGCTCTGAAAAGTCATTCACATTTTTTTTCCCCTATTGCTTGTATTCAGGTTTTTAAAAGCACAGAATAGATGTTTTCACTGTCATTTAATCACAAATTGAGAGAAAGACTACTATAACTTTAGTAACTAATCAAGATAGTAATTTAATCATAAGTTAGGTGGCGAAGCTTTTTTATTTTTGGTAATATTTTTTGCTCTGTTTTGTGCTCTTTAATTTAAGACTAAACCCACTGATTTAAAACACCGTCTTAAAACTCAAAACAACAAAAAAAAAGAACTTATAAATGGAAGTAGCTGAATGCTAGTTTCAGGATGTTTTTATTAGAATACTTTTAGAAGAAATTGTTGGTGAAATATTGTTCTTGTAGCTCAGTTTTCCTTACTACTGAGGAAAATCAGAAGCAGAAAAGTAGGTGGTTTCTGGTCACACCGCAAGTCTAGAGAATTAGGGCTTAGTCTCTGCTTGCTGTTTAAACTAACAAAATTTGTAGGCTCGTGGCTAAGCTCAGTGGAGTTGTCCTGATGAGCTGGAAGCTGTGCCAGCCCATTCACCCAGGTTGCTTCTAACCAGACGTATGAACCCGTATTTCACTTTTCCATGCTCGTGTCCTCAGTGCCGACAGGAAGGACCCGATACATCTTTCCGTGAGCAGAATACTGCCACGTACTGACAGTGTGTCACGCTGGAAGTGACTTCTTTCTTCCAGAGGTTGATGTGTTCTGTTATGGCAACAGAAATGCATTTCCATGCAAATTCTAGCGCTGACTCACAGAACTCAACAGATTTAAACCAGGAAAGAATTTGGAAATTATGTCTAGAGTTGAAAAATCAGAAACAGGGAAATGGTGTGACTTTCGTTGTTTGGATGCTTTTTTTTTTTAATTTCGTTTTACTCTTTTATATGCTGAGCTCNTTTAAAAGCCCAGAATAGATGTTTGCTCTGTCGTTTAATCACAAATTGAAAGACGACTATAACTTCAGTAACTAATTGAGATAGTAATTTAATCATAAGTTAGGTGGCGAAGCTTTTTTATTTTTGGTAATATTTTTTACTCTGTTTTGTGCTCTTTAATTTAAGACTAAACCCACTGATTTAAAACACCGTCTTAAAACTCAAAACAACAAAAAAAAAGAACTTATAAATGGAAGTAGCTGAATGCTAGTTTCAGGATGTTTTTATTAGAATACTTTTAGAAGAAATTGTTGGTGAAATATTGTTCTTGTAGCTCAGTTTTCCTTACTACTGAGGAAAATCAGAAGCAGAAAAGTAGGTGGTTTCTGGTCACACCGCAAGTCTAGAGAATTAGGGCTTAGTCTCTGCTTGCTGTTTAAACTAACAAAATTTGTAGGCTCGTGGCTAAGCTCAGTGGAGTTGTCCTGATGAGCTGGAAGCTGTGCCAGCCCATTCACCCAGGTTGCTTCTAACCAGACGTATGAACCCGTATTTCACTTTTCCATGCTCGTGTCCTCAGTGCCGACAGGAAGGACCCGATACATCTTTCCGTGAGCAGAATACTGCCACGTACTGACAGTGTGTCACGCTGGAAGTGACTTCTTTCTTCCAGAGGTTGATGTGTTCTGTTATGGCAACAGAAATGCATTTCCATGCAAGTTCTAGCGCTGACTCACAGAACTCAACAGATTTAAACCAGGAAAGAATTTGGAAATTATGTCTAGAGTTGAAAAATCAGAAACAGGGAAATGGTGTGACTTTCGTTGTTTGGATGCTTTTTTTTTTTAATTTCGTTTTACTCTTTTATATGCTGAGCTCCACGGTTTAACGTTTGATAGGAATGGTTGGACTCAATGATCCGGTGGATCTTTTCCAACCTGGTGACTCTATGATTCCCAGATTTTACTGGATGTTTGACCGTCTCAGCCAGGGGAAGACATCCCAGCAGATGCATAAATTTGGCGCTGTTGTTTACCTATCTCATCCCATATTTTCCCCTAATGCATTTGACATGAAGCTAACTACATATATAGTTACATAGCCAACTATCTATGCAAGCAGAATTTCATGAACAATTTAGTTTTCTGTGTTTATTCATGTTTTCCACACCCTTCCATCTCCTGTAGGGGCTTAAAATAAGGTTATGAAAAGCGCTACTGCTGCATGAATATGCCAAAACTCCTAAACAGAGAAAAGGCTACGTTAGTGCCCTAGCAATTCAACCAGCTGAAACATTTTCTCTGTGTGATCAAATGTGCCTGTCCTCGTTATCACGCTTAAGCAAACAGCTTAATGGGTGGATTAGTCCAAGGGTGTACAACCCAATATAAGAAAATCCTCCTTTGTAGCCCGTCTCATGGAAAGCAAACCATAGATTATGCTCTGGAAGTTGTTTACAAAATTGCTTTTGGTTTGACCTGAAGATCAGGTTGATTTTCAGCTTGACAAGCCTCTCGGCTTAGTCGCCTCTTTGGGTTTCTGTGCTGCTCAGAGCGTATTTCCCAGAGAAATGAGAGTGTCCTCTGGTGGCTGATATCCTGCTGCAAATGGCTGAGAGAAAGGGGGTCTGTAGGCACTGTGAGCTGCTACGCAAAATAACCCTTCTTTTTATTTTCTGTATCAGAGAGTCTTTTTTGCTGTGCACTCTCTTTTTTTTTCCTGGCAGGTATCCTTGTTATTCAAAATGCTTTATGATTAACAATAATGCTTGAATGGATCCGACGTAGCATGTTCTGTGCTTGTGAGCGGCCTTGATGCTCTCACTGGTGCAACTGTGGCATTCATACCACTGTCAGGGGGCAAGGCAGGCTGGGTTAGATGATTTCTGCTGTGAGATTTCCATAACAGTAGGTTATGTCCATGAAAGCTTGTAACTCAGCTTGCAGGCACCCACATCACACGGTGCTGCGGGAGCTGCTTTTGCCACGAGGGCCAAGATTACAGAGCAGTTTCCTTCCCAGACTCGTGACTCCACGCGCGCATACGTGCACATTTCCAAAATTCTCTTTTCTGGAGGATAAGGTGCTCTGGGGGGGATTTACTCTCTCTCATTTCTATCCATCCTGTTCTTCCTTTTTCCTAGAAAATCCTTGCTTCTCATTCTCTTCTCAATCCTTTTAGTACCAGCTGCTGCCCTGCTTGGGCCAGAGCTGTCCCTTTGGTGACCTCACAGTGTCACTACCCATTGTTAAGAGCAGAAATGATGGAATTTGGAGCCATATCAACCCCAAACCTGGGGTTCACAGGAGCGCTCCTTTGAATATTTCAGTGCAAAAGACACTGTTTTAGTCTCTTCCACACCATTTTAAGCAAAGGGCTGGATTACCCAGCCAGAAGAGTGTTGGAGATTGTAAAGTTTCTGCGATGAGTTGGCTGGAGTATCCCTGAGAAGAGTTCTCAGCTAAAACCTCTACACTGATTATTATTTACTTCCATTGGGATGATATTTGATATTTTCATTCAGTGGAGTCAAGCCCACTGTCCCCACTCTCCCTGTCACTTAGAAGAGCGGAATTGGCCCATCTGTACCCCAGAGCAGGATCTGATCCTGCTACTTAGTGCAATCTTTCTCTTAGACTGCATGAAGTAATGGTTGGACTTGATGATCCAATAGGTCTTTTCCAACCTGCTGATCCTATGATTCTATGAAGTGGTGGCATCTGACATTTTAAGCTAATCTCTTTGTTGCATCTCTAAAAGAAATCCTCTATCTTGTTTGTTAGTTTGGTTTATCTTTACTGTCTTCTACCACGAAGCTACAACCTCCACATCCTTTCAGAAAGCAAACATGACTGACAGCAATCGCTACACAGAAAACCCGAAGCGAACCATTCTTTGGCGGATTTTTCTGTTAGGATTTGATAACAGCGTGGAGTTGAGAGCGAGAAAATAGGTGCTGTGGAGCATGAGATTGTAAAATGCTAATTTCAGTGACACACTGGTGGACTGAGTAAATATAGAAAGGATTTATTATGAAGTTCTTTAGTGTTGTTGGCACTGGTGGCAAATTGCTGGGCAACATTATATCGCCAAAATCCAGGAAATAGCACAAACATTGAACCACTGTATTTTCAGTGACAATAATGAGAGAAGCTTTGGTATTGGTTGGCACCCCCACAAAAGGCACATGTTGGCATGTTCAAGAATGTAAATGATAGATCTGCTGCTTGAAGTTTGTAATTATTTAATCAAATCCAGACGGCAGAACCTGGAGGGACATCGTGTGCCCTTAAAGGAGAAGAAAGAGAGGGAGAAGGAGAAAGAAAAGCAAGTCATACTTTGCAGATGACGGAATGTATCGGTCCCTGGGTGTGCCTACCACGTATTTGTGACTGCTGTAGAATTTGCGGGTGATCTTTTCGGCTGGCTACATCACCATATATTTAAGTAGCCCCGCAGAAAACAAATTGCCGACGTGCCCTTTTATGTGCTGATGGAAGTCAGATCAGTTATCTCAATTTCCTTTCATGGGTGAAAGAAAATCTAGAGATCAGGACAGGAAACCACTCATTTGATGAACTATTTCTATTCTACTGCACCCATACACATACACACACACAACCTCCCTCCCTCCTCTCCTGCAGGCAGACATGCACACAGCCACAAGCCCTCTCCTCTAGACACACAGAGAGGCACGTTATTTTCAGCTCACATTTTACATTAAGGTTATTATTATTAAATTTCAACAGGACTTATTTTGTTTCCAAATTTCGTAAGGAGAAAAAAAAAAAAAGAGAGAGAGAGAGAGAAAGGACATTCCATTTCCAGAAATAAATCTCCAAGCACTGTATGTTCTGGCTGGTAACAGGCTGAGTAGCAGAGGGCTGCTTCGTTCCCAGCCTGGGCTTTGCTGCCGACTCAACTTTCAATTTAGTCCTAACGTGCTGGAAAAAAGAAAAAAAGCCTTTCAAAAGCGGTAATTGTGTGTTTCTGGGGAGAGAGGACAAATTACTAAATCAAATTAGCATTACATTTCATTCCTAGAGCCTAGGAGATTCGAGGATTTACACAAGATATGTTCTTAAATTACATCATTAGTGTAAACATCAAGATTCTGCACAAAATCCCTGAAAGTTGATGTATCATTAGGTGATGTCATCATGCAATATATAAAAAAAAAGGAAGAAGTGCCCTAATTGCACGTATCACAACTTGCTTGCACTATTTTTAAAAATAAATATGCGGGGGGTTATTATATTCTGAAGGATTTCATGCCATTAATCCATTCACTGTATGAGCTAGGAGTACTTGCATTGTTGGGGTTTGTTTTTTTCTCTCTTCACAGACAAAAATATTTGCTGTAGGGTATTCAGGGCTGCAGAAGATGAAATCCAGGCCCCACACAAGGCTGTGAAAGAGTTACCATGGATTTCTACGGGGATGTCGTTTGGCTCAAAAAAGGCTAAATAAGGACTCTCAATATTACTTCTTTTTCCATCCCAAATTTCTATATCTAGTGACCTCCTCCTTTTTTCATGTCACCAAATTCACTGTGGTTGTATCTCATTTTATTGACTTCTTTTTCTGCAAAGCTGATCAGAGCAAAGTTTCCATGTGGGGGTCTGCAGCTCATTACTGTCCCCTGGGCAGATGCACTCTCGCACGCTCCTGCAACCAGCTGCATGGCACCAGGCTGCTTCTAGCTCAAGTTTTAAAATTCACTCTGCAAAAAAAAATGGTGCAATGACTGAAATAAAAAGAAAAAAATGCTCTCTAAGTCTAGGGTGTGTGCATTCGATAGTTAATCATTTAAAAATTAATCAGAGTACAATATAGAGAATTTTATTGTTAATTTTATGAGTTTCAGGTGCTGCAGAGCAGCAAATGCTAAAAGAAGAAATGAAGGAAAATTGTATTTATGTTCTAAGACATGTAGAGGACAGTCAGTACTGTTGTAGTTGTTGAATTAGAACTACCCCATTTGAGGATCTTAACCAGAACGGCTTAAAGAAATATGCAACTTATGTGTATAAGTTTGATAGGAAAGGTTGGACGTGATGATCCGGTGGGTCTCTTCCAACCTGGATGTTCTATGATTCTATTATTCTTTTTAATTTAAAGTTGACTTAAAGAGCTATGGAAGACAAGGGGAGCATTAAAACATATGCAAGTCAAAAAGCTTCATAACTGTAAAAAAAAAAATTGTAGTGTTGAGGTTCTTTTAAGTTGGACTAAAGGGTTTTGTTAATCCTGGTTCTCTCTGTATATGTTTACTGTGCTTCAGACAATAAACGTTCCCTAGAAATTTATGCAATAATATGTCATATATTCAGGAAAACTAATTACTGAAGCAATTTATGTTTGGGAAGTTATCTCTAAAGCCAGAGGGATAGAAGCATTTTATATAATGAGAGCTGACATCCCACACACAGAAACCTGTTATTAAAAAAAATAATAATTGGCAGAATAAATCCAGCAGTTAAAAGGGATACGAAAAGAATATGCAAATTGTGAAATAAACAGCTAAAACTACAGGTATTTTTAAACTCCTTTATTAAAAATAATTATGAAGCTTAAAGTTGAGTGCTTATCATAATGTGCTGCCACTCTTCCCCTATCTCACAAATGACCATTTATATTAGTTGAGTCTTGGGGAAAAAGTCAGCTATGAACTGTTCTTCTGATCATTTTGGAGGGGTTCTTTTCTTGACAAGGAACATGGAATTTACATTTAAATTTCCTGGAGTTTCTCCATTTTTCAGCACTAAGGTCATCTCTGCCATTTAAATTTTTTGCATTTAATTATTTTCTCAAACGGAATAAGAAACTCTCTTTTCTAGCTCTCCTTTTAAAATCTCCAGGACTGATAACAGGTTTTAAAGATCTATGACTAGAGAAAGATCAAGATTAATTTTTACAGTTCAGATTTCTTTTTAAATATAAATAAATAAATAATTTTTAAAAAAAATCAAACCAGGATCACTTGGAAAAGTCTTCACTCATTGATTAATATACAGTTATCAACCAGAGAGGTAGGAGAGTATCTACGATATCTGATTATATTCATATGAAAAACATAACCCATAACCATGCACATTTTTTTTTCCCCTCTGTATTGCAAAACTTTTCTTTTCCTGCTGAAGTTTCTGGGTGCGCTGCTAAGTCGCTGGCCTTTCTCAAAGCCTGAAACTTCAAATGAGGCAGATCCATTATCCAAATGTATGTGTTCTCTGCAGCTGATCCCAAATCCAGCGAAATCAAGGGGAAGACCGTGCGTGAAGATCCGACGCGCCGGCTGTTCCACGCTTCAGCTTCACTGAAACCGAAGGAGACACATCAATTCACGCCAGAAGAAATGCTATACAGAGGTAGATTTTTGACTCGTACTTTAAAACTTGCTCAGTTGCTCAACACAAGAAGTCTCAGTATTTGAAATGTGTAAACATACTTTGTATGTCAATGGGTTTATTGCTAGTAATATGAGGAACGGCTGAGAGAGCTGGGGTTGTTTAGCCTGGAGAAGAGGAGGCTGAGAGGAGACCTCATTGCTCTCT
>WAAB01002870.1:0-71704 GCA_013389865.1 Piaya cayana | reverse complement strand
AAACCATTCTGTGGTTCTGCATTCACAGAACAAACCAGGGCTCAGTGCTGGAGCTCATAGGTAACAAGCAGGAAGAAGCTCTCAAGGACTCTCATACTCCTGGCACGCTCTTCCCTCCTCTCTCCCAGCTCCGCTGAGTTTCTCACGTGGCCTCTGGGTGTTAAGAAGATTCATAGAATGGCTGCTCCAAACCTCATCCAACCTGGCCTTGGACACCTCCAGGGATGGGGCAGCCACCACTTCTCTGGGCAAATAAAATAATCTTTTTGGAGATTTTAATTACAAGTTGAAATACATCCAATTTTTTTATTCAGTTCTGAAGTGATGATGAAGCAGCTGAGCTACTGCAAACGCTGTAAACTCTGATGAGGAGCAATGCCTCTGCAACAGGTTTATCATCACGTTAATGAGACACTTTCACTCCCATGACAAACACAGAGAGCAAAGCTACAGCTGCTGGAGCCGGTGCAACCATCGCCTGGGAATCCTTAATGTATATAAAATGCAATATGGGAACTGCAATAGCAAATGGTTTATCACAGAGCTGTTCTTCCCTTGCCTTCATCTCCCCAAAGCCATAAAGCCATTTCCTCTACACTGGACACTCAAAGCTCAAAAGGGTGCTGGGCCATCTATATACCACCTAAAAGGTTGGACCAGATGGTCTCTGAGGTCCCCTCCAGCCTGGCATTCCATGAAGGAGTTGTTATATTTTACAAACACATATGTAAACACGCAAGCAGATGCGGGATGAGCCTGTAGATGCTCTTACAAACCACAGGACGTGCTTCCTCCTTGGCAACCTGAACTGTGCCTTTTATTTTAAACACCAAATAAATAGAAAACAAAGCACTAAATAACAAACAACAGTAAATCTGAGAAATCTGTCACTTCTAAAAGCAAAACTATTAACTAAGTTTGGGCCCCAAATATATGATTCTGGGAGTGAAAAGCCTTCCCAGGTCTGCAGTGCAGGTGGCTTTGGACAAATGACTCGGTATTTCAACCAGGATTTGGGACTGTGGGGGCTGAACGTTTTCTGGAAGGGAGAAACAAGAGGCACTTAACTCTCAAAGGTTCTTCGTGAGCATTATGAGTTTAACTGCTTTATACAAAGGATCTTCCTGAGCTACTTTCCCCAGGAAGTACCTGGGTTTTGTGTGTCTTAAAGAGCCTAGAGCTGGGTGGACAACTCTTGTCATAAGGGGTGAGGTGCAGCATCAATAACCACTGCTAACATGCAGCTTTTCCAAAATCCCTCGGTTTCTGCGAGGACTGGCCAGGCTCTCGCTGCTTTGAAGTGATTCTACATGTCCAGCAGAGCTTCCTTTTTTCTGTTTTTACTTTTAAAACCTCAGTCTTACCAGTTTTCCTGCTCCTCTTCAAGCCAGTGAAACAGAGGCACCAGGAAAATGGAGGATGAACAAGAAACTGGATCTGCTAACTGGAAAAGGCAGTTGGATGAGAAAAAAACCTTAATAACCGAGGCCGTTGTTTCAATATTCTTGCAGTGCTGCCTCAGGTAAAGGACTGGGGCACACGCTGCTGAGCAGGTCACACAGAGAAACGTCTGCATCTGCACATGATTTCATCTTGACCTGGTAAACAGACGCTATTTATTTAGTCTCCTGTAAGATTCCAACTCCTAGTTTTACAGCACATGTATCCCTTCCAACGTATTCAAAAACTGCTGAAAAATAACAGGTAAAAACATATAGATAGTAAAAAACATACTCCCTTGCTTCTCCATGAAGAGAAAGGTGGTTTCTGGTCTTTGTGAATCAGGAAATTCTCTCTCTCCTTCTGGAAAGCTCTTTGCTGCTTCTCCTGATGTCCATGAGCTAAAATTTCTGCAGGAATTTGAGAACCAGGTCACGCAGTTTCACCCTCAAAGGTTCATCGTTGTCACAGATGATGTGTGTGGAGTCCTCCTCGATCTGAATGAGGGTTTCTGCCTCCTGGAGGAGGACAATGTGGCCCTTGGCTGTGTCCTCCACCTTCACGTCACTGAAACCATGCTGGATGCAGCATTGGAGAGGGAGCAAAAGAGAGAGAAGTTACTACAGCGCAGGAGAAGAGGCCTCTAGAGATGAAAGACCACAGGGGGAGGGGAGAACAGCTACAGAACAGATATCCTTGATCCCTGGGATAAGCAGAGGAAGCACCCATAGGATAAACTAAGTGTGGATTATCCTACAGACGGATAAACTACACAACAGGGAGGCCCAAGCCAGCATTTCCCACCACACGAGGTCACTGCAATTGCCCGTTTCCCCTCTCAATTTTCTCCAGTGAGTCATACAGGAGGAAAACGGGGCTCCACAGAGCAGTAAACAGCTGCCTGCAAGTTCAGCCACCAAGATCCCAGCCCTCAGAAAGCTTCTCCATTTCCAGGATCACTTCTTGGAATCACAGAATGGTCTGGGGTGGAAGGGACCTTAAAAGATCATCCAGTTCCAAGCCCCTTCCTCACTCAGTCACCTTATTTTCACAGAAGTGGTAGGAACTTAAAATACTATCAAGACGACCTCCCCATTGCTCAAATCTACTGGAAATCAGCTGATGAGTCCAAAAGTTACACGGGGGAAACTCACTCACCTGGAGCAAGCCCAAAAACTCTGCTTCCATAGGAAACCATGGGGGGACAACTGACACGAAGCCCCAAAATCAGGAGATGCCTCCCCAGGGAACTACTCTCCCCATATTCACTGCAGGGACACTCATTCCCTCAAGTGCTTTTTCACCTCCGTAGCCCTTCTCCAATTCAGGCCACACTAAAACTATTTTCCCTCTCTCTGCTAACAAACCTGCCCCTTTCTGAGATTGGTAGAAACCTGCTTGAACCTCACTTGCCACGGATGACTTAATAATCACCTTCTCAAGCGTCTGCACAAACTGGTCCACAGGAATGGAGCCGCTCAGCAGCGGCTTCAGAGGTTTACACTCCGGCACATCATCACTCACTCGCTTTCTCTTCTTGCTGGCGGGAGGCTGCGGGGGCTTCGGAGGGAGCTGGTGGGTGAGAAGGTGCACAATGATGCCGTGAATCACATCAGCTTCTGGTAACATCATTGGAATAACAAGCACGAGATAAAAACAGAACACAGATTTTGTTTGACTAAGAGGGAGCATTCCCGTGCTGAAGGGGCAAAGGGAAACCAAGGCCTGGGCTCCAGGGCAGCTCACACAAACCACTATTTATGGAAATAAATGTGCCAGAAACAGCATGGCCAGTGGGATCAGGGAAGTGAATGTGGCCCTGTACTCAGTGCTGGAGAGGCCACATATCAAATATGGGATCCAGTTTTGGGCTCTTCACTCTAAGAAGGACATTGAGGGGCTGGAGCGTGTCCAGAGAAGGGGAATGGAGCTGGGGAAGGGGCTGGAGAACAGGTGTCATGAGAGGCGGCTGAGGGACCTGGGGCTGTTTAGCCTGGAGGAGGCTGAGAAGAGACCTCAAAACTGTCTACAACTGCCTGAAAGGAGGTTGAAGCCAGGCGGGTGTTAGTCTCTTCTCCCAAGTGACAGCAACAGGACAAGAAAATGGCCTCAATTCGCATCAGGGCAGGTTCAGATTAGACAGCAGGAAAACATTCTGCACTACAAGGGTCCTCGGGCTCTGGCAGGGGCTGCCCAGGGAGGTGGTGGAGTCCCCATCCCTGAAGGGGTTTAAAAGATGGGTAGATGAGGTGTTCAGGGATCTGGTTCAGTAGTGGACAGGGATGGTTGGACTCTATGATCTCAAAGGCCTTTTCCAATCAAAGGATTCTATGAAATCAGCAGTTTAGTTCAAATCTCTGTCATCTTAAAATTTCTGTCAAATTCAGTTCTGTTCACATTTCTGCCATTGCAGAAGGCTTGTCTGACTCAAATCCAGACTAAAGCTTTATATTTTAGCAGTCAAGTACTCTATAATATTTTCTAGGAGTCGAGCCTTGAAAACCACACTCTGAAGGTTGCAACAGGTTGGGAAACAGCAAATTGAGAGCAAGGAAGTACTCGGGGAATGAGAACGATGGGTAACCTATTTCTTACTGGCCTCAGAAAATGAGCCTTTAGAAAGAACTTGAATACAGACGAGAAGGCACGAGAGACGCTGCAGTGCCTGAAAACTCTCTGGAGCACGATCAGAGTGCATTTTGTGGTGCTGCAGAAAGCTCTCCGCCTTAACTCACCCCGAGATCTTTCTCCTTTAGCAGGGAGGGGAGGGCAGGCTTAGCACGTGCAGCGGTAGCTGACCTGGTGCTGTGTGGGTGGGCAAGGAGTGGGGTTAACCGAGTACTTTAAAAAGACCATTTCACAGAGGTGAAAACCAGATTCCTACAGAAAGAAGAGCATGGAAACCATTGTATAAAGTAAGTTTATGTATCCTGTGCCAGCACTTGCTGCTAAGCAGGTCCACCGGATACCATCACCCTTTGGAGAGCACTGATGCCAGGAATTGCAGTGCCAGCCTAAAGGAGGAGGTAGGAAGAGTCCACGCTCCTATGTTGTTCCAGGATGCACAATCTGCTTCTTGGTAAACAGGGCAGCTTAAGGAAGGCTGTAGCTCTGCCTTCACATGTCTCTGACCCTCAGTTCTCAGGCCACAAGAGCCTGATTGATGGTGATCCTGGTACACATTATGCGAGAGAGCAGTATGAGTTGTAGCATCTCTTCAGGAATAATCTCACCTCCCCTTTTATCTTAGCCAGGCACACGGCCAACAAGAAAAGGGCAGAAAGATTTATTTGCATCCCACTCTGTGTGTAATTCCTCACTCACACACACCAGGACAAAGCATCTGACAAGGACTCTGCTCTCGTGGGGCAAGAGTTGTTGGAGGAGCTGCTTCATGAGAACAGCTGGGGCCCCAGATGGCAGAAAACCCAGTGTACAGATATTTTTCTCCCTTTCCCATTATACTGTACCTGCAGCACATGCTTGTTGTCTTTAGTATGCAACACGGCAGAAACTGTTGCTAAGGAAATACCAGGCTTAATCTCCAAGGGCACAAGCGAATCTGCAAGCTAAAGCAAGAGAAGGATTTTTGTTCAGCTAAGATAATCTCAAAACTTGTATAAATCCAGCTGTGATTTAAATTGGCAGCATGGTATTTTTAAACAGGGAGTAACGAACTGTAAGCACAAACCCACTGATATAAAGACAGAGCGCTCCTCTTACCTGCTTCGCTCTCCTTCGCAGAGTTTCATACTGTTACGAGAGCAGCGTTATCAGTCTCAAAAACCATCACAAGTGAACCCTTGCTTAAAAAGACACTGACTACTATATTAATAATTTTGAGTAGTAAAACTCAATCTCATCTGTCATTATTTACTGTGCGTGTTACGTTGATGGACAATGAAAAATCAAAGCCAGATTCTTTTCAGTTCCCTAGCGCTGTGCACTCTGGCTGCAGAATAGCTGGAAGAAAAGGGTTTGTCCTTAAAAACCCAACGTCTCTGACTGGTTTGAATTGTTCCCTCACAACATTGCATAGAAGCCCTTCCAGTGCCTTTTATATAATTCTTCTCTGAAAGACACAAATTCTAGCCTTGGCTCCAGCTTTGAATTCAGTGCCAACCTCCCAAGATCCTCGGCATCGAGGGTGTTGGCAGTTCTGCACCTGCTGAGACTGGTGGAAGTTGGCCAGCATGGAAACACCTCTTTCAGTCATGTTTCCACTGCAGAAAACTGCTCATGAGCACAGAACATAATTCCCTTCTTCCCTCCGAGAAGTTCTGTATGACAATACACCGGGTGCCCTGTCCGTCGCTGCAGTCAGGATCTCAAGCTAGATAAAAAGCGAGGATGCGTGAAGTGTGCCCTGTGTCTGCACAGAAGCTCTGCAGGTGCCAAGCAAAACAAGAATGGGCAAGGTTGCTCATGCATTAAACCCCTGGATGGAAGGACTTCTCAGCTGTGAAGACAAGTAACACCTAAAGGGACAAAATCTACCTGGCTGCTTCTCCCATCAGTTGCATCATCAACCCAGCTCATGTAGAAAGAGCCTACGAAAAACAATCTTCATCTGAACTCCACTCCCTTTCATCGTCAAACACATGGCACCTCCAGCTGGAGCCAGATATTAAGAAAAGGTTAACTCCATGTAAAGTTGTTGCTCTGAAACTTAAGCCATCTACTACAGAACTTCTGCAGAGCAGAGCTCTGGAGAACCAGCAAGGCAACAACAATTCTTTCCCTTGCCAGATGCTCTCACACATGAAAAGCAGGAAGAGAAACTGCATGGATTTTAGACAAACACGGGTTACTCTCATTTTGGAGACAGTGCACCTGAAGCAAAGACTCAGTTCCTTAGCAAAGACCATCTAGTGAATTTTCAACAGGATCCAGACCAGGGAAAGGATGGAGCAGAACAACTGAACTCTGCTGCTTCTCAAGAAATCCTTAAGAGGAGGCCACAAAGATGATCTGAAGGCTGGAGTACCTTCCGTATGAGGCCAGGCTGAGAGAGCTGGGGCTGTTCAGCCTGGAGAAGAGAAGGTTGTGGGCAAACCTTAGAGAAGCCTCCCAATACTGAAAGGGGCTCCAGGAAAGCTGGGGAGGGACTTTTTATGGAGTCCTGTAGTGACAGGAAAAGGGGGAATGGCTTTAACTTGGAAGGGGGAAGATTTAGATTAGACTTTAGGAAAAAATTCTTCCCACTGAGGGTGGTAAGACCCTGTCCCAGGTTTCCCAGAGAAGTGGTGACTGCCCCATCCCTGGAGGTGTTCAAGGCCAGGTTGGATGGGGCTTTGAGTAACCTGATCCAGTGGGAGGTGTCCCTGCCCATGGTAGAGGGGCTGGAACCTTGGGGGGCTTTAAGGTCCCATCCAACCCAAACCATTCCATGATTCTATGATCCTATGCAATTTCAGGCACCAAAACCCTGTTCTGCTGTAAATTATGATTAAGTAGGTGATTGCTCCGTTACCGCAAAGCTCTAATCCTCATGAATACAGAAACAACCCAACTTGATTTCAAAAAGCTCTTGCAACTGGCCTAATCCTTTTGCCATCAAAGCTCTGAGAAAGCTTTGCTGTTAGTTTCAATGGCAGCAAAGTTCAGCTACTTCTAAGAACTTCTGAAAAATCTTGCCTACCACTGCTAAAGCTGCAGGAACACATTGAGAGCACCTCCTTGAAATAAAACAGTTGGATAGATGACACAGACATTTTAAGGTTGCACTAAAAACCCCTACGTCTTGCACACATTCAGACTTGGTGATAAAGTGGGGAATTTGAATGCAGCCTTAAATCAAATCAAAATTTCATGGAGCCCCTCAGATTGCTCTCACCCTGGGATTCTGTTCAAGACCTTTAAAGACAGCAATCTGAATACAGCCTTTAGAGTTTGTTGTTTAAGGGTAAGAGAATGAAAATATTATGATAATTACCTCTTCAAATTCCCCATGAGACCTAAAAATAGTGACACTGGCCACAGTGTGTTACACTGCACTTCACAGTGGTCAAGGGCGCTTTCCATTCCCACCACCTTCCAGAGGAGGATCGATACAAAATGGGCTCCAATGAAAAACACATGGCAAACTGACAGACACCATAAAGAGAAAGAGCCTTAAAAACCAGAGTTGCTTAGAATCAAAGTCTGCTTCTGCCACTGAAGTGCTTTGATATTAACATTTATGCAGGTTTTAACCACACAGTTGGCAAACGGCAACAATTTAACTATTAATAGTCAAAAAGACAGCAAGACAGACATTCATTTTTATTTTCTCTAAGCTATTGCCTCATCCGTCTCGCAACCCTCTCCATGTTGCAGCCAATCCTTTCATTACAGAAGCCCACTGACCTAAAACAAAAAGGTCGTTCAATCACATCCAGTAATTCACCCACCAAGGCCAGACAGCGTTGCCCTGTGCCTTTCTAACTGACCTCCCGCACGCACAAATCTCAGGGCTCTTCCAAAAAGCTGGATTAAAGAAACCCTTTTCAGCGAGATAGCAAAACTTGTCTGCACTCCAAGCAACGGCAGCTCCACCAGTTCCTCTTGCAAGCTGTTCCAAACTTTTAATTTTCCTTGCAGCTAGGAAACCGTGTCTTATTTCAAGGTTGAATTTGTCCAACTTTCAGTTGCTGGATCTTGTTATGCTTTTGTCTGCGTGATTGAAAAGCCCCCTACCATGCAAGAATAAATGTTTCTTCCTTCCAGTCATTATCACAAGCCTAATGCCACATGCTGACACTGGGGAAGTCACGAAAGCAGAGATGCGCGGCACTGAGCACTAACATTGTATTAATCAGTCCCCTGCCTATGGATGAGCACTTGGACTGCCTTAAGACAAACTTGCGTCTCTATGTGTACTGACTATTTCGCTTTTTTAAACACCTCCTGCTAAGGGAAGTTCAAAACAGAGATCAACCAAAACCCCAAAGTTAGTGACTCTTGGGGGTCTGAAACTGCAAGTGCGGATGTGAACCTCGTTAACAGCTGAGGGAGAGAGGAGTCAGCTTGGAAAGTTCTGCTCCCACAGTCAAAGCTGCCCATCTAAGCTTGTACAGAGTAAAGACATTATTAACCGTAAACTGCAGGTGAATCTTTTTTGTAGGACTGCATTTACCACCACAAAATGAGATCTGACACATTCTAATGCCAGCTCAGGGACTGCTGCTTGTCAAACTTGATCTGCTTCTGAAGAAGGGCTGAATCCAAAGAACTGCAACTAGCAGGGTGAGGGAGGGGATTCTGCCCCCCCCCCGGTGAGACCTCACCTGGAGTCCTGCATTCAGATCGGGAGCCCTCAGCACAGGAAGGACATGGATCTCTTGGAGCAAGTCCAGAGAAGGCCACAAGCATGATCCAAAGGCTGGAGCACCTCACATACGAGGATAGACTGAGAAAATTGGGCACATTCAGCCTGGAGAAAAGAAAGCTGGGAGGAGACCTTAGAGCAGTCTCCCAGTACTTAAAGGGAGCCTACAATAAAGCTGGGGAGGGGCTCTTGATCAGGGACTGCAGGGATAGGATGAAGGGGAATGGTTTTCAGCTGAAAGAGGGGAGATTGAGATGAGATCTTAGGAAGAAATGTTTTCCTGTGAGGGCGGTGAGGCCCTGGCCCAGGTTTCCCAGAGAAGTGGTAGATGACCCTTCCTTGGAGGTGTTCAAGGCCAGGCTGGATGGGGGTTGGAGCAATCTGATGCAGTGGGAGGTGTCCCTGCCCATGGCAGGGGGGTGGAACTGGATGGGTCTCTTCCAGCCCAAACCATTCTAGGATTCTTATGATCTGTGCTTTAGTGGTAGGAGCCAGGGCAGCAACTCTGAACCAAACTAGAGAAATCAAAGACATGAAACAGCTGTGAAACTACTGGCCAGGGCAGACCCATTATGAACTCAACACATTGCAGATCCCTAGGAAAAATAAGGAAAGAATAAAGTTGCAATGCATTCCTTGGGGCAGAGATCAGTTTTGTTCAGTGTTTGGGCAACACCTAACAGGCAGAAATGCTACAAAGAAGTCCACTGCTCGTACTGCTTTACTACAGGAATATTGTAAAGGGAAGGAAGATTTTAAAAGCTCAGTAGAAGTGGATCACAGCTGACTAACACAACAGCTTTCTCTGTTGAAGGAATTGGTGCAGCCACAGCCTGTGCTTCAGGCACTGCCGGAGGCTGTCCAGGAAGGCAGTTGAGTCCCAGTCTCTGGGGGTATTTAAGAGACAAGCAGATGAGGTGCTCAGGGATCTGGTTTAGCAGTGGACAGGTATGGTTGGCCTCAATGAACTCAAAGGTCTTTTCCAACCAAACGATTCTATGTTTCTATGACGCACTAGCAAGTTACCACAATTACAGACTGTGGATTTCTACAGCAGTCCTGAGGTGGGGAAAGTGCTGGTTAAAGCAGAGATATCCTCAGATAACTACTAGGCTTTTGCTCTGGTTCCTGAAGGATCAGTCTTGAGCCTACTCCCATCCAATTTCTGTTAATGACCTCAGTGTAGAACAAGAAGAGTGCTCAGAAGGCCCTGCTGAAGCTTCTAGAGGCACTATTAAAAGAAAGACTAGGCTATCATAGAGGAGAATTAGATGACTTCAAGAACCAGAGTGAGAAAAACAAGATGAAATTCAATAGCATGAACTGCAAGGCCAGGAGCTGGGCTGCTGTGAGCTGGCAGCTGATGGAAATGACAGAGGTGAAGGGGCCAGGTCTATTAGTCCATCCCATGAGAACTGAGAGTCACAAATGTGATACAGCCATCAAAACGCTAAATGCAGCTCCAGAAAGTATCAGGTAATTCTAGGAGAGATATTGCCATTGTATTTGGCCCAGTGAGATCTCACCTGAACTACTTGTAAATTGTGGGTAATTTGAGTTCAATATACACTTGACGGGTAGATTAGGGCAGGAGAAGCTGTCTTGTAAGAGGAAACTAAATATCTTGGCGTGTTTTGCCTGGTGAAAAGAAAGTCAAAATGAGAATTTGATTATTCTACATAAACACCATAGGGAAAATACCAACAAAAGGGAAAATCTATTTATGCTAAAACATGATGTTAAGAATAAGTTTGTGGAGACCAGCCATGAATAGGCATAGGCTGGAAATAAGGATGCTTGTAGCCATTAGGGACTGTGGGGATTTGCACAGCATTCTAGTGGGAACAGCAGGGGCAAAAGTCTTCACAATTTGAAGCTGGTGCCTTACACTTTATGATGCACTTTATAAACAGTACCAGTAACTGCAGCTGGGTTCTGCCCACGTAACCCATGAGAGCACTTCCATTCCTAGGTGGGAATGATTGCTTACAGCCTTGGAGCTTGCCAGGTATGAAGAGATTCCAACCTAAACCCTAGCCCCTAAAACCAATGCAATGCACATGCAACAGAAAAATATCCACTCCCAGTTACTAGAGAAGCCCCAAGATTTTCACAGAACCATAAAACAGTTTGGGTTGGAAGGGACCTCAAAGCCCATCCCGTTCCAACCCCCTGCCATGGGCAGGGACACCTCCCACTGGATCACTTTGCTCCAAGCCCCATCCAACCTGGCCTTCAACTCCTCCAGGGATGGGGCAGCCACCACTTCTCTGGGTGACCTGGCCCAGGGTCTCACCATCCTCATAGGAAAACATTTTTTCCTAAGATCTCATCTCAATCTCCCCTCTTGCAGTTTCAAACCATTCCCCCTTGTCCTATCCCTGCATCCCCAAATGAGGAGCCCCTCCCCAGCTTTATCACAGGACCCCTTTAAGTACTGGAAGGCTGTCAAAACCTTTAAGAAGGAAGGCTACTAAGATGTTTTAAGATCTGCCTTCAGAGTGAGTCGATCAGTTCCCAGTTATCACACTTCAGAGAGGTTTTTACTAAGTAGTCCTCAGCAAATTCTGAACTGAGAACAACCTGCCCCATCCTGCATCCCTCCACTCACCCTGCTACTCACACACATCAAAGCCAGTTTCTGGATGGAGAAAAGCATCTTCCCAGTGTACCTTTAATAGGAAAAGGGGTTCCAAATATTCCACATGCTTAAAAGCTGTGCAATAGCCCTTTCACAAGCAGGGATGATCTGTATAGTCAGTTTTGTAAATAGAAGCACCAGGGCAGGTTCAGATTAGACATCAGGAAGAATTTCTTCACCAAAAGGGTTCTCAGGCTCTAGCAGAGGCTACACAGGGAGGCAGTTTAGTCTCCATCCCTGGAGGGGTTTAAAAGATGGGCAGATGAGGTGCTCAGGGATCTGGTTTAGCAGTGGACAGGTATGGTTGAACTCAATGATCTCAAAGGTCTTTTCCAATCGAATGACTCTATGGATGGCAATTTTAAGACAGGAAGATAATTTACCTCAGCTCCTATTTCCCTCCTTCTCTTACCCCTTCACCACCTGAGTACCAGGAGCTCTGTGGTAAAGCCACCTGAAACCAGACACAGAAATGCACAAGAGATGCACAAGAGATTTTCATGGTGTGGGCAGAAGTCTCGAGCAGATTCAGCCTTGGCTTTATTCCACCTGCTAAATCAGGCAGAGTCTGAGTGCAGGAAGTATGCGAGGATCAGATCCTGCAGAGGAAACACAAAGACGTGTGGTCAAACATGTGCACCGGAGGCGAAAGGTCTAAAGATTTAAATACACCTGGGGACTAAGCATTCACTATTAAACAAGGCACATGCATCCTGCAGGCTGGCTGTGCAGAAGGATGGAAATCAGGGAACCTTTCTAATGAGACTTAAAGGAACAAAGGCACTTCCAACAGAGAAGAACAAACATCCTAGGACTAAGGGCATCTACACAATCCTTAGTGGGTGATCTGAGTTGTGTCTTGTTGGAGTTTCAGCCTCAGATTTTACAGCATGTAAGTGTTTTAAATGGGATGATTAAGTTGCTAAACTAACGCTAACTTAAAATATCTTTCAGTCTCTGTGGGTCTGCTACAATTCTCTCTGGAGTGGATTTTAAAGTCTCATTAACCCCAGTGGATGAAGAGTCATAGTATAAATACATGAAGCTTTTGATATTATTGCTTGCAAACGCCTACATCTTAGCTTTTCTCTTCCATAAAACCAACATCTAGCAGAGGAACAAAACAGGCAGAAGCAACAGCAGTGTGTCCAGGTGCACAACAGCAGACTGGTTTATATCAGAAATGGTGTGGCCAGCAAGAGTAGGGAGGAGGTAGTCTCTCTGGACTCAACACTGGTGAGTCACACCTCAAATCCCAAGTTGAGTTCAGGCCTCTTGCTCCAAGGAAGACAATAAAGGTTGGAGTGTGTCCAGAGAAGGGGAACAGAGCTGGGGAAGGGTCTGGAGCCCATGAGTTCTGGGACCAGCTGAGGGATCTGGGGCTGTTTAGTCTGGAGAAGAGGAGGCTGAGGAGAGACCTCATCACTCTCTGCAGTTCCCAGAAAGGAGGTTGGAGCCAGGTGGGTGTTGGTATCTTCTCTCAAGTAACAGGGGACAGGATGAGTGGAAATGGCCTCATGTTGCACCAGGAGAGGTTTAGACTGAATATTACTGAGAATTTGTTTCCTGCAAGAGTGGTGAAGCCCTGGCATAGGCTGCTCAGGGCTGTGGTGGAGTCCCCATCCCTGGAGGGGTTCAAAAACCGTGTGGCCATAGTACTTGGAGACATGGTTCAGTTGGCACAGTGGGGTTGGGCTGACAGTTGGACTGGATGAGATTAGAGGGCTTTTCCAACCTTAATGATTTTATGGCACTATCTATCTTGCACTTCTGAGCAATGAAACAAACCTCTTCTTTACTGTGTTCAACTAATTGACCAGGGCTTTGGCTCAACACAATGAACCTTACCCGTGAAGTCTGGAGATCAAACCAGAAATAGATGAAGTGACAAACCAACAGGAGAGGGTCTGTGATAGAATGAGGGAGGGACTCCAGACAGCTTTACAGGCAGCGGATCATAGAATCATAGAATCACAGAATCATAGAATGGTTTGGGTTGGAAGGGACCTTAAAGCCCATCCAGTTCCAGCCCCCTGCCATGGGCAGGGACACCTCCCGCTGCATCAGACTGCACAAAGTCTCATCCAGCCTGGCCTTGAATACCTAGAGGGATAGAGATTCAAGTGAGCTGGCAGCTGTAAGGAGGAATGATAGTAGCAGAAGCAAGCAGAATGGTTATATTTTGTTTACTTTGTGGTACACAAACCTACAGAATCTTCATTCAAGGAGGAATAGTCAGAGAAGAAGGAATGGAGAGATCAAGAGACTGGGTAATGGGAGGTCACCAAAATAAGTCAAGCCCATGAAGACAACAAAAATCAAACTGAAACATGGAATGAAGTTGGAGAGGTAAGACAAAAGCCATGTTTTGCCTCCCTTTCACTCCAAAAGGAAATTGCCAAGATCCTATGCTGTAAGAGAAGTCAAAATAGGAGAAGGTGAGCGTGGAGTGGTAACTATGTAATTATGATGGGCTGCCAAGTGGCTTTTGTTCTAATTCTTCTCTGCAATAGTTCTTTATAATTTCACTCCCAGACAGGCTGTGCATTGCACATTCACAGTCTGCCATACTGGCCTGGGTCCTGAAGAACTTGCAAACAAGAGTATCCGAAAACCACAGAGCCCTCACTGAAGTCAGCCTGCTGCTGAATTCAAGTGATCTGCACCATTGTTCAGCTGTAATTAAACTGGAGGCACATTATTTGCTCAGACACCACTGTTTAATTTATCTGTTTGCTCCAGAAGGTGTTTTTCATTTTCCCATCTTCTCCATGTGAACTGACAACGCTTAACCAATTTCCAGGAAGCCGTCTTTTTCTTTTTATTTTTTTAAAGTGAAAGACAGCTGCCGAGAAGAACAAATTAGTTAAAGCATAAAGGTTTCCACAATACCTCTGGGAGCCATTCCAGCCCAGTGCCTTGGGACTGGTAAAACCTCTCTCTAAACAAAGGCAGCTCAGAGTGTAAATCTCATTAACATACAACAGTCCTGCTTGAGCTGACTTTGCTCCTTGGTGACGCGATTGCAGTGTAGACAAGCTGCAGCAGCATCGGTAAATGCACATCCATCTGACAGGCCAGAATCGGAACCACTGAAACAGTTTTGGAAAGGAATTCTCACACTGCCATACCATCAGCCTGTATCAACTGAAACTATGCTGAGCCAACGGTTTGGTTTAAAGCTTTAAGAACAGAGAGAGGAGTTCGAGCACATGGGTGCTCCTGAGAAAGGACTGTGGCTGTGAGTGCAGGGCCCCAGTCAGGACTTTATTGAAGCAGGCATTCTTTTATAAGTTTTTTAGCCATACTGTTGATCCAAGTCCCAGCCCTGAAGCAGATCTAGCAGTTACTTATTTCACCAGGGTGGATTTCATCATCCCAGTTTTTAGCTAACACGGCTTTGTTAAATAAGACACCTTTGTGATGTTTACTAGGAGGTATAAAATACCCTTTCCAGTTGCCACTTGAGCCTGTGCAGAACCCTGGGATTGGTGGTAGCCAACATGAAACAAATCATAGTGTCATAGAATGGTTTGGGTTGGAAGGGACCTCAAAATCTATCAGTTCCAACCCTCTGCCATGGGCAGGGACACCTCCCACTAGATCAGGTTGCTCCAAGCCCCATCCAACCTGGCCTTTCACACCTCCAGGGACAGGGCAGCCCCCACTTCTCTGGGAAACCTGGGCCAGGGCCTCCCCGCCCTTCTCAGGAAAAAAAATTCTCTCTAATATCTAATCGCAATCGCCCCTCTTTCAAATGAAAACCATTCCTTTTTGTCCTATCCCTGCACTCCCACATAAAGAGCCCATTCCCAGCTTTCCTGCAGGCCCTCTTTCAGTACAGAAAAGCAGTCTAGAAATTCCTTTATATTCAGGCACCCCTAACAAGTCTTCCTGGATGAAATAACAGAAAATAAGACCTTAAGCAGCAAACACTCTCCACCGGGGAGATTCACCTATCACGCTTGCAATCCTGTCTCGCAAACCCCACCCAGTTGAAGGGGATGTTCCCGCCATTTCTTGACACGGTGATGTAAATCCTGCCTGAAACCAAAGGCCCTTCTGCATCTGCCTCTCAAAACCAACACGCTAATGACCGCTCCGCACAGTGGGACAGAGAGCCACGGCTCTTCTGCTAGGAAAGGCAATGAGCCAAGCCATGCAGATGGCACACAAAAATTATTAGGGAGGGAATGAGCTTATTTAGGGGGTTAGCATCAAAGGAAATGCAGGCCCTACAAAAAGACAGTCTTTTCCTCTTTCTTCCATTTGCTTGAAAACCAAACAATGATCCTTTAGGATTAACTGTTGTGCCTGGTTACACAGAGTAGGAGAGATTACACAGCTACACTTTTCAGCAGTTATCAGCTGTCCCACCAAGACTCAAAAATCGAGGTCAGAGAGGGTGGGAGACAACATTCCATCCCTCCCATGCCTTATCACCACTCCACAGATTAAGATGGAAGCAGAAACTAGCCTCACACAGTGATAGGATGAACACATGCTGATCGTACAAGAAGATTCCAACAGAGCAAGGAACCAAACCTATGACTCCCATGGACCAGCCTAGCTGTCTTTTAGACAGCCCTTCCCCTTGACAGGAACCTCAAAATATTACCTGTAGCACCTGTGCTAATTTGCATTCTGTTTGCCAGGAAAGCTGTATCTATAGGGCTGACACAAGGGATTGCTCACATACAAAAGCTTGCTTAAATCCTCATGGTTTAGCGGAAAACCCAAAGCTTCAGCAGAATCTAAGTAACAGGTAAGGTGCATGCAGGCTCTCTGCACTCAGAACTTGAGTTTTATTTTGGTCATGCTGCTGAATGAAAGCCACGCTTTACTAGTCTTAGGTTTAATGGGATGCAATAAATATGCAAATTTTCAAGCCAATAAATATACACGCCACAATGGAGCTGCATCCAAGTATATCTTCTAATTAAAAAATCCCTCCTTGTCTCTGGCAGCCCTCTAACCAGAGACTGGGCAGACTCCTAACTGAATGGATGCACGAAGCAGACACACATGAAATGGTAGGAATGGGTGCTGAGGACAGGCTGAGGGACTTTGTTTCATGGGCACCAGTTTTGTGCATCGTATTGGGTGTAAATAAGGGTTGTTCCTTCCTCTACATTTTGATTCAATGCAGACTCTCATATTTCACAGTTTCCAAAGCGCAGTAACGCCTGCTTGCAAAAAGCCACTGTCACCTTTGATCCAAGGACACATTTGTGCTGATTGGATTGCCAAACAAGTATTTTAAGATCATGCCTCTTAGAATATGGGTCACTGTTTGTATTAGGGGTATATTTATATTTGGTTTATGAGGTTAATAAATTATTAACAGCTGTTGAAGGCACGAGTAGTCCACATCATAGATCACTGCAAGCATCCCATTAACCTGCTGGACTTCAGCAGCTTGTAGGAATTAACTGTTTATTGAAACTGCTGAAATACAGGTGAGCCATTTCACTACTACACCTTTAATGTACAACTGAAACATCCCCATCCCTGGAGGTGTTCAAGGTGAGGATGGATGGGGCTTTGAGCAACCTGATCCAGTGGGAGGTGTCCCTGTCTATGGCAGGGGGGGTTGCAAACAGATAGGCTTTAAGGTCCTTTCCAACCCAAACCATTCTACTATTCTATGATTCTATAATGTTGCTCCTCAAGGGAGTGGGTATTTCCCACAGTAGGTACAGCTGAGGAAGGAGAAAGACAACTTCTGTCTACCAGCTTCCAGATTCTCTGGATGCTTTTCATGGCTCTGGGGCATCAGTTCAAACTGCAGTGCCTCTACTTACTCGTAATTAAAGTGGAGGTGACTGGCTTGCCTCACACCTGGCTGGCAGAGATTGCTCTTTGTTCTGTATTTTGTGATGCGATACATCTTTACAAAGGATAATCTCAACATATTTTTGCTTACCCATCATGTTGATTTCAATTCCCATTAATTTACACAGTGAAATTTTGGTGGCTGTACTTCATGATCGTAGAGGTCACTTCCAAACTCAATGATTATATGATTCTTGGAAATCCTTCTCTCTTAGCCCTCTAGTTGATAGAAAACACTCTACATGACCACAGCCAATAATAAATCATAGCCACGATGTATCTTTAGTCAAAAGGGCTACAGAAGCAGCAGCTTGAATTTGACTGTATGAGCAAGAAGCCACCACCTTTTTCCCCACTTCAGTTACTCACGTCAGGCATGATTTCAATCTTCTCGTAGCGTCGCTTGTAGGGGAGTGTCAGCACCTCTGCTCTGCGATAGGACATCGGTGGGGGCTGGCAGTCTATCATCAGATCTGTACGATGAGACTGGGTGGGTGGTGGCTGAGTGTATTGCTCCGGACAAACTACGTGGAGAGGCTGGAAAAGAACAGAGTGGTGAATTACAGAAACATGTTTGATTCTGAATCTGTTAGAGCGAGTCCAGCAGAAGCTACGAAGATGATCCAAGGGCTGGAATAGCTCCCAACTGAGGACAGGCTAAGAGAGTTGGGGTTGTTCAGCCTGGAGAAGAGAAGACTGTGGGGAGACCTTAGAGAAGTGTTCCAGGACTGAAAGAGGCTTCAGGAAAGCTGGGGAGGGGCTCTTAATCAGGGAGGGCAGGGACAGGACAAGGGGAAACAGTTTGAAGCTGCAAGATGGCAGATTGAGATGAGATCTTAGGCAGAAATGTTCTCCTGTGAGAATGATGAGACACTGGCCCAGGTTTCCCAGAGAAGTGGTGGCTGCCCCATCCCTGGAGGTGTTCAAGGCCAGGTTGGATGGGGCTTGGAGCAACCTGATCCAGTGGGAGGTGTCCCCGCCCATGGCAGGTGGTTGGAACTGGAATGGGCTCTAAGGTCCCTTCCAGCCCAAACCATCCTATGATTCTATTCTGTGCGCTGCCCTAAAACAGTAATCATTGCCATAAGGAGGTCTGCAGATTGTTGTTACCAAGCTAAATTACTTGTATGAAAACAGCATCCTAAAGATGCAATCAGAAGATTCAGTCAGTATTGGAACAAATAGCTCACAGAGCAGGCAGACTCTGCTTTATACACGATAGCATCCACAGAGACATGGTCTTAATTTATATCATAATCACCACTTCAATATCAGCAGTCATGTTAGCTGCTGTAAGGAGAGAAAAAAAGCTTTTTTTTCAATAGCTTCAATAGCTTTTCCTTAGAATCACAGAATCATTAAGGTTGGAAAAGACCTCCAAGCTCATGCAGTCTAACCATCAGCCCAACCTATGCCACGAGCAACTATGCAACTATGCCCACTAAACCACATCCTGAAATGCCACATCTACGTGCTTTTCTAACCCCTCCAGGGATAGGGACTCCACCACTGCCCTGGGCAGCCTCTGCCAGGGTTTGACAACCCTTTCCATGAAGGAATTTTCCATAATATCCAATCTAAACCTCCCATGGTGCAACTTGAGGCCATTTCTTCTCATCCTGTCTCTTGTTGCTCTTCTTCCTCACCCTTGTCATTGAAACTGGAAGCAAATGCCAGTAGCGGTGGAGACCATCCCAAAATGGCATTTGGTGAGGCAGATTGTCTCAACATGCAAGGCTGCAAAAATGTTAGCTCAATAATCAACACTGAGATCTCATGACCTGTCAGCAATACAGCAACAAAGCACGAACAGGCTGCTTGCCACAAGGATCTCTGCAGGATTTAAGGAAGGCAGAAGACAAGAGAGTATTTCTGCAAACTGTATGGAAACAGAATTATACTTGGGTAGAATCATAGATTCACTTGGTTGGAAAAGATCTCCGAGATCATCGACTCAAACTGTACCTGTCTACTACTACACCAGAGCCCTAAGCAGCTCATCTATCCCTCTTTTAAATACCTCCAGGGATGGGGACTCAATCACCTTCCAGGGCAGCCTCTTCCTGTGCTTTTCCATGAAGAAATTTTTCCTGATGTCTAATCTGAACCTCGCCTGGCACAACTTGAGGACATTTCCTCTCATCCTGTCACCTGTCACTTGGGAGAAGAGACCAACACCCACCTTGCTCCAACCTCCATTCAGGCAGTTGTAGACAGTGAGAAGGTCTCCTCTCAGCCTCCTTTTCTCCAGGATAAACCACCCCAGTTCTCTCAGCCGCCTCTCATAAGGCTTGTTCTCCAGACCCTTCCCCAGCTCCGTTCCCCTACTCCATACACACTCCAGCCCCTCAATGTCCTTCTGTAGTGAGGGGCCCAAAATGAACCCAGGATCTGAGATGTGGCCTCACCAATGCTCAGTACAGGGGGATAATCCCTTCCCTTGTCCTGCTGGCCAGGGAAGTAACACTTCAGTAACAATGAAGAAGATTTCCTCTGGATTATGCTATTGTTTAACATAACAATTGTTCAGAATCAACCTGATTATTTCAGGTGTGTGAAGAAACATAATAAAAGGCAACAGAAATTCCTTACCTGGACTTCTTTCAGAAATTTAGACACCTGAATAAAATTCAGCCTTGTGTCAATGGGGCAGTAAACGCACTTCATTGCCAACGGTTGATAAGGAGCCAGGGCATCCAGATACGAGAAATCTGGTTCTGAAAAGAGAAACATTGTAAACACTGAATGCCTGTTCAGAACCAAGATGGCCCAACTCTTCCCCAATTCCACTTCTAGTCTAGACGAGCTGTTGTTCAGCAATGTTAATTCTGATACAGATTTCTCTTCTCTTCTTCATTCCTCCACCTGTTATTTTCAGTTAATTTGATGGAAATTATGCCCACAATTAGTCTTACCTTAATCAAGAAACAGAGCAATACTACTTCATTTGAGCACATTATTGCATGACTTTTATAACAAATTTAATCAAGACAAAACCATAATCTCTTATTTTTAATCAGATCCTGTAAAAGAAGGCAAAATGTATAAATTTTTGATATCATAACGTAACCCAAACATCAGCTTGTTTTTCACTATGATAAACATGCAGCATAAAGATTATATCTTGATAAACCTGTACTAGCGTCCTCTGCTACATACACAGAGCCTCACAACTCCCCTTTTTCCTTACAGTGTATTTCATAGAATCATGAAATCATAGAATCCTTAGGTTGGAAAAGACCTTTGAGATCATCAGCTCCAACCATACCTGTCCACTACTAAATCATATCCCTAAGCACCTCATCTACACACCTTTTCACAGAATCACACAGAATCACAGAATCACAGAATGACCGGGTTGGAAGAGACCCACTGGATCATCGAGTCCAACCATTCCTATCAAACATTCCTATTTAAACGTCTCCAGGGATGGGGACTCAACCACCATCCTGGGCAGCCTCTGCTAGTACTTGAGAACCCTTTCTATGAAGAAATTTTTCCAAATATCCAATCTGAACCTTCCCTGGTGCAGTCTGAGGCCATTCCCCAGTTCTGTTTCCCTTCTCCCTGCTTGCTCCAGCCCCTCATTGTCTTTCATGGAGCAAGGGGCTCAAAACTGAACCCAGGATTCAAGGTGCAGCCTCATCAGTGCTGAGTGCAGGGGGATGATCTCTTCCCTGTTTCTGCTGGCCACCCCATGGCTGATCCAAGCCAGGATGCCACTGGCCTTTTTGGCCACCTAGGCCACTTCTGGCTCATGTTCAGCCATTATTGACCAGCATCTCCTTTCTACCAGGCAGCTTTCCAGCCACTCTTCGCCAAGCCCGGAGCACTGTGTGGGGTTGTTGTGACCCAAGTGCAGGACCCGGCACTTGGCCTTGTTAAATCTCACAGTATTTACCTGGGCCCACGGATCCATCCTGTCCAGGTCCCTCTGTAGAGCCCTCCTGCCCTCAAGAAGATTGACACTCCTGCCCAATTTGGTGTCATCTGCAAACTGACTGGGTCTCATAGGTGACACAGTGTAGGACACAGATAGTCACTTGATTCTGGGGGCCACCAACTAATGATGTGGAAAAGCTTATGTCATCATTATCTACCCAACATGATTGTGGGACAGATCACATAGAGGGAATGCTGAAAGGGAAAATTGCTATTAGTTTGGTAAGAAGAGAATGGGAAAAAGAGAAGGGGATGCATGGAAGACTTAATTGGTGGACTATTCTGAACCACAGGCCTCAAAGCAGAAGCAGCAGAGGGAAGTACAGTTGAGAAGCACCAAGCCTTGCTAGAAAATGGTACAAGTCATTTCTCTGGTGTGTGCTCAGGCTGTGATTAATTGGAGGGAACCTTCATAGAAACATTAAGCATGGGAAAGATCGCTAAGATCATCCAGTCTCACCATCAGACCACCACCACCATACCTACTAAACCATGTCCTGAACTGCCACGGCCACACGTTTTTTTAACAGGTCTGGGGAAGGCAACTCCACCACTTCCCCAGGCAGCTTCCTCCAATGCAGTTCAATACAGAAACTTCAGTCTAGATTTAGACAGCCATCTTCTAAGCTCTTACATCACCACGGGGGGACCAATGGCTGGATTTCTCATGTAGACAGGAAGAAAAAACATCCTTAAAACTTTACCACAGGAAGTTTGGCACCCAGCGTGGCATCCGACATTCAACGCTGGGCCTCATTCTACTGATAAAGACAAGTTAATTGCTAGCCTGAAAATGTGCTGCTGGCTCAGTATCAGTGAGCATCCTGTGGTTATATTTGCACTGTGAGAACAGAATAGCATCAGCCAACGATACATATGTTTGGAACTGTTAAAGGGATAATTTTCCTAAGTTTAGAGCAATTGTCAGGATAGCTGCCCGGGAACATCAAAGTGAGAAATATCAATGAAAAATGATAGTTGTAGAAGAACATCTTAATAGACGCCCCAAAAAGCCATGAATCTACAAACATGAAATAAAAATTATATCGGGCAAAAAGCCATGCTAGTTAAAAACAGATGTGTTAGTGGCTATGAAACAAAGCCTAAAAATATCAATGCAAAAAGTGAGAGTTGATGGTAGTTAAATTTTATAGCAATGAACAGAAGTTTAAAAATACCACCATTGAGAAGGCAGCTCATTGAAGAGTGATCAGTGGTTATTTCAAGTTGAATCAGGAGACATTTTAAAACTCACAGGGCAAAATCAGAAAACTTATGTCAGGCACAGGTCCTCTTCTAGAGATGTACAATGACACTGCAAACAGTAGGTTTGAGAAGTTACCAGAAGAAAGCTTCTCCATCCAATTTGGTGGTGTGGATAGAGACTGGACTACTTGTTCCTGATAATGTCATGAGACAGCACCTACTCAGACCATATGAGTTTGAATCAGTAGGCTCAGATAAAATGTGTGGAAAAGCTTATGCCATTACCATGCTTATCCCAAGCAGAAATACAGGCTGGGTGCAGAATGGATTGAGAGCAGCCCTTGGAGGGAAGGACTTGGCGGTGCTGGAGGACAAGAAGCTCGACATGAGTTGGCAATGTGTGCTGGCAGCCCAGAAAGCCAACTGTGTCCTGGGCTGAGTCCAAACCAGTGGGACCAGCAATGNGCCACTGGCCTTTTTGGCCACCTAGGCCACTTCTGGCTCATGTTCAGCCATTATTGACCAGCATCTCCTTTCTACCAGGCAGCTTTCCAGCCACTCTTCGCCAAGCCCGGAGCACTGTGTGGGGTTGTTGTGACCCAAGTGCAGGACCCGGCACTTGGCCTTGTTAAATCTCACAGTATTTACCTGGGCCCACGGATCCATCCTGTCCAGGTCCCTCTGTAGAGCCCTCCTGCCCTCAAGAAGATTGACACTCCTGCCCAATTTGGTGTCATCTGCAAACTGACTGGGTCTCATAGGTGACACAGTGTGGGACACAGATAGTCACTTGATTCTGGGGGCCACCAACTGATGATGTGGGAAAGCTTATGTCATCATTATCTACCCAACATGATTGTGGGACAGATAACATAGAGGGAATGCTGAAAGGGAAAATTGCTATTAGTTTGGTAAGAAGAGAATGGGAAAAAGAGAAGGGGATGCATGAAAGACTTAACTGGTGGACTACTCTCAACCACAGGCCTCAAAGCAGAACTGGCAGAGGCAAGTACAGTTGAGAAGCACCAAGCCTGGCTAGAAAATGGTACAAGTCATTTCTCTGGTACGTGCTCAGGCTGTGTAGTATGATTAATTTGAGGGAACCTTCACAGAAACATTAAGCATGGGAAAGATCGCTAAGATCATCCAGTCTCACCATCAGACCACCACCACCATACCTACTAAACCATGTCCTGAACTGCCACGGCCACACGTTTTTTTAACAGGTCTGGGGAAGGCAACTCCACCACTTCCCCGGGCAGCCTCCTCCAATGCAGTTCAATACAGAAACTTCAGTCTAGATTTAGACAGCCATCTTCTAAGCTCTTACATCACCACGGGGGGACCAATGGCTGGATTTCTCATGTAGACAGGAAGAAAAAACATCCTTAAAACTTTACCACAGGAAGTTTGGCACCCAGCGTGGCATCCGACATTCAACGCTGGGCCTCATTCTACTGATAAAGACAAGTTAATTGCTAGCCTGAAAATGTGCTGCTGGCTCAGTATCAGTGAGCATCCTGTGGTTATATTTGCACTGTGAGAACAGAATAGCATCAGCCAACGATACATATGTTTGGAACTGTTAAAGGGATAATTTTCCTAAGTTTAGAGCAATTGTCAGGATAGCTGCCCGGGAACATCGAAGTGAGAAACATCAATGAAAAATGATAGTTGTAGAAGAACATCTTAATAGACGCCCCAAAAAGCCATGAATCTACAAACATGAAATAAAAATTATATCGGGCAAAAAGCCATGCTAGTTAAAAACAGATGTGTTAGTGGCTATGAAACAAAACCTAAAAATATCAACGTAAAAAGTGAGAGCTGATGGTAGTTAAATTTTATAGCAATGAACAGAAGTTTAAAAATACCACCATTGAGAAGGCAGCTCATTGAAGAGTGATCAGTGGTTATTTCAAGTTGAATCAGAAGACATTTTAAAACTCACAGGGCAAAATCAGAAAACTTATGTCAGGCACAGGTCCTCTTCTAGAGATGTACAATGACACTGCAAACAGTAGGTTTGAGAAGTTACCAGAAGAGAGCTCCTCCATCCAATTTGGTGGTGTGGATAGAGACTGGACTACTTGTTCCTGATAATGTCATGAGACAGCACCTACTCAGACCATATGAGTTTGAATCAGTAGGCTCAGATAAAATGTGTGGAAAAGCTTATGCCATTACCATGCTTATCCCAAGCAGAAATACAGGCTGGGTGCAGAATGGATTGAGAGCAGCCCTTGGAGGTAAGGACTTGGCGGTGCTGGAGGACAAGAAGCTCGACATGAGTTGGCAATGTGTGCTGGCAGCCCAGAAAGCCAACTGTGTCCTGGGCTGAGTCCAAACCAGTAGGAACAGCAATGTTTTCCTGTGAGGGTGGTGAGACCCTGGCACAGGCTGCCCAGGAAAGCTGTGGATGCCCCATCCCTGGAGGTGTTCAAGGCCAGGTTGGATGGGGCATGGAGCAACCTGATCCAGTTGAGGTGTCCCTGCGCATGGCAGGGGGTTGGAACCGGATGGGCTTTAAGGTCCCTTCCAATCCAAAAAATTCTATGATAACATACAGATGTGGATTTCCTGATCTAGGAATCCAAAGTGGCATCCAGTCTATAGTCTCTCTGAACAACTACTAAAAACATAAGAGCCTTGGAAAAGTGAGAAATTCTAACGAAGGAATTCTCATACAGGACTTTGAAGATTTGTAACATGTGAAAACCATAAATTGAGCAAGTCTCACAGTGAACTCATGCCACAGATGGGGATAGCTGGCTGGAAGCTACGAAAAACCAGAAGTCACCCATCTGGTGGGAGACAGCACCTGTCAAGGACACAAATTGACTTCTGACAGAATTACAGGTCCATAGCTTTTCAACCAGGACATCTGATTTACTGCTGAGTTATAAAGGTTGGAACTGTACAGCACTAATGTGGCAAGCATGAGTTGGTTTAAGATCTCCTAGGGAAGTAGTTTTTAAAGCATTGCTGTTATTGTAGAGTTAACAAGCAGCAGACTTCTTTCTACCATGTTTTCTCCTACAATTTCTTTGTGGATTAGTGGTACTCAGTATTTTAGTCAATAATCTTTTCAACACTGCTTCAGCATTAACATTTGCAGATGACACAAGCAAGGAGAGTAGCACCACGTCTTACACACAGCTGGTGTCCTGTCTATCGTCTGCAGCTGCTGTTTCAGTCTATATTCTCTTGTTGGTTTTTACGCTACAAACTGGAAAGGTGGAGACTACATAGCTCCTGGGGACTGAACAAGCAGTGTCATCGCGAACAACACTGCATGGCCTGTACTTTAAAGGTCCTAATTACTAGCAACTTGGAGTCTACCAGAGGAAAAGCTAGAACATCACCTGCTATCACATATTGTTTCATAGCAAGATACAACCATAGAATGGTTTGGGTTGAAAAGGATGTTGGAGGACATCCAGTTCCAACTCCTTACCACCGGAAGGGACATCTCCCACTGGATCATGTTGTTCAAAGCCTTGTCCAACCTGGCCTTGAACACCTCCAGGGATGGGGCAGCCACCACTTCTCTGGGCAACCTGGGCCAGGGACTCACCACCCTCACAGCAAAATATTTCTTCCTGAAATCTCATCTCAATCTCCCCTCTTTCAGCTTCAAACTGTTCCCACTCATCCTGTCCCTGCCCTCCCTGATCAAGGGCCCCTCCCCAGCCTTCCTGTAGGTCCACTTTAAGTACTGGAAGACTACCCTTAGGTGTCCCTGCAGCCTTCTCTTCTCCAGGATGAACAATCCAAACTCTCTCAGCTTGTCCTCATACAGGAGGTGCTCCAGCAATTTGATCATCTTTGTGGCCTCCTCTGGACTCATTCCAACAGCTCCATGTCCTTCCTGTGCTGAGGACTCCAGAACTGGACGCAGGGCTCCAAGCGAGGTCTCACAAGAGCAGAGCAGAGGGGCAGAATCCCCTCCCTGGCCCTGCTGGTCCCCCTGCTTTGGATGCAGCCCAGGATATGGTTGGCTTTCTGGGCTGCAAGTGCACAGTGGTCCATTTCAATGGACCAGATTTCTTTCCGTAGTGTCCACGGTCAAGTTAACCTCTTGATCACAATCATCATCTATATGTCACATTTCTTCCTTGACGACCTGAGGTGTCCTGGTCCCATCAAGCTGTAAATAATTCACCCTTTTGTTGACAGTCCAGACCCAGCTGAGCCACTTCAATCTCAGCAGCCTGATGCATCTGTTGAATGGTTTGACCATAGAATCATTAAGGTTGGAAAAGACCTCTAAGATCATCAAGTCCAACCATCAACACAATGGTAACACATCTTCTTAAACCATGCCCTGAACTGTGCATAAGATCATTTTTTTTAACCCTTCCAGGGCCTGTTCCCAGATGTTCTTCAGGGGTCTGACTTTTGTTACGTGAGCACATACGTAACATAATTTTCCAGTCAGATCCTCTACCAAGCAGCAGTATCGTGCCACAATGCTGCAGCCCTGATGGGTTTGACTCTGCACTGCCAGTGGCTCTGTTTCCATTGCTTGATCCTAGATGAAACCAGGACATAACTGCAGGAGGTTTTCTCTTTAAACAGCAGAATCAAGATAATTAAATAATAAAAGTGCTGGGCATCAGTGGAAGTGCTTCAGATTTCCACTGGAGTTACTAAGAACAAAAGAATTTAATCTGGTAGGAGTTTCTGTAGACGTAGATGTCTTTGTTCCTGCTGACAGTCATAAGGAAGCAGGAACATCCTGCCAGGTGGCTGTGCCTGCAGACAGATGCAGAGTCTAAAAGCCATGGATAGACCAATTTAGGAAACAAACCACCTCAGGCTCCTGGAATCACTGTGCACTCCAAGGTCAGCAGAACCAGAGCATGTGTCAACTGGACTTTTATTTGAAGTATAAACTAGGAATGAATATCAAACATAATGACCTAAGGTGCTGTTACAACTGCCATTCAGATGCCTTAGCATCTTCCTAGGGCCACATTCTAATAGAAGCCTGCTCTACTTCCTCGTTTCACAGAAGGGTCACATTTTAATACAGAAAGGTTAATTACCTCTCCCTACAAGAAGACACAGGATGAATTCTTGCCATTAAAGGCCAGTTTCTGACACCCTTGATGATGCTGAGTAGAATGTTCAGAACATGATTAATGCCACTGGTTTCCTAGGGACTCATGAAATATGCAACCCAGTAGAGGGTGTATGGGCTCCTGTTTTAATTGAAGTCCCATCTGGAGTAGAATTCACTATTTCCAAGACAATGGATAACTGTAATGTAATTTTACCAATTACTGTAATTAGGGCATATCTCCTGAAGCTACCTCAAAGGTCAGGAGTGATGGCTACTGCAACAGCTATGACGTTAGTGCTGGGGTACCATGCACCATTTCCCAGCATAAACAGATTTAAGTGTCTTGTCTGCTCAGCAGGAACCTCTTTGTATCTTCTCCTCCCTTGCAGTAGGGATAATTACATACTTCTTTAAACCTTCCCAAATTGGTTTAACAGTATCATGATGCTGTGACCCTTCCTGGAACCAATATTGTGAAAGAGTCAAAGGAGCTTGCTCATCATTAACCTCAAGTCTACAGTTAATAAAAACAAAGAAGGAAGGCAATAACCTTTCTCAATCCTCTTTGCTTCAGGAGGTTATGTGCTTTTCACAAAAAACAGGAGGAAAATCATAGAATCATGAATGGTTTGGATTGGAAGGGACAATAAAGTCCATCCATTTCCAATTCCCCTGCCATGGGCAGGGACACCTCCCACTGGATCAGGTTGCTCCAAGCCCCATCCAACCTGGCCTTGAACACCTCCAGGAATGGGGCAGCCACCACTTCTCTGGGCAACCTGGGCCAGGGCCTCCCCACCCTCACAGGAAAACTAAGATCTCATCTCTATCTCCCCCTTTTCAGCTTCAAACTGTTCGCCCTTGTCCTATCCCTACACTCCCCCATCCTCATCAGGAGCCCCTCCCCAGTTTTCCTGTAGCCCCTTTCAGTTCTGGGAAGCTGCTCTAAGGTCTCCCTAGAGCCTTCTCTTCTTTTTAATCTGGCTGGGTTATATATAACAGATCTCCCAGCTAAACCAGAGCTCTTTATACATAGCTCTGTATAAAGCAGTAGCAGTGGCCTTTCTTTCCCTTCTCAAATATGAAGAGTTCTCCCTGAAGAGTGCAGGGTTCAGTATGGATGGCACATTGGGTATAAAGATGAAGCATCTGGACAAAACATCAGTTTGAGCAATGGACTTCAAGTATTTTCAAAGGAGATCAAACTCTAGAAGAGATCTCCTTTGGTAGATTCCACAAAAGCTTGATATTCTCTCTTAAATACTTTGTTTCTAATGACTGGCTGGTCCAATGACACAGAAGCCCTGTGGATCTCCGACCACAGCTCATTCTGAGATGGATAGGGCTTGATTCATTAAATCCATTAAAAGTACAGTCAGTGTTAGAGGCAGCCTGGCAGCAGCGGAGGAACTTAAAAGGCCTCTTGTGTCCCTGGCAGCCTGAGTCATTGAGAAAGGAAATGCCTCCCCAGAGTATGAGCTAGAGCTGTGCCTTCAGCTTCAAATACAAATGTGTCGTCTGTCAGCCAAAAAAAGTGTCTAAAAAAAGCCCTGAGCCAAAAGGCAGCAACAGCACAGATCATCACTGCCAGGTCCGTGTGGGGTGAGCACTTCTGAAACAGCAGAGATGACAGGAAGATCTTTGGAAACTGGCTGTTTGCTTGAGGTGTTGATGAAAGGGCAGGAGAAAGTATGAGGAAAGAGTTTGTGACTGCAATGGAATCCAGACAAGTGTTCCTCCTTTCTGACCAGCATCAATTAGAACTTGCCTGGGTTTAACTTGCAACCAGCTGCTTTTAATCCAAAAATTAATTTCCTGTAGGCATTTACTGCTGCACTTAACAAAGATTGTGCTTAGAAATGGCAGGAATGGACTCTGCATGGCAAAAGTTGGCTCTGTAGGGCTAAAATGAATTAAATGGCACAATAATTACATTTATCCCTACAGTGAATCCTAGGGTCTTAATTTAGATGAGCTCCTACTGAAATCAGGAACTTCTGCCCCAGGATAAATGAATAAAGCCTCTAGGATGTGGCCACACTTAATCAAAGCACAATCTATCATTAATTTGATAATGATAACTGCATTGTACTTACCTGTGAATATAACAGTGTTCAAGCTGGATTTTCCCCATAATTCCATGAAATGAACCACATCTCCAAATCTGAGAGAGGGATGTCCAGTAAACACAACACACGGCTGCTTGAAGTCATTGCTGAAATCTCCATGGATGCTGGGATAATGTTTCAATTTGTTTGTCTGAATGAGCTGAAATAAAAAAAAAATCCAGACATTACAGATTTTTCATGTCTCTGTAGTTCAGGGTGTTTATTTATGACAGATCAGAAATATTCTAACGTGTTTTTTCCAACCTCCCTGACACAGGCAGAAACACTTTCCATTGGATCAGGTTGCTCAAAGCCCCATCCAACCTGGCCTTGAACACCTCCACGGATGGGGCAGCCACTGCATCTCTGGGCAACCTGGGCCAGGTCCTCACTACCCTCACAGGAAAACTTTTCTTCCTCAAAACTCATCCCTTCTTTCAACTTAAAATCACCCACTTACCCCACGTCCTTGTCCTATCCCTGCACTCCCTGATCAAGAGTCCCTCCCCAGATTCCCTGGAACCCCTTTCAGTACTGGGAAATGAAATGAACCACATCCCCAAATCTGAGAGAGGGATGTCCAGTAAACACAACACACGGATCCTGGAGGAAGTAGCTAGGGGACTACACTTTGTGCAGCTCGCTAGCAATATCCAACTCCTATTTAATCTTCAAGAGAGAGATTTGAAAAAAACACCCACTAACTGCTCTGGCAGTAAATATGCACCAAATCTTGAAAACATCTCTGCAATTAAGACTAGTAATGATTTCTGATTAACACATCTGGAGCGTAATATTTAGAATCTAAACTTAGCTTCAGTAATAAAAACTGCAGTTTAGCAGACAATGCACAACCCAAATTTGATCCCATTAAATACTGGCATTTAAAAGAACAGCTAGGAAATAGCCTCATGAAGCTTTCTCCTTGATTTTTTGAAGGAAGTCAAAAGCCTCAAAACGGAAGTTGCAAAGCGATTTCCATGGGTGAAGTGGAAGAAGGGGACAATTCCTACCTCAAATCTTAAATTGGATATGGTATCATAGAGTCATAGAATGGTTTGGGCTGGAAAGAGCTTAAAACCCATGCAGTTCCAACCCCCTGCCATGGGCAGGGACACCTCCCACTGGATCAGGTTGCTCACAGCCCCATCCAGCCTGGCCTTGAACACCTCCGGGGATGGGGCAGCCACCACTTCTCTGGGTAACCTGGGCCAGGAAAACATTTCTTCCTAAGATCTCATCCTATCTTTGCAATCCTTGATAAAGAGGCTTTCCCCAGCTTTCCTGTAGTCATGACATTCCAGGGCCAATCTTTGGCCAGCCAGTAGCAAAGCAGACACTGAACGTAGTACACTTCAGAAAATCACAAACAGTTCTTCCAGCATCCAGTTTCAGCAGTTCCTTAGGATTATACGTGTATTTGTACACAGTGGCATTCAAATCTTTGCTAAGATGTGAGAGCAGCAGTCAGTGTGCAAAAGCATTCTCAACAGCTTATTTCATGGCTACACTTATACAAATGTTCATTGTTTATACACATAAAAGCCATATTCTCTTCAAATCCCTTTCTATTCCTTTGCAGAGAGACACAGGATTTCTAATGCAGTTTTCAAGACCTTTGGTTTTGTGTGTGTCATTCTTTTTAATCATACTTTTTCACTTCCAGAAAAAAAACACCTACCATAATGCTGGGGTGCACAGCTTCTAACTGGGGAGCCAACTCAGGAGGGAAAAGAAACACATGCTGAATCCTCAGCACCATGTCCTGAGGTGGTTTTTTTTTTATCTTGGAAGATCTTTTACTGAAGCTCCCTACCTTATGTCACAGTCTGATTCTCACAGCTGGACATAGCAAGAGTGAAAGGCTACAAAAACAAGTTAAGAGACAGTCTGCTCCCTCCAGTGATAAAATGGCTCATAGATTTTAGCATCTAGAGCGAAGTCTCTTCTAATTACCCAATCAAAAATATACAGAGCTGAACTTGCAAAACAGATCTAACAGACTCTCACAAATCTCTAAGGGGATTAAATTTGTAATGATTTGTAGAGGCCTTTTATATCTACAGAGATGGGTTGTGTAAGCACAACAGTCTCTCCTGTGACTCCAGGCTGCACCAAGCCTGGGTTTTGAGATGTCCCTCCATGGAGCCCTGTGTCCAGTTCTGGAATTCCCAATGGAAGAAGGATATGGAAGTGTTGGAACGGGTCCAGGGGAACTACAAAGATCTGAGGGCTGCAGCACCTCCCGTAAGAAGACAGGCTGAGAGACTTGGAGTTATTCAGCCTGGAGAAGAGAAGGCTCTGGGGAGACCTTGGAGAGTGGCCTTCCAGTACCTGAAGGGGGCTAACAGGAAAGTTGAGGACTTTTTAAAAGGGTCTGTAGTGATAGAACATGGGGGAATGGCTTTAAATTGGAAGGAGGAAGGTTTAGATTAGACATTAGAAAGGAATTCCTCATGAAGAGGGTGCAGAGGCACTGGAACAGGCTGCCCAGAGAAGCTGGGCCTGCCCCATCCCTGGAGGTGTTCAAGGCCAGGCTGGATGGGGCTTTAAGCAACTTGATCCAGTGGGAGGTGTCCCTGCTCATGGCAGGGGTCTGGAACTGGATGGGCTTTAAAGTCCCTTCCAATGCAAACCATTGTATGAAAACAATGCCTGGCACTCAGCCTACCAATATTTTCAAAAGGAGACTGATTTTGGGAAAAAGGATGCCACATTCAGAGCATCCTTCTACAGAGAGAGACAGTTTTTACTGAATGCTTAAGAGATAGTGGATGGGAAAGCACTGAACCAAAACTGAGGAGAGCTGTGGGTTTTTTTAAATCCCAAATGGTTTTGCTTCTCTTTAAAGCAATAGAGTTGATTTACAGGGTCAGCAACTGCTGCTATAAACAGAATAAATCTCCAGAGACTCCGTGTACCCTTTATTGAAGTAAGCCAAAACACACTGCTACTTATTTTGTGTGGTTTTGTGTGTGTATCTGTGTATGTTCTGTATCCAGAATTCTGAACAGATGTGGTTCTTATCAATGAGTGACGCATTTATCACTTTGCCTCCTTCACTCCCTGCATAAGACCAACACTAACAGGGGCCCAATTCTATAAAATGCTATAAGACAAAAGATAGCACTAAACAATCACCTGCTTCCAGGCATTTATGGCCCAATGTGTTTCGTATATGGAGGTATATGGAGGAGGGAAGCAAAAATGAAGAGGACAAATGCTAGTACTTAAGTCCACAGAGTGAATATTACTTCCATCTTGGGTATTTTCCATCAGAAAAGGAGGTTTTTTGTAGCCATTTCTCTTAGATGTTGCTAGCAGAATCCTTAATATGAGGACAGCAAATCCAAATTCTTCCTTCACTAGCAAATACTGATCACTGTAAATTACCTCTCAGATTTTTCTTCTGGGGACATTTAAAGAAGTGTGGATTCACTTCTCTTACAGTCTGAAATTGTCTATATAAATACTGAGCAGAAAGGAAAAGGGGCAAAAGCTTCTCATTTTGCCTTGCTAGAACAAGAGCCTAGAGGCTGAGGGGAGACCTTATCGCTGTCTAGCACTCCCTGAAAGGAGGCTGGAATGAGGTAGGTGATGGTCTCTTCTCCCAAGTAACAAGTGATTGGATGAGAGGAAATGGCCTCAAGTCGTGCCAGGGAAGGTTTAGGTTGGATATTAGGAAAAAAATCTTCACAGAAAGGGTTCTGAGGCACTGGCAGAGGCTGCCCAAGGCAGTAGTTGAATCCTCATCCTTGGATGTATTTAAAAGACAGGCAGATATGGTTTAGTAGTGGACAGGTATGGTTGGACTCTGACCTCAAAGGTCTTTTCCAGCCAAACAATTCTATGATTCTAACAATTTGACTATTCATTTATAAGGTTTCTACCTCCACCAAAGGGATGGTGCAGGGGGTACAATCCATGGCTCCTCTTGAAATGGCTGGGGAGATGGGTAATTCCTCAGCTGCGGCTGCACTAGGATAGGACATTCCCATGCACTCAAAGAATTTGGTAAAACACTGCAAGTTGGTTCTACGATACCAGAATAACATTTGTAAGCTAAACAAATTACTGACTTATGCTCACCAGCATCTCAGCCAGACATTGTGGAGCATAAATCTAAGCCTGTTCAGATAGCTGATCCTAGAATGTAACTGCCTTGGAAGTGAAAGCCACTACCTCCCTCTGACAGTCTGATCTACTCACAAACATTTGGAAACCCCAGTTTTTAACTTTGCAGAAGCTTCTGTTGCACCAGGTTTGAGCTTCTTCTCTTCTTTTCCCCATCACAATAAGTGCTGGTGGTAAAACTGAATTACCATTTTTGATTCACCATAGGGGAGAATCATCCGTACAGCAATCCATACCTTCCTTCCCTGACTGTTTCTCTACTCCACCTCCCCAGGTTTCCCTCTGAGAAATCACTGGCTGGAATGTATATCAGTCCTGCTCCAGATGCAAAACTCTCTCCAACAGAGCCACAGCAACTCTTACCCCAGTGATCACCAATACCTGTTAAAAGAAGTGCTTTAAAAATCTTTACAAAGAAGCTAAAAGGTTGCAGATGAGACTTGAAAAGCTTTTGCAAGAATCTGGACACTCCATTCACATTAACTCTAGTAGGAATTGATGTCCAAGTCCCCCCTACAAGCTGGAAGCACTTTAGACCACAAGCCCTGCTCATAATGGAAGGGAAGTAAATCAACCACTCACTCTGGATGCTAGGAAACAAACTGCCACCCCAAGGCGCAATAACAATGAATTGCGATTGTGCAGGAGATATGATGAACACTTAATACTACATTAAAGTAGAAGTAACAAGGGGGGAGTTTCTCTGAAGAGTTGAACACAATGTCTTTTTTCTCAGCACAGCAGAACGAGTTCAAACCAGGTAACATAAATCACAAACGTGGAAAATTTCCATGCAAACAGAATGAAAAACCTTCAAACAACTTAGTATAGAGAGAAGAGTTAGACAAAAGAAGTAATTGTAGAGAAGATGAAGGTGATCTGAGGGCTGGAGCACCTCTGCTATGAGGACAAGCTGAAAGAGTTGGCGTTGCTCAGCCTGGAGAAGACTCTGGGGAGAGCTTAGAGCAGCCTTCAGTACCGCAAGGGGCTCCAGGGAAGCTGGTGAAGGACTTTGTACAAGGGCATGTAGTGATAGGATGGGGGGGGAAGTGACTTTATATTGGAAAGGGGAAGATTCAGATTAGACATTAGAAAGAAATTCTTCACAATGAAAGTGGTGAGGCCCTGGCCCAAGTTGCCCAGGAAAGATGTGGCTGTCCCATTCCTGGAGGTGTTTTGGATGGGGCTTGGAGCAACCTGATCCACTGGAAGGTGTCCTCGCCTATGGTAGGGTGGTGGAATTGGGAAGGGGAGGGGGGTCCCTTCCAACCCAAACCATTCTGTGATTCTACAATTCTGAAGATGCTTTTATTTATCCTCTTGTACAATAAAGGGACAGTTAAGTGAAGCACAAAATACAATTATAACTGATGAAAGGAAGTACTCTTTTATACTACGCATGAGGCACCACTAGAACTCATTCCTGCAAGGGACTACATCAACAATTTCGTTATTTTTTGCCTTGTTTGTTTTTAAGTCTTGGTGTTTATACAATGAACAGGAACATTGAATTTCAGGACCAGAGAGCATGCTGGGCTGGACTCGTTCTGTAGATAATTAGAAGCTTATTTCCTGGCCTGTCCCTTTCTTATGTATCATGCCAGGAATGTTATTAATGCTTGCTAATAACTAAGCAGCATTTCTGAGTAATTCCTCATTTTCTTCCAACAATTGAACAGCTAAGCACGTCTTTTCATGATAGGCAATTTCCGTCTAGTTTGCATTGCACAAGCCTACCATTACTT
The DNA here is from genome assembly GCA_013389865.1 of Piaya cayana. NCBI lineage: Eukaryota > Metazoa > Chordata > Aves > Cuculiformes > Coccyzidae > Piaya > Piaya cayana. The sequence continues at coordinate 36,276 of WAAB01002870.1, read as the reverse complement.
CGAACAAAGTAAGGCAATTCTCCACTAACATCCTATCTAATAGAAACGATCACTCAATGTCTGTTTCTGATACTCATTAAGAATTCCTTTAAGTACAAGGAAGCAGAGCTCCTGATTGTGAGGTCAGGGAGTCACAGGTTTAGAAAGAGAGTATCCACCCAAGAAAAAAAACTGGCTGCTCACTAAGTTTCTGACTTTGTAACTGGAAGCCTTGAGTCCAAGTTTTTGCTCCCTCCTAGCTACACTGATCTTATGGCCATGGACAGGTTATTCAGGCCAGGTCTGTATAAAGACTATTTGGCTTGGTAAATTTATACCAAGCCACCACAGCAGCTGAGCCGATCGTCGATACTCTTTGGCAGGCTTAACAGGGTTTCTGGCAGTGAATAAAGAGCACACTTGTTAAAGGCTACTGAAAATAGGTTATATTGTAGGATCATAGAACTGTTTGGGTTGGAAGAGACCTTAAGGCCCATAAAGTTCTGACCACCTGCCACAGCTAGAGACACCTTCCACTGGATCAGGTTGCTCAACATCTCATCCAACCTGGTCATGAACACCTCCAGGGATGGGGCAGCCACCGCTTCTCAGGGCAACTTGGGCCAGGGCCTCCCCACCCTCACAGGAAAAAACGTCTAAGATCTCATCTCAATCTCCCCTCTTCCAGTAGAAAACCATTCCCCCTCATCCTATCCCTGCACTCCCTGATCAAGAGCCCCTCCCCAGCTTCTCTGGAGCCCCTTTCAAGACTGGGAGGCTGCTCTAAGGTCTCCTGGCACCCTTCTCATCTCCAGGCTCAGCACCCCCAACTTTCTCAGCCTGCCCCCATATGGGAGGTGGTCCAGTCCTCGGATCATTCTTGTGGCCTCCTCTGGACTTGCTCCAACAGATCCATGTCCTTCCTATGCCGAGGACTCCAGAACCAGATGCAGGGCTCCAGGTGGGGGTCTCACCAGAGCAGAGCAGACAGGCAGAATCCTCTCTCTCACCCTGCTGGTCTCACTGCTTTAGATGCAGCCCAGGACACAGTCTGGCTTTCTACACTGAGAGTACACACTGCCAGTGCAAGTTAAGCTTCTCATCCACCAACACCACCAAGTCTTTCTCTTCAGAGCTGCTCTCAATTGGTTCTCTACCCAGCCTGTACTTGTGCTTGGGACTGCCTTGACCCAAGTGCAGGACCTTGTGCTTGACCTTGTTGAACTTCATGAGGTTCGTGCAGACCCACCTCTCCAGCCTGTCAGGGCCTCTCTGGATGCCACATGGATGTTTCATGTTTTATGAGTTACATTTACAGTGTCAGCTCCACAATTTCGCCTCTCTTCCATTTACACTGTTTGTTCCAACTCTATATTTCATAGAAGAAAAACAAACCCAGCTCATCTCCCCTGCCTTAGGAACAGCATGACAGCATTAAACCATAACCATCTGTAGGTACTGCTAAAACTGGAATGCAGCCCAAGGTAGTTGAGAATTACAGGAGTATAAGGATGTCAGTAGCTGTCCCTCAGAGGACAGCAACAAGGAATTGAAGGCACATGCTGAGCAGAGAGTACCTGACATGGACATCTGGTCACTGTTGGTGAGCGTGGCTGCCTTCAATATGGGTCATCATATAGACCCCAATGTGCTTTGATTGTTTAAATGAAACCATGCACTTTACAGAACAGAAAGGAGCAATCCAATCTGGTGCCCTCAAGCATGTGTAAACTTCAGTGATTTATGATCTCAGGAAAAACACTAAACGAAACAGCAGCCTCAATCTTTCTTTGCTTGGATATGACTTTGTCTTGGTTTTACTGCTAAGTCACGCTTTTTAAAGAATGTTGTTATATACCCAGGGCTGCTGCCTCCCACCATACAAATGGATTTTGCAAAACACCCAATATGTATCAGGACGTAGCAATGAAAAGACCCATTTAGCCCATCATGGGGTACAGGTTGTGCAGGCTACTCCACTTCCCACTGTTTTCTCCACTTCTTACTCTTTACTCCACTTCCCAGTGTTTGTAGAGCAGCTGTAAGCAAACACCCAAACAGTCTTAGCTATGTTAGATGACTTACTGTGAAATGTGCAGTAGATGGTCGCTCAGTGCTGCAAGGCCTAAAGGCTACAGCAATTCCATAGTCTGGGATGTGCACACATGATATATTATGTCATTTAGCACATTTAAGACAACCCTTACCCTGTAAGAAGCCTCAGAATGGCTTCTTGTCAATGATACCCATGGGTCTAGATAAAGCTGTCTGTGCATCTCACTATAAAATGTCTCTAGCTTTGGAGATTAAGAAAAATTTCTTTACCAGAGTGGTGAAGCCCTGGCAGAGGCTGCCGAGGGCAGGGGTGGAGTCACCATCCCCAGAGGGGTTAGAAAATGTGCAGCTGTGGCACTTGGGAACACGGTTCTTTTGGCACGGTGGGGTTGGGCTGATGGCTGGACTGGCTGAGCTTAGAGATCTTTTCCAACCTCTATGATTCTATGATAACTTGCATGATTTGGCCTCGTCAGCCAAAGCCTGTAGCAGGAAGCTTACTCCCTCTGTGCACTGCACTTTGCCACATGGAATTGTGGTGGGGCCTTTCCTAGACAATTACCTTCATCAGCACATGAAGCACAGGTGAATGGCTCAACAGCTAACCAATAATTTGGCAAAATCGCATTATCACCAGGCCTCTGGAGAACAGAAAATGTCCTAAAAATTAGAGGACATAGTTATCGCTCTATAAACACAAACACCCATCATGTAAGATGTGTTAATTAATCCTGCCTTTGACAGCTGCACGTTTGGCTTCAAATTTTTGGAAGGGCTTTCACTTAAACCTGCCAGTTACAGTGCATATTGTGAACAAAAATTTCTAAGTGATGCCTCTGGTAGAACAGATTGTCAGTGAAACCCACGACGCTGTGGATCAACAAGGACACCTCAGAAAGCAGAGTTGCAGGGGAAGTTAGAAAGCATAGCCAGCGGATGGCTATAGAGTCTTGGACTGAGCGATCAGGCTTTGGAATTGATTTACTGGTGTGAATCACAGAATCATAGAATGGTTTGGGTTGGGAGGGACCCCAAAGGCCATCTAGTTCCAACCCTCTGCCATGGGCAGGGACACCTCCTACTGGATCAGGTTGCTCAAAGCTCCATCCAACCTGGCTTGGAACACTTCCAGGGGTGGGGCAGCCACCACTGCTCTGGGCAACCTGTTCCAGTGCCTCATCAACTTCAGTGTAAAAAGTGTCTTCCTAACATCTAATCTAAATCTCCCACTTTCAGCTTAAAACTGGTCCCCCTCATCCTATCCCTGCACTCCCTGATAAAGAGCCCCTCCCCAGCTTTCCTGTAGCCCATCTCCCCAGATTCTTCTCTTCCCCAGGCTCAACAACCCCAACTCTCTCATCCTGTCCTCATATGGGAGGTGCTCCAGCCCTTGGATCATAGTGTTCCTTGTTTGGACTCACTCTAACAGCTCCATGTCCCTTCTGTGTGGAGGACTCCACAACTGAATGCAGGGCTTCAGGTGAGGTCTCACAAGAGCTGAGTACAGGAGAAGAATCCCTTCCCTCGCCCTGCTGCTCACAGTTCTTTGGATTCAGCCAAGGATACAGTTGGTTTTCTGAGCTGGAAGCACACATTTTGCTGTGGAGACGATCCCCTCAATATACATTGCAGGGTGATCCCCCAAAGATAGGAACCTTATTCCCCTTTGTTTCATTAAGATGCCAGATTAAGTATTTTCATTTAAAATTACCAATGAGAACACTTAGTGCTGCAAACTTGAACTTCTTCATATCAAACCTCTCTTTGAATATACCTTTTCTCCTGCAGCAGACAACATGGTTCCTATTTCAGCTAGAGAGGTAGGAGCTGGGATGACGAAGCTGTGCCTGATAACAAGCTCTTAGTTTTACAGACTTTGAAATAAACTGCTTGGACAAAGGGAATATTTGTGGTTGCAGCCTGATAAGAGAAAACACTCAGCCATGTGTGTGCCAGATAGCCTTCTGCGGGGGAAGAAGTAAACCAGGCGAGCATATGTAAGTTATATGCTGAAATAAACACCGTGATAATTTCTGACTTGAGGGAACACCATTATTCATTCCTCCCCCATGCTCCCAAATTAATCACAGAAAGCAAAGTCAAAACCAAACTTGTATGAATAATGACACACAACTATTACAGAGATGCAGAAATGTTCACCAGAAAAACAACAGCCACACAGGAAAACCCACTCACTCTGTGATCTTAGGAAACAGCAAGACCGTGTTTTCCTTACCTCAGCGTGAGGAAAAGGAGGTTCTGGAAGATAAACCTTTGTTTGTTTGTTGTGACACAACCTTTAAAAGAAAAAGAAAATAAGCTGGGTTAGCGGGCTGTGGTACATCATGCAGTATCTGCTGCCACCTACTGTCATAGCCATTTCTATCGGTGGTATTGGGTGCAAAATCACAGAGGCGTTTTATTGCTTCCCTGTTCAGAGGACGGACACCTACAGGACAGGACAGCTCAGTCAGAGTGAGATCACTTAGAGATGGTGCAAAAAAGCTGAGGTAATTTTGTACACACTACATAACAGAAATCCTGTGCCGCTGAAGACAAATTTGTAACTCAGCATCCCCATCATTTCATACTCCTGACTGAAGCATTTGCTTCAAAGCCAAATCACCTCTCAGCAGAAATGTTTTCCTGTGAGGGTATTGAGGCAGTGTCCCAGGTTGCACAAAGAAGTTGTGACTCCCCCATCCCTGGAGGTGTTCAAGGCCAGGCTGGATGGGGCTTGTAGCAACCTGGTCCAGTTGGAGGTGTCCCTGCCTCTGGCAGAGGGGTTGGAACTGGAGGGGCTTTAAATCCCCTTCCCACTTAAACTGTTCCATGATTCTATGAAAAATTCCAATTGCCTCATCCCATTTCTCAGTAATGATTTGGTCCTTCCATTCATTATAATTTAATTCCCCTATGCGTTTTACTGTCACAGCTACAGTGTTGGTAAACTGCTTCCCACCATGGCATAATGCTCACTGTTCCCTGCTATGTTCCATCAATCGTTTATTTTTAAAACATATATATTGAGAGCTGTTGATGAGCTCCAGCCAGACTCCTGATTCATCCTATTACAGAAACATTTGTCAGAGGCCTATGTGATGTTACAATTATCTGCAGTGACACTGTCCTGATGGCCTTTTCTGGGAAAAACTACTCATCCCATACTTCTTCACTTTATTACAAAGCAATAAGCCTGAGTCAAACTAAATTTGACAAAGTCTAAGAGATACTAAAAGCAGGGCATTTATTCTAGCAGACTAAATAGTCAAGTTGGAGGGCTGGAATCCCTGAATTTCAGCCCCTGTCCTGACCCCAAATTTCTGTTTTACAGATGTTCAACCTTCGCCTCCATTTCTACCCAAGTCAAGCAATTATCTTACACAATAAATGTTTGGAGAGCAGCTCGTGCTGGTTTTGACTTTAAAGTGTAAGCCACAACAGCAAAGTAGAATGCAAAAACATGGTGTTTGAACACTTGTGTGCTGAACTGTGCCAGCTAGACACAGCAAATCAAAAGACCCAACTGGCACACGTCTCATTCTTGCTACTTTGACAGCAATACCTAACCCAAAGGGTTACTGCAACAAGAATTGTGCAGCTACCACTTCAGTGGCTACTGCAATGAAATCACTGTGTAAATACAACCATAACAGCTGTTTAACTATAAACTATGAGTCAACACATCCTAGTTAGCACAGAGAAGACTGACCAGGACAGTGAGGTTTGGTTTCCCTACTTTTGTTGAATGCAATGCAATTAAAATCCACCAGATTTCAATCTTCTTTATGATTCACCTAAGATTTTCTGGACCTCTCTTTTTATTTCCTGAACTCTAGACTAAAATGCTGGAAGAAAGGAAGGAAAAACTAACTTACTCTACTTCATAATCTAAAGCACCTCTCCATTTGTAAGAATTTAGGACCAGTTACGAGTTGCTGAGTTCTCCTTTCCACAGCTCAGAGTCACAGAATGGCTGAGGTTGGAAGGTACCTCTTGAGTTCATAGAATCACTGAACCATTTAGGTTGGAAAAGACTTCTTGGATCATGTCCAACCATCACCCCAACATCACGTGCCTACTAAACCATGTTCTAGAGTGCCACAGCTACATATTTTTTTAACACTTGCACGATGATGACTCCACCACTTCCACGGGCAGCCACTTCCAATGCTTCACCACTTTTTCAGTAAAGATATTTTTCCTAATATCCAGTCTAAATTTCCCATGGCACAACTTGAGGCCTTTTCCTCTCTTCCTATCCCTTGTTACCTGGCAAAAGAGATCAGCACCCATCTTGCTACAACCTCCTTTCGGGCAGTTGTAGAGAGCAATAAGATCTCCCCTCAGATGATCTAGTTCTTCACTCTGCTCAAGCACTGTCAGCTAAAGCAGGTTGTCCAGGACTGTGTCCAGCTGGGTTTTGGTACCTCCATAGACAGACACTCCACCACCTCTCTGCCCAACTTATTCCAGTGTTTGACCACACTCACAGTCTACAAGTGTTTCTTTTGTTCAGATGAAATTTATGGGGTTTAATTAGTGCCTCTTGACACGCTGTCTTCAGTGGGCACTGCTAAAAAGAGTCTGGCTCCCTCATCCTCATTTCCTCCCATCAAGTATAAACACTCATAAGATCCTCTGGAGCTTTATGTTCTCTAGGTTGAAAAGTCCCAGCTCTTTCAGCCTCTCCTCATCTGGAAGATCACCTTTGCAGCCCCATGCTGGCCTCACTGCAGTAAGCCCATATCCTCCTCCTCCTGGGGAGCTGGAAGGATGCGCAGGGCTCTCTGTGCAGCTTCCCCAGTGATGAGCAGAGAGGATCCCCTTCCCTGACCTGCTAGCCCGATCCTCTGCCTAACGCAGCCCAGGATCTTTTTTGCCATGAAAACTCGTACAATGTTTAACAAGGCCAAGTGCTGGATTTTGCACCTGGGACACAGCAACCCTAGTTGTCCATATATAGACTGGGGAGTGAGAGGCTGGAGAGCAGCCCAGCAGAAAGGGATCTGGAGTTGAACATGAGCCAGCAGTGCGCCCTGGCAGCCAAAGGGACAACCGTGTCCTGGGGTGCATCCAGCACAGCATTGCCAGATGGTCAGGGGAGGGGATTGTCCTGCTCTGTTCCACTCTGGTGTGGCCCCAACTCGAGTACTGGGTGCAGTTTTGGGCACCACAGTATAAAAAGGACCTAAAGCTACTGGAAAGTGTCCAGAGGAAGCCACAAAGTTGGTGAATGGTTTACAGGGGAAGTCATTTGAGGAGCGGATGAAATCACTTGGGCTGTTCAGCCCAGAGGAGACTGAGGGGAGACCTCATTGTGCTCTACAGCTTCCTCACAAAGTGGGGAGGAGGAGCACGCACTGAGCTCTCCTCTCTGGTGACCAATGATAGGACCAGAGGAAGATGTGCCAGAGGAGGGTTAGGTTGGACATTAGAACATCTGGTTCTTCACTCAGAGAGCGTTGGAGCACTGGAACAGCTCCCTAGGAAGCAGTCACGGTGCCAAGCCTGACAGCATTCCAGAAGCATTTGGACAACACCCTCAGACATGTGGCATGTATGTTGGGATTGTCTTATGCAGTGGTGGGAGATGGACATGATGACCCTTCCAACACAGGACATTCATAGAATCGTAGAATCACCATGTTGGAAGACACCCACCAGATCATCGAGTCCAAACATTCCCACCAGTCTCTAAACCGTGCCCCTCAGTACTTCATCCACCCGCACCTTAAACACCTCCAGGGAAGGTGACTCAACCACCTCCCTGGGCAGCCCGTTCCAGTGACCAATGACCCTTTCTGTGAAGAATTTTTTCCTTATGTCAAGCCTGAACCTCCCCTGGCAGAGCTTGAGGCCATTCCCTCTTGTTCTGTACCCTGTCACTTGGGAGAAGAGGCCAGCTCCCTCCTCTCTATAACCTCCTTTCAGGTAGTTGTAGAGAGCAATAAGGTCTCTCCTCAGCCTCCTCCAGGCTCAACACCCCCAGCTCTCTCAGCCGCTCCTCGTAGGACTTGTTCTCCAGCCCCTTCACCAGCTTAGTCGCTCTTCTCTGGACTCTCTCCAAAGAACATTCTACAGTTCTGTCAAAATACTCTGCTGACTCAGCAGAATTAACCCTGGAAAAATCATTTTTTGCTTATATACGGTATCATTTTGGGACACGGGATAAGCTGTGCAAACAGACACAGCTAAAATTCCCTCAAGTCAAATACATCATTCAATCATTATTGCAAGTCATAAAAAGCATGGATTATTTGAGGTTGTATGCTCTACAGGAAATGATGCTTCCCTAATTATAGAACATCTACTTACACACGTGTGCACACCCTTGTGACTCAAGAAACGTGTTCACACTTCTAATCAAGGAGTATGTGAGAATATGCCAAGTGGAGATAACCTGCATGTATCTATTTGCCACAGCTGAGTGTGTGAATTGAAGCTGATGAAGTAGCCTTTTAACACTTACCATTCAGCAAAGATCTGGGAGAACTCAAGTGAGCTGTTGGCAACAGGGGAGATGAAATAGAAAGGGATATTGGTGAGGCCGGCAGAGCCGATATACTGGTACAGGCACTCCAGCAGATCATAGATCACTCCAGAGGGGTAACAGGGAACCAGCACGTTTCCTCCATTTAGGACAGTCATAGCTAAGGGAGAGAGAAAGAGAAATATCAGTTAATAGGGCTGATATTTAAACTTTACAATAGAATTCCTTAAATACAAATACTACATCAGGGATGTAAAGAAGCTACTGCATGAATTAGAAGAACATATTATGCATATGAATTGGGAGAAAAACTTCTGATCGAGAGAGGTGATTCTCCCCCTCTACTGTACTCTTGAGAGACCCCAGCTGGAGTCTCATGTCCAGTTCTGGAATCCCTGACATAAGAAGGATAAGGAACTGTTGGAACAGGTACAGAGGAGGCCACAAAGATGATCAGAGGGCTGGAGCAGCTTCTGTATGAGGACAGGCTGAGAGAATTACATTTGTTCAGCCTGAAGAAGAGAAGGCTGCGGGAAGACCTTAGAACAGCCTTCCAGTACTGAAAGGGGCTCCAGAAAAGCTGGGGAGGGGCTCTTGATCAGGGACTGCAGGGATAGGATGAGGGGGAACAGTTTGAAGCTGAAAGAGGGGAGATTGAGATGAGATCTTAGGAAGACACTTTATACACTGAGGGTGGGGAGGACCTGGCCCAGGTTGCCCAGGGAAGTAGTGGCTTTGAGCAATGTGATGCATTGGGAGGTGTCCCTGCCAATGGCAGGGGGACTGTAACTGGATGGACGTTAAGGTCCCTTCCAAGCCAAAGCGTTTTATGATTCTATGATTTACTGCCTTCTCCAGGCTTAGTGGAGCACAGGATTATACTCCACTAGCTGGGGACACAGAATAGACTGAACACATGCAAAACTCCTGACACGAGATGGCAGTCTTGCACCACCACATGAGGATAAATCGGCGAGACCAAACAACTTACCATCAAAATAAAACCTGCTCCATCTACTATCTGTCCACCAGAGGGAGAGGGTAACAGTTCACGAGCCTCAGCTGAAAGCATTACATGTGGGAAACGGTTCTGTACTCAGTTTTCAGTACTCCAGATGAAAGGCTGATGATGTGGTTACTTCAAACAGCCCTCAAAGACAGATTTGGGTGCTGGAGTGCTTTTCCTTTTTAAAAACTCTAAATATTTCTGTTCTTTGAATATAACAAGAACAATTAAAAACCTCTATGAATGGCATCTTAGGACTAGAGAAAATTGGAAAAAGGAAAAATAGGAATACTCTGTAATCAAGATCTAAGTACAATAGCAGAAGCAAACACAGAGCAAACGCCTCATTCTTTTAGCAGAATGAATTACAAAAATGCTGTTCCTTATGGGAAAGTGGAAATACATTGTCCAGGTCGTGGAGCAATTGCTGCCTCACTAGGATTCCATCTGTGGTGGTGGGGTAAAACCATCTACTGCTGTTAATTGCAGTGCAGCAGCAGTAACATTATGCACAAGGCATTACACAAAAAGCTGTGAAAAAGCCTGAAAATGCATATATTACATCCCATCATAATCGCTTCCTTCACTTCAATTTATTGACAGCCTTTGATGGGGTACAGATTTAGCACATTAAGGGACTTTTCACCCCACCTACATGCTCAAGGAAGTTTTCTGTGGCTGAATGTCTAAAGGTTTTATTGAGTCTAGGGAAATACAAACTCTATTGTAGGATTTTTCACATGCATTTAGGTCCCTAACTCTTTTAGCAGTCAGTGCCTTTACATTCTGCTCACAACAGCCAGCGGTCAGACACCTTTTGTATCAGAGTTACATTATCACTGCAACGCAGTGGATTTATAGCCTAGGTTTTCTCAAGTCACATACAAACAATACCATCAAAATATTTGTGACTACAAATAGCAATACTTTACATTTGTGAGACACCACATGGAGTCTTGTGTCCAATTCTGGAATCCCCAGTATAAGAAAGACACAGAACTGTTGGAATGGCCACAAAGATGATCCAAGGGCTGAAGCACCTCTGCGATGAGGACGGGCTGAGGGAGTTGGGGCTCCTCAGCCTAGAGAAGGCTCTGGGGAAACTTTATAGCAGTCTACCAGTACCTGAAAGGGGCTACAAGAAAGCTGTGGAGGGACTTTTTCCAAGGGCATACAGTGACGAGACAAGGCAGAATGGCTTTAAATTGGAAGGGGGAAGATTTAGATTAGATATTAGGAAGAAATTCTTCCTGTTGAGTGTGGTGATGCACTGGCCCAGGCTGCCCAAAGAAGTGGTGGCTGCCCCATCCCTGAAAGTGTCCAGGGCCAGGTCAGAAGGGGCTTTAAGTACCCTGGTCTAGTGGGAGGTGTCCCTGCCTGTAGCAGGGGGGTTGGAAATGGATAGACTTTAAGGTCCTTTCCAAGCCAAACCATTCCATGATTCTATGCTACAAAACATCCCAGCAATGTGCAGAACTATCTCTCCTACATGTGTAAGACTGAACTGTTCCATCTGTAAACAGGATGTGAAGAGAGGAATGAGGAGATTAAGAACAATATCTTCAAAGCCATCTGAGGGTTGAAAGCCAAGCCTCTGGTTCCAGAACCAGAATTTGCACTGCTTCATTATGCATCCAAAAATTCTGCAAAGAGGAAAGATAAGGACCTAGACGGCTGCATCTGGAAGAGGAAAGGAATGCAGAGTACAGGGCACAACAGTGGTCAGCGGAAAATGCTAAGGAAAAGGATATGTCTGCAGTGCAGTCTCTGCTTCAAATAAGGAAAAACATCAAGACATAAGGCTTAAACATCAAGAGAGATGGTTACCAATAATTAATATAAAATCACAATCCAAGGAGTAGAGCATGCTTTTAGCCAGCTGGCCTATTCACTCAGCCATAGACTCAGGGTTGCTGGCCCTTTGAATCTCGTTCCTGGTGGCACAGTAATGCTATTTTGAAAGCGGCCTGATGAGTATTCCTAGTGCCCAGGACAAGAAAGGCCAGAAACACAGCTATCATTCCACCACTGGCAAGGCTCCATGTGACAGCTTTTCAGTTTAGAATATAGCACTCAATTTCTCCATGCAAGTTTATCAGCATATGCTGTGGTCAGCACAGCAGGCACTACTTGATGGTGTTCTTAAGCAGTTCTATAAAGGGGTAAGAGTTACCTCCCAGCTTCTCCAAAACAGGAAAGAAAAGCTTTACAAGCACATTGCTTTCCATGCAAGCAGCAGGTCCAGTCTGGCTCTCTGCACCACAACAACTTTCACAGAATCATAAAATGGTTTAGGTTGGAAGGGACCTTAAAGCCCATCCAGTTCCAACCCCCTATCACTACGTGTCCCTGTAAAAAGTCCCTCTGCAGCTTTCCTGGAGCCCCTTCAGATAATGGAAGGCTGCTCTAAGGTCTCCCTGGAGTCTTTTCTTCTTCAAGCTGAACAACCCCAAAACCTCTCTCAGCCTGGCCTAACGGCAGAGCTGCTCCCACCCTCAGATCACCTTCATGGTCTCCTGTGGACCTGTTCCAACAACTCCATATCTTTCTTATGTTGGGGATTCCAGAACTGGACACAGGACTCCAGGTGGGGCCCTGGGAGAGTGGAGTAGAGTGGGAGAATAATTTGAAAGCTGTTTAAGGCCCAATTAATCTCTGTGACTGACGGATGCACTCTCTTCATCAAAGCTGTATAATAATCTTGGCATTTCAAATTTAGTCTCCTTCAACAGCTCCATAACAAGTTGTTCAATTCACAACTCACAATGAGATACTTGCTTTTCAAACAGCTGCCACCACAAGGTCAAGTTGGCACCTAAAAAGCAAACTGTGCTCTTTTCAGCTTTATATAAACACATGCGCATAAACGCAAAATATCACAAACTGTCCCCACAGGCAGTCTGGCAATTTTGCTGATGACGCCCAAGGCAATGTAAAAACACAATTGCTTTTCTTGAGCTGGAGAGTGCTGGTGCTGCAGTGCAGAGCAAATGAAAAAGGGGTTTGGGGTAAATGGAGAACTTGGAGACGTAACAAAGCATGGCTTCAGTGCTGCACACACAATGTGGAGAAGAAATCATGCGTGTGACTTCATAATAATGGGAATCAGCTTCTACAACTCTGCATACTGGAGTGAGAACAGAGATCAAGGTGAAATTTTCACACTTATATATCTGTGCTTTGCAGCTCTTACTCACAAACATAACCTTCCCTCATTTTTCCAGTTTCTACTTTAGTTTTTCCCTAGTACATCCTGAGCTTCTCCCAGAACTCCTTGAACATTTTGGAAATAGGAAAAATAGATGAAAACTCTTGCACTCAGCTTACCGACTATGTTGTTTCTCCAAGCAACCTGAAGCTTTTTGGACTTCTTTACACACTTGAAAAGAAAACTGATTTAGTATTTACTACTCCTGATGCTGGGGTACATGGATAAATACTGCTGATGTCACGTTAAAAGCAGCACTACCCCTACATTATTCATAGAAACATTTTATTTCTTCAGATCACTGTATTTTTTGGCAAATACCACTCAAATTCCAGTTTCTTACAATGGTCTCATTTTAATCATGTATCTCTCTTTCACCTTTAATAATTCCCTAATTTCTCTGACTTTCATAGAATCACAGATTCATGGAATGGTTTGGTATGGAAGGCACCTTAAAGCCCATGCAGTTCCAACCCCCTGCTATGGGCAACAACGCCCTGCAGTGGGTCAGGTTGCTCAAAGCCCCATCCAACCTGGCCTTAAACACCTCCAGGGATGGAGCAGACATGACTTTTCTGGGCAGCCTGGGCCAGGGCCTCCCCACCAGCAAACAGTTTTTTCCTTACATCTTATCTAAGTCTCCATTCTTTCAGCTTAAAGCCATTTCCTCTCATCCTGTCCCTTCACAACCTGATCAAGAGCCCCTCCCCAGATTTCCTGGAGCCCCTTTCAGTACTGGGAGGCTGCTCTAAGGTCTTTCGGCAGCCTTCTCTTCTCCAGGCTGAACAAGCCTAATTCTCTCAGCCTGTCCTCATAGCAGGAGGTGCTCCAGCCTCCAGATCACCTCCGTGGCCTCCTATGGATTCTCTTTAACAGGTCATGTCCTTCCTGTGCTGAGGACTCCAGAACTGAGTGCAGGGCTCCAGGCGAGGTCTCACCAGAGCAGAGCAGAGGGGCAGAATATGCTCCCTCGCTCTCTGGTCTCACTGCTTTGGATGCAGCCCAGGACACAGTTGGCTTGCTCAGCTGTACACATTGCTGGCTCACGTTTAGCTTCTCATTGACCAGAACTCCGAAGTCTTTGTCTTCAGAGCTACTCTCACTCTATTTGCTGTGCAGCCTCTAGTTGTGTTCAGGGTTGCCCTGACAATTGCTCAAACAAGTTTGTCTCATTCAAAATAGAAGTTGGCTTGAAGACCTTGCACAAACCCCTCAAAATAGTTTAGAATGTTTCTGTAAACCAGAACAACTTGTGCAGATCAACACCCACCTGTACCTACATATGTAACACTTTTACTTATATGCATTCAGCTTTTGGATTTTGCTTTGGCCTAAGCTACGCTGCTAAGACTTTGTTTAATTTTTAAAAGCAGTTTAATTAACAAAGGTCTTGCTCTTGTTTACTTAGCATATGGCTGTTGCAGCTGAAGACAGGAGTGACCACCAAGGTGCTTGCTGGCGCAGAGCTGGCTGCAGGGCAGCACATAGCACTCCTTGGCCACTCCGGTACAAAGTGGGGGCCTGCAAGAAAGCTGGGAAAGGGCTCTTTATCAGGGAGTGTGGTGACAGAAAAGGGATAATGATTTTAAGCTGAAAGAGGAGAGATTTAGATGAGACCCTAGGAAGAATGCTGTGAGAGTGGGGAGGCCCTGGCCCAGGTGACCTAGAGAAGTGGTGGCTGCCCCATCCCTGGAGGTGTTCAATGCCAGGTTGGATGGGAATATAAGCAAACTGATCCAGTGGGAGGTGTCCCTGCCCATGGTAGAGGGGTTGGAACTGGATAGGTTCTAAGGTCCCTTCCATAACATCATGGAATGGTTTAGGTTGGAAATCTAACATTTCAGCTCAGAAATTTCAGCTTCCTCAGTGGTTTAGGGTAAGATGATAGGATGTGATTGTGCTACCATGTGCCAGGGACACAGTAACCCCCATAAAAGGGAACAGAGAAAGGCAGCACATGTGGATCTGGCAAAACAAGGTCAGCAAAGCTTAACTGCAAGAGCTCATGTGGTAATAAAATTAACAATGCTTTAAAACAATGAAAACACAGACCATAACACACAAACACGTGCACCACTTAGGAAAGGAAGTCCCAGGTGTTTGGAATTAACACAGCTTCAAGGGGAGGTTGAACAAGTTCCTGGAAGAGAAATCCCCTGCATGTTACTGTCTACACAAAAGCCATATTTGATTCAGGAAATTAATGAAATAAAAATAGTAGAAGGTGATGAGATTAGGAGGGCAAAGTATTTCATAGTCTCATCCTGTTCTTCTGCGCTTCTCTAGACCTCTACCCATAAGACCTGCTGGAGCCAAGATGTTGGCAGAGAGGACCTCTGGTATAATCCAAGATTACCATTCTTATAAAATGCTGAAACACACTATATTAATCAGTATTTACACTACAAGGAATCATCCTGACCCTGCAACCCATCTTTTCATATAAAGAAACCCCAAATTCCATGTAATTCTATCTTGTATATCATACAACAGGATCTATGACTCCTGTTTGAGCCAAAAAATGTTCTAAACAGGGATATCTGATTTTGATCCCTTGCATTATTTGTCTTCCACTGCCATGGTAGGCTCGCACTGGGATGGTGAGACACTACACAGATATTCAACTAAGGAAAAAGTCCTTTCCTTTTGACACTTGTAGAACTGAAGCCTTCAGTTTGTTGGAAATTAGGAGATGTTTGGGGGTTCATCTGCTTTGAGACAAAGGAGGTTGTAGTGAGGCAGCTATTGGTCTCTTCTCCCAAATAACAATTGATGAGAGGAAATGGCCTCAAGTTGTGCCAAGGGAAGTTTAGATTGGATGCCTCATCCCTAGAGGGGCTCAAGGTCAGGTTAGATGAGGCTTTGAGCAACGTGGTCCAGTGCGAGGTGTCCCTGCCCATACTGGGGGAAGGTGGGGTGGAACCAGATGGGCTTTAAGGTCCCTTCCCACCCAAACCATTCTATAATTCTATGAATATACAGCAGAACAGACATGAGAAAGGGGTTCGATTACAGAAGGGTGAGAGTACAGAGGAACTGAGGTGGGGGAAGGGGAGAAAAGAAGAGAACAGCACTGAATGTGACATTCCAAACAGGCTGAAAAATGCTGCCATTCACACTGGTATCAGAGCTTTGCAATTATCAGCTTTTCCAGCTGTGAAAGCGTCTGATTAGGTTTTATATTTCTGGGGTCTATAAATATATCTTGATTTTTTTTTTTAAACAGAGATTGTGCTGTTTGCTTTTTATGTATTTAAAAATCAGGTGTAAGAAGGGAAGCAGATGTGCTTGTTTTCTAAACTGAAAGTCATAAAAAAGCACGTAAAGATTTTACACCAGCTGATATACAGGAAGGAAATAGCAATATTTCAGCAGGGAACAATATCCAAAACCCAGGCAACATGTAGTCTGTTGGCAGCTAAGCGATATACTTAGCAAACCAAGAGCAGCAGATGATTAAATCTCATTATACCTGTTCCATTCCAAAACATCTTAGGTACAACTTGTGTCTCTCCAAGCACTTACCGTATTAATGACATCAGGAGCACATCGTAAAATCTAAACAGCTAGTTTTATGCCAGAAGCAATAGCTGGACAACTTATTCAATTCCAGGAATCTCAGAATTATTTCCCACCCAAAGCAATGAATAAGATAATAAAACAGGCAAAAGACTTCTTCCAACGACCTACCCAAGTTGCTGCAGAACTCCCCTACCATGCCATCTGGGTTCGCAGTAGGGATTTGTGTAAGACCTGTCAGGATGAGAACATCACTATTTTTAAGAGAAGTCTGGTCCATGGGCTGGAAGAGAGAACAGAGAAACAAAATAAATAACATGACAGTTATAACACAGGTTTGTCTCCTCTGCACCAAGAGGACCGCAACACATAGCAGATACAGTGACTAAGGAGGAAAACACATGAAACACTTTATACTTAACATCCCTTCACCTGTGGAAATGTGACTGGAGTTAATAAACACACACAACGGTTTACTTTGAGGGTGGAGAGGTCCTGGCCCAGGTTGCCCAGGGAAGTTATGGCTGCCCCATCCCTGGAGGTGTTCAAGGCCAGGTTGGATGGGGCTTTGGGCAACCTGCTCTAGTGGGAGGTGTCCCTGCTCATTGCAGGGGTGGAACTGGATGGGATTTGTGGTCCCTTCCAATCCAAAACATTCTATGATTCTGCCATTCTATGATATCTTCACACTACAGCCCAAAAGAAACAATGGAACTATAACTAGATCCACCTCAAAGAAGTGTCTGTGGACTAATAATTTCATGGCCTGAGGAGCTGATTGCTTACTAAACAATAATTTCCTTAGGATGAGGCAGTGCATTCAGGAAAGGTTTAACACTTGTGTCCCTATCTATGGCTGCACTGGTTTCCAACTCGCCTCCCTCTGCAAATCAATGTGTCAGCGCTGATTCCAGGGCTCACTGTCTGTAGGGAGCAGTAACATTTTCCTCAGCCATTCAGTGGATTCTTTTTCATAGAATCACAGAATGGTTTGGGTTGGAACGGACCATAAAGCCCATCCAGATCCAATGCCCCTGCCATGGGCCGGGACATCTCTCACTGGATCAGGCTGCTCTTTGAAAGAGAAGAGATCAGCAAAGGACATTGGGCTTGAAGCTTTCAGTTTTGTGTATGAATCTGAATGTGATGTAAGGCTCCCCCTTGACTGTGAAGGCCACTGTTCTGCCCACAGCATTATAGCCATGACTTTCAAATACTGATTTCAGATTGTTTGCACAGGCATTTTTAGAAACCTGGCTTTGTGAAATGGTAAACAGCTACTGCTGGTAGAAAAAAAAAGTGGTTTAGAAACAAATAAATGTTATTTACTTATCTAAGAAGTAATCATTAATATTAATTTTTGTAATGCAATTGTAGTGTCAGGCCAAATAGACAAGCATTTCCTTAAAAGTCAGTAGCTGAAAATGGGTGAAAAATCCCGGTTTCAACTGCATTAAAGTAAATTCATACAAAAAAGCAGTGAACCCAATGCAAGACCAGAGCTAAAATAATAACGCCAATCTAACTTGGCTTAGCCATCTCCCCTAGTCCAAGGAAACAAGTGTGGTGACCTGGCCACTAGCAGGCAGTCTTATGTTAAAGCAAATGACGCTTTTGCCTCAACTTTGCATAAAGGCTCATGCTTTTCTCACTGGGATCAATCATTTGACATATTTTATACTGGCATTTTATTAAAGCAGAATGAAAATGCACACCTACTTCTCTCCATTAGCAAACATAGAGTAGATACGCAGAAATTGCACTTGTGACCATATACAGAATCCCATAATGGTTGGAGTTGGAGTTGGAAGGTACCTTTGGAGCTCACCCAGTCCAACCCCCCTGCAAATGCAGGGTCACCTTTAGTAGGTTGCACAGGATCACATCCACGTGGGTTTGAATATCTTCAGAGAAGGAGATTCCACTACCTGTCTGGGCAGCCTGTTCCAGTTCTCTACAACCCTCACAGGAAATAAGTTTTTTCTCATGTCCAGGTGGAACTTCCTGTGCTGCAGTTTCCACTCATTGCCCCTTGTCCTGTCACTGGCCATGACTGAAAAGACTATGGCCCTATCCTCTTGACTTGCCCCTCAGACACTGATAAGCATGAACGAGATCCCCTCTCGGTCTTCTCCAGGCTAAATTGATCTCACTTAGTCTCTCCTCACAGGAGAGATGCTCCAATGCCCTCACATCTCTGTGGTCTCAGCTAGACTCTCTCCAGTCATTCCTTGTCTTTCTTGAGCTGGGGAGCCCAGAACTGGACACAGGACTCCAGATATGGCCTCACTAGGGTAGAGCAGAGGTGGAGGGGAACTTCCCTTGCCCTGCTCCCTACACGCTTCTCCATGCACCCCAGGATGCTACTGGCTGCCTTGGTGGCAAGAACCCATTCCTGCCTCAGGGTGAGCTTGTCCACTGGGACTCCCAGGTCCTTCTCTGCAGAGCTGCTTTCCAACTGTATTTCACCTGTATTTGTCCATGTGGTTGTTCCACCCGAGGTGGAGAACCTTATACTTGCCATTGTTGAACTCTATTAGGTTCCTCTCTGCCCAACTCTCCAGCTTATCCAGGTCTCACTAAGTGTCAGCACAGACTTCCAGTGAAATGGCCACTCCTCCCAGTTTTGTATCATCAGCAAACTTGCTGAGGGCAAATTCCATCCCCTCATCCATGTCACTGGTGAATATATTGAACACGACTGGGCCAAGTAGCAACCCCTGTATATATTAAACATATATTCCTGACACGCAAAATCTAGCATAATTCAATCTTGAAAAAAACCCCCTCACTTTTCCCTCTGCAGATGCAGTATAGCCATAGTGAAAAGTTAACTTTCAGCCTCCCTATGGGCTAGAATGCACTTCCTACAGCTACTATTCAAGTGAAGGTGAGCAATGCAGCCAGCTGTATGGCATTTTATGCTTCTTTATTCTCAATAGACCCTCTTCAGTCTCACCAGCCAGGGAAGACTTCTACCAGAAGAGCCCGATGAAGAGATTTCCTCTACAGAACTTAGAAGAGCGCTCTACAGGTGCTTGCTCACAGGCCCACAGTGCCATCCTTAGGTAGCTGAGAAAGACTTTGCTCTGTTAAACACGCAGAAGAATTTCATATCAACTTTGACAGAAGTTTATGCTGTGCCTCACCTTGTAGGACCAGACCTGTCACGTCAGATTTATTGCCATCTTTGACTCTCCATAGTGTATCCATGAAAATGAAATGCCAATAATGCAATAAAAAATAATACCGAATCTGCCTGCGGTAATGTACATAATGATTATGCCATATTAGATACGCATAATTTCAGCTGCAGTTGCACTGAGAGGGCCTGCATTGATTTTTGTGGGTTAATGTAAGGAATATGTCTTAAAAGGCTTTTAGTGACACATCTGAACCTCTGCTGTCAACTCCCATTCTCCACTCAGTGGCAACGGTGTCAGTTCCAGCCTCAGCACCAGGCAAGGCAAAACTTTCAATAGAAACCATCTGTCAGAAGGCAAAAGTTAAGGGAACAATTAATGGTGCCAGACCTAACTCTCAAGCAAACTCTTTAAAGCTTTGCAATTACTTTCAGCAGCTACAAATACAGACTTGCTGAACCCTTCACCTGCA
Organism: Piaya cayana; assembly: GCA_013389865.1. Classification (NCBI taxonomy): domain Eukaryota; kingdom Metazoa; phylum Chordata; class Aves; order Cuculiformes; family Coccyzidae; genus Piaya; species Piaya cayana. Next base: position 16,401 of record WAAB01002870.1, on the reverse strand, counting down.
CCTCCTGCAGGGTCGCTGAGGATTCCACAAGAGATTCCTGCTGCTGCATCCAACATCAGCCCATCCACCAGCATTCACCACACGCAGCTTCAGCTGCTCTGCCATATCTGAGCTAAGCCAACTGATTCACCTCCTACCTGTTGTCAACAGAGAGGGACTGATTACAGGTGTACCCTAACAGATGTAATCTAGATGTAACTTAACATTTCAAGAAACATTTAAGCTGTAGTTTATACCAAAGAAGCAATCCTACCGTCTTCTCATGACTGCTAATTCTCACCCGTGCTGCCACCTCCACTATATCAGCACTTAAATCCCAGTGTTGGCAGAAATAAGAATCATAGAGTAGAGTAGAGTAGAGTAGAGTAGAGTAGAATAGAATCATAGAACTCTTTGGGTTGGAAGGAACCTTTACTAGTCATCTACTCCAACCACTCTGCAGAAGCAGGGACATCTTTAATCAGAACACCTTGCTCAGAGCCCCATCCAACACGGCCTTGAGTGCTTCACAGGATGAGGCCTCCACTACCACCCCTAGGCAATCACCACCCTCCCTGAGCAACCCTGGGAAGGACTGGGTGGGGGACCAGTTCCAGATAGGTGATATGACCCTTATCCTCTTTGCATCTTGAAAGAAGGAAATGCTTTCCAGGCTGTTACTGTGTATATTAGACAAGATGTAAAAGGAAGAGGCATTATTCCCTTCGTACATCCAAATAATCTGTGTCTTGTCACACTGTAAAAGAAGTGGCTGACTACAACCTTGTAAATTGATACCCACTTTAAGTAACTACAGTGGCAGTTCCAGCAGGCTGGAAAAGTGCTAAGTTCATGCTATGATTCAAAAAGCTTATGATATGTGATTGAGATAAGTAACAGAGAGCAGCCCTGCACAGAAGGACTTGGGAGTGCTGGTTGATGAGAAGCTCTACGTGAGCCAGCAATGCGCACTCACAGCCCAGAAACCCAAACACATCCTGGGCTGCATAAAAAAAAGCGTGGCCAGCAGGTTTAGGGAGGGGATTCTCTTCCTCTACTCCAGTCTCATAAGACCCCACCTGGAGTAGTGTGTCTGGTTCTGGAATCCCCAACATAAGAAGGATTTGGAATTGTTGGAATGGGTCCAGAGGAAGCTACAAAGATGATGCGAGGGCTTTCTGCTATGAGGACAGGCTGCGAGAGTTGGCTCCAAAGAGACCTTGTAGCAACCTTCCAGTACCTGAAGGGGCTCCAGGAAAGGAGAAGAGGGACTTTTTAAAAGGGCGTGTAGTGCTAGGACAAGGGGGAATGGCTTTCAATTGGAAGGGGGAAGATTTAGATTAAACATTAGGAAGTAATTCGACACAAGAAGGGAGGTGAGGCCCTGGCCCAGGTTGTTCAGGTAAGTCATGGCTGCCCCAACCCAGGAGTTGTTGAAGGCCAGGTTGCATGGGGCTTTGAACAACCTGATCTAGTGGGAGGTGTCCCTGCCCATGGCAGTGGAGGTGGAACTGGATGATCCTTAAGGTTCTTTTCAACCCAAACCATTCTATGATTCTATGTTTATACATAAAGATACACTGATGAACTGGGTATCACCTTTAAAACAAGATACAGTGACTGGTTTAATACGTTGCTTGAAGAAGGGAATTTCAGTGTGACAGCTCATCAGGATGCTATGGAGAAACAGGTCAGACAAACAACTTTTCATTCCCTGATTTAAAAACACATATCTGTGGAACACAATTCTGACTCTGTGCCACTCAATATATTGTTATCATTACACATTGCCTATCAATCATCAAACAGATGAAAAGCTGGTTGGCAGCTCACAAAACCCACTAGTCATTACAGAAGCACCATCTTGTAGGAGTTTGTACCAGTGTCCACAGGGATTAACACAAGGACAAAAGCTATCCACTGCACGTGTGGCCATCAGCCACACATGAATCGCAGAATCATGGAATGGTTTGGGTGGGAAAGGACCCTAAAGCACATCCAGTTCCAACCTGCCTGCAGGGACACTTCCCCACTCTCTGAGGTTGCTCAAAGTTCCATCCAACTTGGCCTTGAACACCTCTAAGGATGAAGCCACCATTTCTCTGGGTAGCCAGGACCAAGGCCTCCCCACTCTCACAGGAAAACATTTCTTCCTAAGGTCTCATCTCAATCTCCACTCTTTCAGCTGAAAACCATTCCTCCTCGTCCTATCCCTGCATTCCCCGATCAAGAGCCCTTCCCCAGATTTCCTGGAGCCCCTTTCAGTACTGGGGAGGCTACTCTAAGCTCTCCCTGGAGCCTTCTCTTCTCCAGACTGAACAAGCCCAACGCTCTCAGCCTGTCCTCATACAGGAGCTGCTCCAGCCCTCGGATCATTCTCATGGCCTCCTTTGGACTTGCTCTAACAGAAAGACGTCTTTCCTGTGCTGAGGACTCCAGGGCTGAATGCAGGACTCCAGGTGAAGTCTCACAAGAGCAAAGGGGCAATGAAGAGAAAACAATCTCAGTTACCAAACTACTTCTTATAGCACAACTTTCTCTTTCACAGAAATATTCCATTCACATATTGCCAAGTAGTACTGCTGCCCCTTCTCTAGAAAGTAACAACAGAGCACAACCCAGGCCATTGTGAGGCTAATGAGGAAAAGGGATTTAGAGACTCTAAAGCATGGCATGCAACTAAGTACAGCTGTACTATTAAGGATGGTTTATCTACTGTAGTTCCTAAGCTCCTGAGATCAAGCTTTTAAATAAAGTATGCTCAGAAGCAAAGCTCTTTAGAAGACACTCACCTTGGGGGAAAACACTTACTGATCATGAACCTGACACATTTTCTCAATTATTTTTAAATACCTCCTGCTTAGATTGCTTTTAACTATTTTGACAACTTCTGAAGCACACAGGACTGAAAACTTCAAGCCATTCTTCACACTAAGAATTTATGGATCTAGAGAGAATTAATTTACTGGAAATTACATCTACAGCACTATAAAGACTTTGCCCTTAGCAGAGCAGGGTGGAAAAGTTGGCAGCCAGTTAGCTATCATTTCTCCCAAGGAAGGATGTTTCAGAAGTGATATAGAAGCAGCCTGTGAACTGCCTGTAAAGATTCTTCAGTGAAATACTGATTTTCGAACAAATCACTAATGCTCTTTTGTTCAAGTCTGCAGAAAATTTCTTTAAGGTGAAGGAGGATTTCCCAGCTGGTGAAGAAGTTAATATCAAATCCTCGACAGCAAAGAATTTTAGTTGTCTTTCCCTGGTAACTGTTGATCATAAAATCATGGAATGGTCTGGGTTGGAATCATCCAGTTCCAGTACTCCTGCCTTAGGCAGGGAGACCTCCCTCTAGACCAGACTGCTCAAAGCCCCATCCAACCTGGCCTTGAACATCTCCAAGGAAGGGGCATCCACAACTCCCCTGGGCAACCTATGCTAGGGCCTTACCACCCTCAGTGTGANTGCAAAAAGTCCCTCTATTTTTGGGGGGCAAAGACTCTTCCTCCTGTAAAAGACTAACAAAAGTCAGAGGCTGTACCTGAGGGTGTGTTGTAAGTAGAGAAGATCCTGAAACATAGGAAACTTTTTCATAGTGTGACTGGATAATCCAATTGGAACTTCCAAGAGCATAGCCGGAACTGAGAGGGGTGACCTGCACAGCACCAAACAGTTCCTGAAAAACACAGTAAGAGATATTAAGATGAGTGAGAGAATACAGAATGGGTCATTTTATCATCAGTGATATCAATTTTAAAAGTAGTTCTGCTATTCAAAGCCCTTATGAAGCTACTTACCCAAGCTTTATGTCTCCTAGTTTTACTTACCAACATCTATCAGAACAAATGCTCTGAGATAATGTGTTCCTGAGGTAAAGCCTTCATACTCTCATCCTAAGAAGTGATAAAATGAGAGGAAAAGGCCTCAAGTTGCACTATGGGAGGTTTAGATTGGATATCAGGAAAAATTCCGTTACCAAAAGGGTGGTGACGCATTGGAAGAAGCTGCCCAGGGCAGTGATGGAGTCCCCATCCCTGGAGGGGTTCAAAAATTGTGTGGCTGTGGCACTTCAGTACATGGTTTAGTTGGCACTAAGTTGACACTTAGTGGTGTTGGGCTGACGGTTGGACTGGATGATCTTAGAGATCTTTTCCAACCTTAATGATTCCATGATTCTATGACTAAATTCTCTATTCAATGTGAATTTTATGGTATCTGAGTTCACACTGAAATGTAACTTTAAAGGGAGGAATCAACCAGGGTTCTTGATTCTCTGCCTGCCTTTGCCTTACTGAAGAAGCTTGTAGGAGCTTTACTGCTTTGAAGACTCTATTCTCTCCTAGTCAACTTGTACTGACATTGGCCAGCAGAAAAGAAAAAAAGTACAAGTAGCTCTGGACTGATACAAAACTGTTCAGATTACACAGTGCTGTGGAAAACATAAACTTAACTTCAAACTCACTCACTTTATAACTTTATTTCTTTTTAAATGCTATCTAGTGGTGATTTAGAAACAACACCCTGACAATTCAATCCAAGCTTCAGTTTCAGCTTCAGGCATAAGCAACCCAACAGTTGCCTCCTTTCCAGGCATCAAAAGAAAGTGCACTGCTTTAACTGCACGCAGTAATGTGTTACACTTGTTTTGAGAAAGGAAAATAAGCCTCCACGTATGCCTCACTAATGTGATCTACTTTCTGGTTACTGAATAATAGAACAAGCATCTGATTCATGTAATACTAATGATTTTCTACCATCCCAAAACATATTTGGATCCTCTGGAAAACAAAACAGGATCTCTGTCCCTCAGAGGGTGTAAACGAAGGCTCCAGATTTTGCTGATATGCAGACATGAAGAGTGGACACCAAACCATTCTTGATGCTGCCACATTTTAGGTTAACTGGCTAATTAGGGTCTGGTTATTTTAAGAGCTTGCTTTGGGAAGAGATAAAATATGCTCTAGAAATGTCTTTTTTTCTCCCAGTAACTATAAACCAGTGATTGCTGAGATGCACAGATATAGAATTAGGTGAGATACATCCACACTGCGAGAAAATGAACAGTAACCACCCCAGGATATGGAAGATGTTCAAATGCCCTCCACCTGTCATATTGCTAGACAGAGCTGTAGCTGTCACTTATGTCAGAAGCCATGTTAGTGATGGCTTAGGGTCTTTTTTTACCAGCTGTAATGCAGCACCACACAGATCCAAATCCACGAAATTTAGTACACAGCACCACTGGTCACTATTCATAGAATCACAGAATGGTTTGGGTTGGAAGGGACCTTAGAGATCATCCAGTTCTGACTTTCAGGGACACTTTCCACTGGATCATTTTTTTCAAAGCCCCATCCAATCTGGCCTTGAACACCCCCAGGGACAGGGCACCTACCAACATAAGTAGTATATGGAACTGTTGGAATGGGTCCACAGCGGCGCTACGAAAATGATATGAGGGCTCGAGCACCTCTGCTGTGAGGACAGGCTGAAGGAGTTGGGGTTGTTCAGTATTGAGAAAAGAAGGCTCCAGGGAGACCTTAGAGTGGCCTTCCAGTACCTAGAAGCAGCTACAAGAAAGGTTGGAGGGGACTTTTTCCAAGGGCATGCAGTGACAAGATAAGGGAGAATGGCTTTAAATTGGAAGGGGGAAGTTTTTGACTAGACCTTAGGAAGAAATTCTTCACACTTGAGGGTGGGGAGGCCCTGGCCCAGGTTGCTCAGTGAAGTGGTGGCTGCCCCATCCCTGGAGGTGTTCAAGACCAGGTTGGATGGGGCATTGAGCAACCTGATCCAGTGGGAGGTGTCCCTGCCCATGGCAGGGGATTGGAACTGAATGAGTTTTAAGGTCCCTTCCAACCCAAATCATTCTAAGAGTCTATAATTCTATGATTCCATGATACACAACTTCTCTGGGCAACGTGGGCTGATGCCTCACCACCTTCATAGAAAAACATTTCTTCCTGATATGTCATCTTAATGTACCATTTTTCTATCTGCCCTGCTAATTAGCAATAGTCTCCAAACTTTAGTGGCCCATTGCTTAACAAAAGGGGGTAAATAAAGAGCTTTGTGTACACAACCTTGTACACACCTTTTCATATCTTATGGCTGAGCAAGTATCATGGCCCACACGCTGCTTACGAGCCGTAAAAGGACAGTGTATGTGCCACCTATGGATCTGTTAGTCCAGATGTTTCTAGAAACTGGGTTATCATCAATGGCATTAGAAACAACAAATGTTAGCTAGGAACCCTGGGAAAGGAGTTTTTGAAGTTCAGGTCGAACCATTAGGTGTTTTTTACAATCCCTAATTTGCTGTATAAAAGAAAGTGGAGGCTAAAGCACTCAAAAGATTCCCAGAAGTGAGATACAGTAACTCAGAAGGATGTGGCTTACAGACAGAGAGGATGCATTCATTTGGTACATCCTCCCAGCTCTCAGCAGGCCAGCCATCAACTCCAAATCTAAAGGTACGCCACCTTAAAATTGGCCTCCCCAAGGACAACGAAAAACAAATGGATACTCCCGGATTTCACCAAACAAGAATCCTTCCCGGGAAGCAATGAAGTATATTTGATATAACCTTGTCTTGCTTTCCTAAGCCAGGGTAACTACATCTTGCACAGAAAAAGAAGGACATTTCCAGAGAAAAGCTGGGAAACAACAAGTTGTTACAGTTGACCTGAGGACAGCTTTACATGTACTCACAATTTTCTGGGAATAGCCCACCAGCTGGATCTTACTGAGTGCAGCGTTCACTTCTGGCATGGTGTAGCACTTCCTCCACATAGACACCTCCACTGCATCCTTCAGAGGAGCTGGCAGCAACCTGCAAAGATCAACAAGGAATGTGCATTTCTGAACTTCCTGATGGACCATCAGCTTTTGTTCCCATTTATATTCTCCAAATATTAGAACTTCTCTTTTTATTTATGCTTCAAAGTGAAGACCAAGGCTTTCTGCCTGTTGAGGAGCCGAACCACAGGGCCCATTTTGCTTCACCCCAAAGGCTGTTCTCCTTCTGCTCTTTTTGTTGTTGCTTCTAATCAGCCCTTTCATCAAAGCAGTAGTAGGTGTTACAGCAACTCAAGTGGCATTTTCACCACTGATGAAAGACTTTGCTTGATCTGACACATCAACATGAAATGCACCACTAGAATTGGTAAAGATGCTGAAAGAAGGGAGATTTAGCTTAGGTATTAGAAAGAATTTTTTTACTGTGAAGGTAAGAAGTGGGCCACTGAAGTTTGGAGACTACTGTTTATGAGGATGACAATTTGAAAGAAGGGAGATTTAGATTAGCTAATAGGAAAAAATGTTTTCCTGTGAGGGTGGGGAGGCACTGGCCCAGTTTGCCCTGAGAAGTGGTGGCTGCCCCATCCCTGGAGGTCTTCAAGGCCAGATTGGATGGGACTTTGAGCAACCTGATCCAGTGGAAGGTGTGCCGAAACAGGATAAGCTTTAAGGTCTCTCTCCTCTTAGTGGAGAGGAGAGTGCTGGCCTATTCTCGCAAGTGACAGGGGACAGGATAAGAGGGAATGGCCTCAAGCTCTACCAGGCGAGGTTTAGGCTGGACATTAAGAAAAAAATTTTCATGGAAAGGGTCACTGGGCACTGGAACAGGCTGCTCAGGGAGGGGGTTGATTCACCTTCCCTGGAGATGTTTAAGGGATGGGTGGACGAGGTGCTGAGGGGCATGTTTTAGTGATTGATAGGAATGGTTGGACTCGATGATCCTGTGGGTCTTTTCCAACCTGGTGATTCTATGATTCTAACCCAAACCATTCTGTGACTCTATGATTCTATGCCTTGGATCTTAGATCAGTGTCTATTTTGCATATTCTAAGAATGTAAGCCACAATCTTCTGGTTAAATACAAGTACCAGACCAAAACCAAAATCTGGCTCTGCTCTCTTTTTGTCACCAGTGTCCTGCCCCTGCACCTCAGCTTCTTTGCCTTCTACTCAGACACCCCACCCATCTTCCGAGTGTCCTAGCACAGATACATTAGCTGACACTGTGCAGCTCTTTCAGTTTTCCTACAAGCATGTATTTAAGATGTTTTACACCAAAGTAAAACCCATCCATTCCGCTCTCTAAAGACACAGCAAGTTAGTGGACAGTGCTGTCACGGGAAGAAGTGAACTATAATGTCATGGGCTGTAAGAGAGATGGCTAACTTCTGGGAAATAAATCTTCCCCAGCAACATGAACTGAGGCAGGAAGCAGCACAGCTGCCAAGTGCATAAGAAGGATAGGGATTTTTTTTCTTGTATATTAAACCAATGCTAAATCAAAGGCTAATTCAAACCAATTTCCAGCGATTTATGGAAATTGGTCAAGTTTCTTTGATCAATTTGTTTAAAGGAAGTTAATTTATTGTTATATCTACTAGGTCAGTGAACTCCTCCATAATTTAAGATACTGAAGAAAGGATTCAGGCCAGCTATTGCCAAGAGTGCTGTAGAGGTCTAGTGTGATAACTGTAATTCCAGCACATGCTGGCTGAAAGCAGATTGCGCTTAAGGAAACAAACAAAACATTCAAGGTCTTTTTTGGGAAGTCATAAGCAACAAAAGGCCAAATAATGTGGATAGTTGTCCACCACTGCACTGAAGCAAATTGCCTGTAAAAGCCTTTAACCTACCATAATAAGCATTTAGTGTTGGATGCTTTCAGGAACTTCTCTTCTGGGAAGAGAAGGATCTATCTCCAGGTAATGGAGAAAAGTGGGGAATCATCTTTGGTGACTGAAGGAAGTTTCTATTAGCCGGGACTCTATGGCTACACTGTAAATACACTCTGATCCCTAACGGAAATCAGCGGCACCGATCTCTAGTGTTTTCACTCTTTGCTGAGCAGACCAAATTGACAATAAGGACTGCTGGTCCCTCAAATATGCTCCTGCTGGCATTCAACCTGTAATCTACATTTTTAACATGTGTAGAGAAAGTCACTATATTAAAGGTATTTATGAACACTACAGAAACGTAGAATTGTAGAATGCTTTGGGTTGGAAGGGACATTTATATAACATTCAGTCCAACCCCCCTGAAGTGAGCAGGGAAATCTTTAAGCAGATCAGGTTGCTCAAAGCCCCCTCCAACCTAGCTCTGAACACCTCCAGGGGTGGGGGCCTCCATGACTTCTCTGGGAAACCTAGGCCAGTACCTCGCCAACCTAATTGTAAAAATATTCTTCCTTATACCCAGTCTAAACCTACCCTCCCTTAGTCTAAAACCATCATTCCTTCTCGTATCACAACAGGCCTTGCTAAAAAGTCTGTCCTACACAGGCTTTCCTGTAGGCCCCCTTTCAGTACTTGAAACTTTTCTAAGGTCTCCCTGAAGCCTTCTCTTCTCCAGGCTGAACAACCCCAAATCTCTCAGCCTGCCCTCACAGCAGAAGTGCTCCAAACCTCTTTTGTGGCCTTCTCTGGACCCGTTCCCACAGTTCCATATCTCTCTTATGTTGGGGATTCCATAACTGGACACAGAACTTCACGAGAGCAGAGCAGAAGTGGAGAATCCCCTAACTCGCCCTGCTAGCCATGCTTCTTTGGATGCAGCCCAGGATATGATTGGCCTTCTGGGCTGCAAGCACACACTGCCAGCTCATGTTGACCTTTTCATCAATCAGCACCCCCAAGTCCTTCTCTGCAGGGCTGCTCTCAATCACATCCCCAGCCTGTACCTGTGTTTGGGATTGCCCTGACCAAGGGGTAGGACCTCGAACTTGGCCTTGTTGAACCTCATGAAGTTCGCAGAGAACCACTTCTCCAGCATGTCCAAGTCCCTCTGGATGGCATCGTATTATAGACCACCTCATAACAACTAGATCTATGTGGTTGGTTTCCAATGCAGCCCACATACAGTCACAAACAGGAAGGGATTGCAAAGCAGCTTAGGCCAGTGGTTAGGAAGCAAGATCTATGTTTAAGAAGCTCAGAGGCCTGTATTTCCAACAGGGAATCCACACAGAGACATTCCCTCCTGTTCACTGCAAAGGATAATATTTAATATGTTAGTCTCGCTCTCTGCAGCACCCTGAAAGGAGGCTGGACTGAAGTTGGTATTGGTCTCTTTGCCCAAGTGACAAGTTTTAGGATGAGGCCTCAAGTTGCTGCCAGCGGAAGTTTAAGTTGCATAGCAGGAAAACTTTCCTTACTGGACTGAAGTTGGTATTGTGGCAGAGGCTGCCCAGGGCAGTGGTGGAGTCCCCATCCCTGGAGGGGTTTAAAAAACATGCAGCTGTGGCACGTTGTGACATGGTTTAGTAGGCACAGTGGTGTTGGGCTGCTGGTTGGACTGGATGATCTTAGAGGTCTTTTCCAACCTTAATGATTCTATAACATGTTCTTGTTCAAAGGAAGATGAGGATGGCAGCACCAAACTAGATCAGCATGCTGGCCTCTCTTGTCCCCTTGCCTCAGGATACAAAATGTCTCGGACACGTATATAGAAATAAGAAACCGTCAGACAGGTACTTGACAAAGTGCATTTCATAAGGCAAATCCAGAATCCTAACCACTGTGACAGATACCCTGGCTGAGCATCTGTAGAGCTACTATGAGACTGCTCATTTAAAATGAAAACCATTGGTAATAAAACTTGCTAAGCAATTAGTTCAGACTGGATCTGATAATGGAAAAACGTAAGCCACTATAATGAACTTATTATATTTTATACGGTATTTGCATTTTAAATGCTTCAGTGCTTTACCTAATGAAGACGATAATACTTCGTGTTTTATACTAACTATTTAGAGTAGAACTAGCTGAACTGTAAAGCAGTAATGGTGATTGATCAGCCTGAAAAATTAAAGTTAGGCTCAGAAGTATTAAGTATTCCATTCTAGCAACAGCCAAGTATTAAAAAACAATTCACCAAGGACCACATATTCTTAAATAATGGATGTCAGTTCAGACCTGCATGTGCTATTAGCCAGGTGTTAATTTGTGGATCAGTAGATATTTGCTCACATGCTATAATAATCAGTTCCATTCACGCTTGCATGACACTTGTCAGCATGAATCTCAAAACACTTTCCAAACATTAATTAAGCCCCTGTATACCCTCTGTGGCAGGTAGGAGCTCCACTTTACAGAAATGTAGGGAGGTGAAGAGGGAAACTCAGAGCACAGGCAGGACACAGTTGGAAAGGGAATTCAGATTTGTCCCCCTGTTCCAGCTCACAGACAACACTGCTTCACACCAGCCTTGAGGCAGAGTTTATGATACACAGGAAGAAGCGTGACCATCAGGTTGAGGGCTGGAGTACCTCCTGTACAAGGTCAAGCTGAGACAGTTGGAGTTGTTCAGCCTGGAGAAGAGAAGGCTCCAGGGACAAGGGGCTCCAGGAAAGCTGGGGAGGGGCTCTTGATCAGAGGGACAGGATGAGGGGGAATGGTTTTAAGCTGAAAAAGGGGAGATTTAGATTACATAGTAGGAAGAAATGTTTTCCTATGAGAGTGGGGAGTCACTGACTGGATCATCGAGTCCAACTATTCCTATCAAACACTAAACCATGTCCCTCAGCACCTTGTCCACCTTAAACACCTCCAGGGAAGGTGACTCAACCCCCTCCCTGTGCAGCCTGTTCCAGTGCCCACTGACCCTTTCTGTGAAAAATTTTTTCCTAATGTCCAGCCTAAACCTCCCCTGCAGGAGCTTGAGACATGATACTAAACAGCTGCTAGATGCTGTCTGGCTGTCCCCACTAGCACAGCATTTCTTTGCTCTGCCTCTATCTCATACTTGGACAGGGCGTGCATTTTATAAAATGTGGGTATTTGCCTTCTGGTTGAGGTTTCCAACAACGCACCACACTGTGGCAGCGTGGTGTGCTCTGCAGAGGTCCCGTAAGTGGGACAGGATGCCATCTGTCCCCAGTGAGTTGGCTCTTACGTCTCCCTCCTACCTCCATTGGTACCCCCCCATTACAACAGCTATCCGATAGCACCAAAGAGGAACTATCAGTGTCAGGGTACTTCCCTAGCAATATGAGACAGAAACATGTATTTTAAATACTGTTCCAAGATAAAGACTCCAGCCTGCTAGAGCTACTGAATCAGAACAAAAGATCACCTCTATGTGTTTGCCTCCGGAATAGTCAACAGCATGCAAAGTGCCAGACAGCACTTTTTCTAAAATATGACCACCAGGAAAGTGACATTAAATGAGCTCCAAGATATACGATCCTCCTTTAAACTATGCATACAAAGCACATGCAGCAGCGTGATGAGAATAACAGCTCCCACTGCCTCTCTTCTCATCACTGACAGCTTCAGGAGCGGTTCTAGTCAGGCCAACAGACTCCCAAATGAATTAAAATAACACTATTCTGATCAGTGTATAATCAACTATCACTAAATTCTGAATAACTTTATAACTTTTAGCTTTCTTTTACATTTGTGTACATGCCTTCTTCAGAAGACTGAAAGCCATAGTGCTGAGATAAAGCTGCTCCTAAGCCAAGCAGGGGAATACAATATATAGCTAAACATATGTTAATTTGTATTTTTAATTTCTTTGCTTTGACATCTTGGAAAATAACAAGACTGCTTCTATAATGTATGAAATAATTCATTTTCAGTAAAATTTTAAATCAAGCCACGTTAAGAATTAGGAGCAGAAAATGGGAGATGAATTAAAAATGCACAAAGCAGCTTTTAAAAATAACTTCCTAATCAACCAGCTCTATCTTTAAAATGTGCTAAAACCAAAACTGTCTCCTCCACAGAACATGCTGTGCACCTAAAGTTGTTCTTATTTCCAAGGAAAGCATTATCTGCAATTAGTAAACTGCATGGATAATTTTTAGATTACATAGGCTTTCAAAATTTTAGATGTAGAAGACCTCAGTCTCGAGCACCTTGTTTTTACAGGTAGGCAGAATAATGGGCATGAAGTTTGCAACTAACCTTTTGTTATTCAGATTTCAATTTTATTCTAAGCTTTAAAAAGCCAAAAGTCATCTCTGCTGGTCAAATGTAAAAGTGGAGCTAAATTATGTGAGGGGAGATCAAGGGAGATTTAGAAACTTGTGTTACTAAGTCTTAGTAACTTGTGTTACTAAGTCCTCCTCCAAGAATCAAATTATATGGTTGTTTGGAAGGACAATGATGTGCAAAAGAAAATCCTAGAATCACAGAATGGTTTAGTGTGAAGGGACCTTGAAAAATACCTAGTTCCAACTCCCCTGCCATGGGCAAAACCACCTTCCACTAGACCAGGTGGCTCAAAGCCCCATCTAACTTGGCCTTGAACACCTCCAGGGATGGGGCAGCCACTACTTCTCTGGGCAACCTGGGCCAGTGTCTCATCACCCTCACAGGAAAACATTTCTGCCTAAGATCTCATCTCAATCTCACCTCTTTCAGCTTAAAACCATTCCCCCTTGTCCTATCCCTGCACTCCCTGATCAAGAGCCCCTCCCCAGCTTTCCTGGAGCCCCCTTCAGTGCTGGGAAGCTGCTCTAAGGTCTTCCTGGAGCCTTCTCTTCTCCAGACTAAACAACCTCAGCTCCCTCAGTCTGTCCTTATATTGGAGGCGCTCCAGGCCCTGGATCATTTTCATGGCCTCCTCTGGACTCGCCCTAAAAGAAAGAACTGTCTCAAAGACTCATAGCTGTAATCCTCTTAGGCCTTTTTTCCTTTTTAAATCTCAAATGGTGGCAGCTGGCTCATCAGTACAGTGACTTCTAAACTTTTTGGTCCTTACCTCTGTACCTCCTTGTTCTTCCACATGGAGGCAGACTGAGCCTTTGGCACACGTTCAATGAAATTCACCAGTTCTTCCATCAGAAGTCTGAAAAGTCATCAGAACTAAATTAGTATTGCAGCCTTTCACACAAGAGAGAAGTTTTTTTCCCCAAATGCTTCCAAATTATCACACAAATTATAAAACTAGTAATGCAGTTTTAGAGAGGTTTTTCCCAAAGCGACGTCGCAGCAATTACCCATCTCAAATACAACCCCTGTTTCCCAATGAGTATGTCAAGCTCAAGCTGACTCCAGTTTTGTCTGTCTGGTTGCAACAACAAAGGACCTGGCCATCGGAAAGTGGCAGGACAAGAGGAACTCCCAAATCTCTCTCGTACTGTGCAAGATGATTTCCATGTTCCTGACAGCTTGTCATACAGAATAAGACAGCATATAGCAAAAAAACCCATTATCTGAAGCCTGTTTGTCACTTAGAGGAGCCAAAGCACCTTGTCAGAGTGAACTCTCCTCATCTCCAAATGCTCAGAACAAGCACCTGAGACAGAAAAATATGCCAGGCATTACAAACTGGCACTACAGATTTCACTGTCCCGAACTAAATAGCATTTGTAGTTTACGCGTGCTTCCCCTTGAAGGTAGGAAGTGACAGATTTAACTGCAGAAGAACGGCATCTGGAATTACTTGGAGTGAAGAAAACTGCACCAGCATACTCTCCAACAAGACTAGGCTTGTTATCTTCAGCTATGGGCCAGCAACACCCCAGAGGCCTACTACCAGTTCATATTTATTCAGTTCCTCTCTCCAATGAGGGCCTTCAGCTTCTGTTTGTTTTCACACAAAGGGAGAATTATTCTGGCATTGAAAGTTTGCACAGGACTTTTAACAGACAGATTCCTGCCCTAAAGTGCTTACAAAGTAGTTCAGATACCACAGTCTAATCTGCCTTCTAATAACTGAGCATGGAAGTTGTTCTGCATGAGAGAAGCACACTGCACGAGTCTGGTTGGATTCCGCTGAGGGTCAAACCTGCAGCCCTCGGTACTGACTTATCCAGCCAACAGATAATTTTGGAAGAAAAGGCTACCGAGGTTGATGACCAAGTATTATGTTTTTGACTGTGTTGTCAGGTCTTACATTTTGTACTTCAGTCTCATATTGCTGCTGTTTTTCCTCGTGCTTCTTTTTGGAGTTCAGGGCTTACGTATCTCAGTTGCTGTTTGAGATGAAGCCATCTTAAATTCCCTTCCATGAAGAAAGCGTGATTATATGTATTTCAAATACTGAAAAACTACAAGGCAGTAATCTTTAAGTCATTTATTGGTGACTCATCTTTTGTTTAAGAGGAGAAGAGAGGAGCAGGAGAGACCTTTGATTCATAGCTTTTGAAGGTTTGAAGTTGGCTAGACTGTACTTGTGGCTCAAGGTGTCTCAGTCCACTCAAGATCTCCCATCCCACATCTGCTGCCTGGACTCAATGCAAAGCACCTGACGTAAATGTTGAAGACAGATGATAACAGCGGCTGGGAAACATTGAGTTAACACATTTGCAGCACTAAGGACTTGGCTAACATTCAGCTACTGCCTAAGAGCTTCTTCGGAACATTAGACACCGCTCCTCTACCCATATTGTCCTTTACACCTTTTCCTTAGTAGTGATGAAAGAGGAATAGAGAATATTAAGGGGCTTTTTACCTGCCAATTTGAACAGTAGGCTCGGTGGCATAGACCGTTCCAGTGAACCCCGTGTTCTCTGTGATGTAGGGCAGCGCCATCATGCAGTGGTAGTTTGAGATCAAGATTACATCGACTGTGGACAGGTCAAGCAGCTCAGTCTGAAAACAGAGGAAAGAGAAAAGCAACACATAATCCTTTCGTGCACTTCAAACAATGCCAGAAAAACGTCTTGTTCTTGGTTTTTTAAACTTCATACTGCAGGGACATAATCAGTTTACCAAAAAAAAAAACAAAAAAAACCCCTCAGCTCTTGCAAGATTAATATTTCCTTTACACTAAAAAGATTCATTTAAGAACCATAGAATCACTTGGTTGGAAAAGACTCTTGAGATCATGCAGTCCAACTGTATCTCCATTTCCTTTAAATTAAAAAGATTTATTTAAAAGNTAAAACAATTCTCATATTTTCCCACACTAACTGCCTGCACCTTTACCATTCACAATTTCTTTCAGCAGGAGGTGAAGTTCATTCATAGGACAGAGCAAAACACACGGGTGGGTCCAATTTGTTTTGATGTGACAGTTAAGACAGCAGTTCCGAGAGTGAAAGAAGATTTCACACATTGTTAAAGGAATTTTAATTAGAAATATTTACTGGTAATGCTATAACACAAATGGTGTCAAGTCAGAAATGTACAAGATATATGACCTCTAACTCAGTTATTATAGAGCAGCTAATGGAATTCAACACTCATCAAGCACATATTATCTGATTACAAGGCTCGGTCCAGCATTTTGAATAAAAAAGGCAAGAAAGTAGGTCACTTGGCTTTTCCAAGGGCTGCCAGTGCGGTGGTGACAAGCTGCTTAACTCACAGCTAAGCATACATGGTCTCAATACGTGATCACAGCTGATTTTAGAGGCAAGATCTCCAGGTGGAGTACAGGAGGTGAAAAACCCTTCTCAGATTCATGACAGATCCTTTTGTCTCCCTAAGCTTGCCAGGCCGAAATACCCTTACTA
>WAAB01002869.1:24916-68342 GCA_013389865.1 Piaya cayana | reverse complement strand
CTAAGTGATGAAAACACCCCTCTCCCACTTTCCTAATCCACCTCCATCTGAACCTTTTGACATGACTTCTTGTGTGGCCTTTGGCACGTCACTTCACCTAAGTTTCCTCATCTATAAAATGGCTGTTAATCCCTGTATAGTATCATCCACACAAATTGCCAAGGCTTATGCTTGAGCAGCACTTTGAAGATAAGTGAGTACAGTTTCAAAAGGACCTAAGAGATTTAGGAGTGAAAGTTTCATTAGCTTTCCATCAGATTTGTACTCTAATATCTCCGAGAGCCTTTTGAAAGTCTGCAGAATTGCAAGACTTCACTCATCACAGTCACATTCCTAGTTCTCCTCAAGGAAACAGATTGCTCCAGGCTAGTTTTGGCAGAAGAGTTTGTTCCTCAAAAGAAACAAGGTGAGATTTGGGGCTCTCCAGTTTTTTCGCCCTTTCTTGTCACAAGATATGAAGCCCTGAATGCGTGCTCCAACCATTTCAGGCAAAGCAGTATCTCTCAGGCAGTTGGTATCTATATTGGTAGACCTACTTGGCTTATTTTGACTGAAAGAGGGGACGCAAGGTGCATATCCTTAGCTCTGCAGCTAGACTCGAGATAGTAACATTATTAACATTCAGCTGGGAGGCAGTGATGAACATCTTTGGATAATGTGGAGGTAGTACCTCTTCAGTTAGTACAACTGCTTCTTGCAGAGAGAGTAATGCTCTCTCTTCTGTGAGTGTAACTTGATGGAGAGCGCCTGCAAAGATGCCCTATCAATCCTGAGGCATGCTGGTTGATTCAAAAGGAGTTATGAATTTTCTCTAGCTGGAAGATGACCATATTGCTCCATTTGTTCAGAGAATGGAAGACTNTATTCTGAAATCACCTGGGAATACTGCCTTTCTTTACCAAAATTATAATGAACTTCTGAAGAAAGAAACCTTTTCCTTAGCCATATATTAAATGTTTTATTTTCATTTTTATTTTATTAACAAACTGAAGGCAACTACATTAAAAAATGAATCATGATTTGAAAACAGGAGTCTGGAGGTTATTGTTCCCAAGATGTTGAGACAACTTGACTTAAATGGTTCTTTTCACCCAAACTATCTGTTTGGAATCAATTTTCTGATGATTTTGGTCATCTATACACTACCTTTTACTTCCTTAATAATAAACAGTAAATATTACTATAATATTAAGAAAAGGCTAGTTTCAGGGATTGACAGCATAAGGTTCTGAATATTCCAACGCTAGTTATGTTTTTTGAGGGGGGATTGGGTTGGCCTGAAATAAGTCTTTCCAATCTGAATTATTCTGTGATTATCTAAGTATCTGTCTTTAGTACCTTGTCTTTATTACCCCCCAAAATTGAATATCTTCAAGTTTAATACACTCAGCCTTTAATACTATGCTTTTTCCCTAATTTACAAGAGATGAAACACACACAGAAGCTGGTCATGGTGAAATTCTCTGGTTGAATAGGCAACTGGTTTCCCATTTTCTCTTCAATTGTACAAAATTTAATAAATGTCAAAATATCAAGAAACATCTCTAAAATACGTTTTTTTTTTTTTTTGAAAGACTGAGCTAAAAAGGATCTTCTGGGAGATTTTTATTTCTAAACTTCTTCAACTACATTGAAGTACAATTGGCCTACAACTGGCTGAGAGGAGACCTTATCACTGTCTACAACTCCCTTAAAAGAGGCTGTAGCAACGTGGTTGCTGCCTCTTCTCCCAGGTAACAAGTAATAGGATGAGAGGAAATGGACTCAGCTTGTACCAGGGGAGGCTCAGACTAGATATCAGAAAAAATTTCTTCACTGAAGATGAAGTGTTCAAGCATATGGTTTAGTAGTGGACAGGTACGATTGGACTCGATGATCTGAAAGATCTTCTTCACCCAAATTATTCTATGATTCTATGAAAAGTTATGTTTCTGCAAGGACATTGATAACGTACATGATTACTTCCAACCACAATGGAGAAAGACAGGGGACCCCAAAACCCCCAGGAAGATCTGTCTTATGATGGAAGGTTCTTGGTATGCAGCAGAGTTTCTTTTCACCTCTGAAACTGTGCACTACATTCTAATCAAACAAGTTAATTAAAGAAGTTGCATCAACACTGAAGAATTTTGTGAAGAAGTATTGATTTTGTTGATGTTTTTCTTGGAGAGATTTTTCTTAGGGAGACTATTCATGGAGAAGCAGAGTCCCAAGTTTCCATTACATGGATTTTTCAGGATAAAACTCTAGTGTCATTCAACCTGAAAAATATGTGAAAAGGTTTCCCCCCCTCCCCCCTTTTCCTTCTCTCCACTGTGGAGCGAATACAAACTTCAAACATCAAAAACTGTGGTAAAATGGAATTGCTGTCCTGTGGACGATTCCCATAATAGAGCCAACAAACTGTCATGCTAGGTCCCGTTTCTCCCTTTTGAAGCCCAGCAATTCATTTATGCAGCCTTACCAAGTGTCCAAAATGTTTCATGCATTGTTAATAATTATGGGCACATCTTGGTGATTATATTGAATTCAATGGCAATTTCCCCCCCAGATTTTATCAGGAACAGAATTTATCCCTATATGCTTTAATTGTATAACTCAGTTTCTGTTATTGCTTAAGACTCCCTGGTCTGTGCCAGCATGTGAAATCTGATGAAGATTTATGTCAGCGGCTGCTGCTAACTGTTCTTAATTATTTGATAGTCATCTGAATTTCATAGATATGCAGCTCCTCTTATTCGAATTCTAATCAGTAGTAATTTGGATACTTTCTCCATCTGTAAATCAGACGTTTAAAGGGCATTCCTGATCCCACTGTCCCTAATAGATAAAGGTCCACGCTTTTAAGGCTAACCCTTTTCTTCAATTTACAACTGAGGTACAACTGTTTAAAAAACATCCAAGTTGTCCTTTTGGGAAAATGACAAGTCATGAAGCTAAATATTACAATACAGCAGCATAGGGCATAGCCGTGATGCCAGTGTATGATGGGAAACAGGGTGGGAAGCAGAAGTCCTTCGTGTTCCCCACTGCCAGAACACAAACACCTGGGATATCTACCCTTGTAATTTTTACAGATGCTCAACACTATGCTGATACACGTGCTGGTTGCAACTCCAACTTTACTACCCTCATTTTAGGGAATTATAGAATGTTTTGGGTTGGAAGGAACCTTGAAGATCAAATAATTCCAACTCCCCTGCTATGGGCAGGGACACCTTCCACGGGATCAGGTTCCTCACAGCTTCATCCAACCTGACCTTGAACAACTACAGGGACAGGGTATCCACAAACCCTCTGGGCAACCTGTTTCAGTGCCTCAGGGAGTCTATAGGGAAACCTGTGCTCCAAATGCTTGATTTGAATTAGCATTCAGTCTAAGACACCTGGAAATTAATTTTTTAAGGCATTTCTATGTTTAATCTCAGTTTATCTTGTACCATCTTTCCAGGTCCTGTATTTCCTTGTTTCTTTCTCAGGAAAGGGGATTTTCCATGGGCACTGTGGCTGATGAACACAGTCCCACCAGCACACAGTGGATCTGCGAGGGTGAAATAGTGGCTGCTGACATGTTATGGGACATTTCACCATCTCCCCTCCCAGATGTCTTCTGGGTAGCTTGAACTAGGCAGTAGTGCACATCTGGAGTACTCCATAGCAGTGAGTTCACAGAGGGCTAGTCCTCCCAGACTGTACATTTATGGTCAATTGTGTGGCTGAAAGAGATACTTCGGCATCATAGGTTTTGGCAACCACTTTTCAGTTTTGCAAGTTCAGATAACAGGAGTTTTTTGCAATGGGAGCAGAGAGTAACCTTGATTCAAGATGACCCACTGAAGAGGTACAGTGGTGGATCTAATAAACAGAAAGAGGGGTTTTAGTCACTTCCCACTCAGAAATCATTGATGTAGTCAGACCTCACATCTAGAATAATACCCTGTCTTGCCTTAGCTGTAATTGAAGAAGAAAAAAAGAAAAGGAATCTCTGTACAGAAGAGGCAAAATTGCATCAAAAATCTAGAGTGAAATACAGTATTTTTTGCCTTTTGGCAAGCAGTTGGGATGTCTAAAATGCCTGGTAGCCAGTCATTTACTACTCAGAAGTTTCTATAAATCAGCCCTTAAAAACACCAGAGAAAGGCCTCCAACTTTAAGAATGCTTCTGCCAAAACTCAGTTCTTACTCTGTAATTTCATTTTAACTTACATATCCTCCCTACCCCAAACGCTTTTAGGATGTTTCAATGACCGTGAATGCTCTTTGCTTTTGGGGTCAGACAAAAATTCCTCCCAAGCTGACACGTTTTCTGCCATGTTCCCAACGTGGTGGGAATACTGACTTTAAAATTTAAAAATTTATTTCAGAAATGTTGACACAATCCTGATGAGTGATATGGGCATCAGGGAGGAGCGTAGGATGAGAGCTCTTTGAATCAATCTTTCTTCTAAACCTTGGAGGGTTTCTGTAGAAAAGATTAATTTTTTATTATTGTATATTTTGTTGAAAGGATTCAGAAGATAAAACTCGTGAACTGTGAAAGCATATACACAATGTGATGGAAAGGGTTAGAGGACTGAAGAATCATAGAATCATAGAATCACCGGGTTGGAAGAGACCCATCGGATCATCGAGTCCAACCGTTCCTATCAAACACTAAACCATGTCCCTCAGGACCTCGTCTACTAGTGCCTTAAACACCCCCAGGGAAGGCGAATCAACCACCTCCCTGGGCAGCCTATTCCAATGCCTAATGACCCTTTCCATAAAAAACTTCCTCCTAATCTCTAGCCTAAAGAAGACTCAGCAATTCTTAGAAATGGGGACCAGAGGTTTGTGGACATTTTAAAAACACGCAATCTCCTCCCCCACTACTTACCTTTCTGATACTGTGAGTTGTTCAGCTGGGAAGACTGAGACATTACTGAAGAGGTAGTTTCTTTTCCATGGTTTCTTCTGCTTGCATCATAAATTACATGGGCAAAAGAATAAGGATGCACTAACAATAGCAAAGGCAGTTCTCACCTGGAATGAATTTGCATAGAGCCCCTGAAGTCAATAGAAGAGCTCTGATTTATAATGGATGGGCTTTGGTCCATCATTGTGGTTGCCTGTAAGTGATGATAGCAGAAGAGCCTCTACAGACTGTGTCGTGATGCTCAATGTTATGTCTGTGTGAGGCTATGCTAGGTCAAATGCTCTGATGAAAGGTATGACAATACAGAATCAAGCAAACTGTATACATGGGAGTTTTTAAATTCACATCTAAGAATGGGAAGACAGAAAACAACAGCATTGGTCAGTCACTCTGAAGTGCAATAGAAATGATCAAGTGTGTGAGGAAAGATCTTCAGCTGTATTCAACCTGTAGGGAAAAAAAGAAGAGATTGTATGGAACTGCATGACCAAATGTTATCCAAATAGAAGAAAAGACCATCTTATTTGTGGTTTCATCTTGTATTAAAATCAGAAATGAAAAATGGTGAGGTAATGTGAGGTAATGAGAGCCATCTTGCAGTCCTGCTATAACAGAGAGATCACATCATAGAATCACAGAATCATAGAATCACCAGGTTGGAAGAGATCCATCGGATCATCGAGTCCAACCATTCCTATCAAACACTAAACCATGTCCCTCAGGACCTCGTCTACCCGTGCCTTAAACACCT
The DNA here is from genome assembly GCA_013389865.1 of Piaya cayana. Taxonomy (NCBI): domain Eukaryota; kingdom Metazoa; phylum Chordata; class Aves; order Cuculiformes; family Coccyzidae; genus Piaya; species Piaya cayana. The sequence continues at coordinate 62,676 of WAAB01002869.1, read as the reverse complement.
CCAGGGAAGTTGAATCATCAGGTCTGTTCAGTCCAGTCTGATTCCTTCCCTACCATGATTCAGTGGTGCATAGTCATGAAGGGGTGCTGAATTTGGCAGGCAAAACACAGAGACAATCGTATCATGTTTTGTAAATCCTGTTGGCTCAGTTTAATCTGCATCCCAAAATATTGCCGGTATGATGAAAGGGATAGCCTGAGCAGTGGAGACACTTTACAGTGCCCAAAGTTATTGCTCTCATCACCATTATCTGAAAAATCTCAATTCATCCTTTTTGTCCACTCCAACACTGTGGGCTGATGGCCTCTTTTCCTAGGGGCAGGAAATTGTAACAGCAAAGAGGGCCAAATTGAGGGAAGTCATGCCTCTTCTATTCATTCACTGAACAGTTTGGAGCAGGATGTTTCCCACCACAGTCAACTGGGGCAATATGGCAACAAAAGTGTGGGAAAACTAGCCAAACCAAACCACTAGGTCAGTGGTATTGAAACTAGCCCTCTGGCTAATGTCTGAAAACTCCATTTTAAAAAGTATGAACTAATTCTAACATAATGACATGGAGGAAACACTGTGATAGCAAATATGGAGAATTATTCTGGTCAAGGATAAGATTTAATGGATGCTGTGACTATAGATTTTACAAGAGAACATTTTGACCAGTTTCTTACTTTGAAGGCAATAGTAAGAAGAATTCAAAATAAGGGGACTGGTACCTTTTGAAAATAACTCTAAGTATTTACAATTTCCTTAAATACTTACTATATGATACTTACTATTTAATTAGTATATTTTTAAATTTACTGTCTATCCAGGTGACTGGACATCTTGGTATGTTTTATTTTAATTCATTTCATTTTTCACTGCTCACCCAAGTCTTTTTATACTGTTTTGTTATTTCTTAGAAAGATATATCACAGACAATGCCCTGCCACTGAATATATCTTTAACCAAGGTATATTTAATATCCTTTTTCTAAACTCTTTTGATTTACCCTCCCTTTTTATCCCCTGTGATAATAACTAGTCAATGTACTACCTTGAGATTTTTCTTCCAAAGTTTTCTCTTTCTCTTTTTACAAACCTAAATATATGTTGGCCAATGGCCAAGTAATTTTCCATATCAGCAACCCCTCTGCTTGCATGCAGTCAGGAGACATGTGCCTCTTGTAAAGTCTGAGGTTTTTTTCTAAAATGTGGAATTCTTGTACTCTGAAAGATCCACAAACTTCCTATTTAAAATTATCTAGTCAATCACTTGCTGGATTCCTTCTTTTGATTTTGTTATTTTCATACACCCCTGTTCAGATTTCCCTACTGCTACTTAACACCACTTAATACAAAGTAATACTTCATTCTAAAATTGCTCTCACTGAACTCAGTGATTAATTCATAATGTCAGGTATCACGAGGAGGAAGGGTAGTAAAATTTTATTCCAGTAGATATGAATTTCTCCACCACCTTTGACACTACTCATGGAAGCTGTTGAATATGGATTGGTGAGCTAAAGTCAGGGATGATTTTGTTGTAGTAATCCCTGATATAGAGAACCAGGGGTGAAATCAGGAGCTAGCAACAATTTTATCTAAAAAGATGAGAATGGGGTGGTAAGTTCATATATTCCCAACATGTAACACGCAAGTTGTACTCCCGGTTTCTGGGGGGAGAGAATGGAATTCAGCCTTAGGCACCTGTCCTGCAGTCTCCTTTCAGGACCAGAGGAAAGGATCATGATATAGATGTAGCTGATATAGACAGCAGGCAATATTGCTGTGTGATACAGTCTCTACAAGCCTAGTAGAGCTGATAGGGAATCAAATCCAGACATGTGAGTTTTCAGTACTGAGCTAAAGACTCATTTACAGAAGCAACATTTAAAACAGATGTAACTCCTTTGCGATTCAGGCATCAAAAAAATCCTAAAATGAGCAGCAATTACCTGTGTCACATTATTTCATCTTTACAAATTAAATGAGCCCCCCTAAAAAAAGATGTGAGCAAAGCTTGGGGTGGGGGCATAAGGATATGTAAAGATTTAAAGCAAATCAGTTAGGATGACATGGTTGAAAAAGTCCTGTGTGCTCTGTTGTAGGTAATTCTTGAGTATGCAAAGCAATAAAAGGAGACAGAAGGCAGCAGTGGAAATCTAGTTGAAAACCTGTGTAGTCAGAAGGGACTTTTGGCATGTAATAGACAGCATGAAAAGGTCACCCAAGCTTGTGTGGGTGGTGGAAGACATCACAGAGACTAGCACCCTCACAGTGGTATAGGGGTTATATTTATCACTACACTCTGTAAGTACTGAAACAAAGACACAAAAGGAGACAAAGGGGATAGACTTTTTCAGAAGATAAAATCAAGTGCAGAACAGAGGAAGAAGAAGGGACCAGGTGCTGAGGGGGGAGCTGCAAGGTGCCTTTCAAATAAACATGGATTCCTCTTCAGTGAAGGGACATAATGGACCTCTGATGGAGGATATGGTAGGTCTAGCCCTTTGCCCCTTGGAGTCAAGGTAAAAATTCTGCTTCTTCAGGAATACAGGATTGGACCTCACCAGATTTTAAAGGCACAAAGTTGAAATACCTTTAAGATATGTGATGATATGTTCCTTAGCCTCTTCTTACAGAAGACCCCTGAGTTTTAGTTAATCCACTGTGAAGGGACAGATACATTTTGATCACTGCTGGGTGAGAGATGGAGACGATAATACCCTAACATGTAAGGCCCAATATAAATAGAACTCGGCCCCAGTGTTGTGTGTAATTATTTTTGCTGGGGTTAAACAGAAATCAGAATGCGGCACCAACCTGTGTTCAAAGCCTCTGTTCTTGTATTGAGGGATAAATTATTCATGTGTCACATGACTCTAGAAATGCCACAATATAGCATGCAGCCTCTACCCTTCTTCAAGTTCAGCTCCAGTCTTGAACTGTTGCATGAGCGAGACAGTATCTGTGCATAGGGACTGAGATCATAGCCTGCATCTAGTGACCTTCTACCAGCATTATGGGTCCTTTTACCAGCTTAGGCAGTGCTTTGAAGACCAAGGGTTAAAACAACATGGGCTCCTGCTTAGGTCTTAAATCCGATATTCTTACATTAGGCAACCAGGCTTTTGGGTCCTGTCTTATAATCTCCTTTTAGTCAGCAGAAGTCCCTACTGAACCTCACTGAAGGAGAGTTCTCCAACCATTTGAATGGTGCTTTCTAACTGTAGGCAGAAAATCTCACTCAGTAAAATAGCCTTGGAAATTTATAAATGTTACTGAGTGCTTTATTTGTGCTTACCAGTGCTGAGGCGGCAGTAGGCATAAGGGTCATGGGCTGACTAAGAGCTCTCTGCTTCACAGCCTGCATAACATTTTCATAATACAAAAGGTTATTTGGTTTTGTTTTCTTTTTTTTTGTTTGCTTGTTTTGTTGCAGGTTTTTTTTCTTGAGTTTTTGGTGATATTTTTGGTTTTTTTCCCCCCACTTTTAACCAAACCAAGGTTTTGATTTGAATCTTTCAGTTCTAAAGAAAAACTGTATTCAGGGCATCATCAAATGACATTTCTAGCAAAGACCAAGTTCCTTAACTAATGTACTGGGAAAACTCCATCTTCTATGGACCTGCTAGTTCAGCAGCAGTTGGCAATAGAAGTTTCTGAGCACAAAACATTAACGGAGAAGCAAGTTCCATGGCTGTTGCAGAGGAAATTATATTAATAAAAGTATTTAAGAAAATTCTGGATTCCTTCCAGTCAGATGGATATTTTTATTATATTTAAATACTCATGTAAGGGTCTTATTTATCACAGGCTTTTGGAGAGAGAGGCACATTCCTGAAAGTCACATTTCATATTTTTCCATCCTGTTTCAGGCACCTTTGATTTCATTTCAAGGGACACACTATTCTTCACAAAAGTAAGTCTACTGTCACTTTTTACAGTGGTGTTTTCACTTTTTCCTCCCCTTCAAAACAACTATAAGAGTATGTAGCTCCCCTTTAGAGAGTTCTGTGAGTCAGTCTGAAGGCCTGTCCTGAGAAATAAGATGGTAACTGCATTTGACAGATAGGGTACTGAGACAGAGGGAAGTGGTTTATTCAACATCACCCATCAATCAGCCCCTAAAGCAAAGCTGGGGTTTGGATCCAAACCTCTGAAATCTCAGGATAATGAGCGAACACACAGGTATCACCTGAGCACAAAGCCAAGGGGAGACTAGTTTTGCATGGATTTTAATTTGAACAGAAGATGCCTCTTCAGGTTATTAGTTCCCTCTGATAGTAGAAAAAAATACTGGACTTCGGAGGCCCGCTGCTAAGTCAGTGTATAAAGTTTAATACATGTGAACATGTGCATCTTAAGCTGGGTTGGTCACTAGAGATTTCCAAATTTGTTTTCAGTAGTTGTTTGCTTCACTCCTCAGACTGTGCATGTCATCTTCATGAAAGTGTACCTGAGGGAAGATGATGTTTCATGATAGTATCTGATCTATGCATGGGTCATTCTTTGGTCTGATGCCATGTGAAGAGGGAGGACCCTCTTCTACTTCATATAATACAATGTAGAAACTCATCTTCACAGTCATATTATTCGCGCGGAATCATACCAATCCTGACGGGTTTCCATTTTCCCTCCTTGGTTTTCTGCATCAGAAAACTGTGGATAATAAACCAATATGAAGCAGGCAGAATACAGGTAGAAAGTCTCGCATATGAAAGACAACTATGTGGATTCCAGTACTCGAGTACTGTATTCGAAGTCCAGGATCATCTTTTTTTTGAGTGGGGACTCAGCTGGCTTGAGGTATGTAGTCCTGACCACTACACTTTNCTAGAGATTTCCAAATTTGTTTTCAGTAGTTGTTTGCTTCACTCCTCAGACTGTGCATGTCATCTTCATGAAAGTGTACCTGAGGGAAGATGATGTTTCATGATAGTATCTGATCTATGCATGGGTCATTCTTTGGTCTGATGCCATGTGAAGAGGGAGGACCCTCTTCTACTTCATATAATACAATGTAGAAACTCATCTTCACAGTCGTATTATTCACGCGGAATCATACCAATCTTGATGGGTTTCCATTTTCCCTCCTTGGTTTTCTGCATCAGAAAACTGTGGATAGTAAACCAATATTAAGCAGGCAGAATACAGGTAGAATGTCTTCCATATGAAAGACAACTATGTGGATTCCAGTACTCAAGTACTGTATTCCAGGTCCAGGAGCATCTTTTTTAGAGTGGGGACTCAGCTGGCTTGAGGTATGTAGTCCTGACCACTACACTTTAAAAAAAAAAATGTAATAAAACATTTGGGAAACATCCAGAGAAGAGTAACATGAAGGAGAAGAGGTTTAAGAAAGCGTGACCTATAATGAAAAGTTAAAGGAATTAAGTTTGATTAGTCTAGAAAAGCAGCGAAGGAAGGGAGGCATGATAAGAGTCTTCAAACATACAATAGGATTTTAAAAAGAGGACAGTGATCAATTGTTCTCTATGTCCACTGAGGTCAGGACAAGAAGAAATGGACTTATTTGCCATGTGGAGAGTTATAGATTAGCTGTCACAAAATCATTCTAACTCTGTGGACAGCAGCAACACAGTTTTGGTGGGTTGCAGAATCATTACCTCTGGATGCTTTCTGAAGCAAGTTAGGCACCCATCTGTAGAGACTGATCTAGAAATATTTGATGTTATACCAGGGCAAAGGGTCAGGTTGGAAGTCCTTTTGAAATCCTGGCCACTTTACTTTCCCATCTTGCTGTAAAATGCTTTATCTTGATAACGCCTGCACATTGTCATAGAAATCACAGAGAACATAAAACATCTGGTACTCTTGTGTACCATTGCTATAATTCATGAAGAATATTGACAAAATCTCAATATTAAAATTCAAAACAAGGAAAGTAAGATTAAAAAAAGCAAAAAAAAGTCCAAACAATGCGAAGAGAGAAGGTCAAAATAAATATTCCATTTAATTTTGGATTTTTTTTGAAATGGTGCCAAGAATATTATCACAGTTTACTGGCTCCCAGGAAACTTCCAGGTTCCAAAAAATCAGCTTTTTTTCTGATAGGAGGCTGTATATTCAAAAGAATATTAACCAATGCTGTTGCTTCAGGAGGTCTGATGGCCTTTACCACCCTGATAGGTTTTACTCTAGCAATGTATAAAGAATATATTTTTAGTGAAATTTTACTTTCCACATGGTGGATTTGGGATGGGAAATGGTATTTATTGGACCACCCTTCTTTCAGAGCTTATGAAGGGCAGTTCTTGTAGGGCAGTAACTGTGGACAGATGAGGAGAATTCTCCTTGTTCCTGCTGGAGTTTTAAAGCTGAAGATAATGAAATCTTGGCAGCAGCTGAAAGAAGCTGAGCAGCTGAGGGGAACCAGGAGTTATCATCTCTCTAAGCAGGATTTAATGGTGGAGGGTGATCCAGCCTATGATAATTCCTGTATACTTGGAACTGAAAAAAAAAAAAGACAAAAAATTTGCTTAGAGTAAAGACCTAATTATCTCTGTCTTCTAAGCCTTGCTGCAAGTTTTGTGGAAATTCCTTTTGGGTCAGAGAAGTGCAATTACTCAGTAATCTGTGGGGAAATGTCATCCTATAATCACCTGATATTTGTTTACCAACAATTCTCATTAAATTTCTCTTAATTGAGAAACGGTTACCTTGTATTTGGGGCCCTGTGATTGTCATGGATATTTTCTGAGAGTGAAAACTGCTTTTAGCCCGCAGAAGCATATGTGTACCTGTTAAAACCATATAAGTTGGCCCTGGGGAGTGGAAGAACCCTGATGGACCAATGCTTTTTATATGCCTTTGGATTCTCAGGCTTCTGATAGTGCAAGACGTTATTTTACTGTCAGTGCAACTGTTCCCTAGAAGTAACCTTGTCCCAGTCCAGTTTCAAAGTCTCCGTGATGTGATAATGTACATTAAGATAGCGTTTTTAAGAGGATCAGGGTTAGATGAGACCACAGTCATGCTTGGAAACGTCCAATGTGGAAATACTACAGCTGATCTTTCCACATGGTGATGTTTCTACAGGTGTCCATGGTGAAGTCCTGAACGGTGCATTAGCAGTTGGAGCATCTTCTTAAGGAAAGGGCACCAGACTGTGCTGCATGCTCCCTGCTACCAGTGGCGCCATGGCAGGTGTTGGGGCTGTTACTATTACACAGTGACACCCCATGGGCACTGCTTAGAGCTAATGGGAAGGTAAGTTGTTAGAGAAGTTGGTGAGAAACAACTGACCAAGACAATGTATAGTGCAAAACTAACTTTTACTAAAACCTTTAAGAAAATGTTAACTAAAGCTCTGGGTTCCTGTCCTGTTCTGTCCCAAAACTGTGGCAACAGCAACTGAGATGGGCACATACAACTTATGCAGAGATCCTTCTGGAGAAACCATTTTCTTGTTTTGACTGCAGTAAAGAAATCCCAAATGTGGCTGAATGTTGGATGTATAATTCCCCACAGCAAATAATTCATAATAAATGCCCTATCCCATTTTAATTCATTCTGTGTTGTCTCTATTTGGCAGGATGTCTAGAGGCCAAATACTGTTCTCCATAATGTTGGTGCAATCCCATTGATACATTGATTTCAGGAGGTCACACCAGATTATCATAATGGCTCCTTCAGGCCATAAAAATCTATGAATACGAAAGCATGAGAGAGCAAGTTGAGGGGAATGCAGAAAACTTAACTTTGTACTCTTGTCTGGAGGAGTCAGGGGAATATGGGGGACTGTGATGCAACAGGCATGGGGCCTTCTGATAGTGAATGTGAACACTTTTCAGGTTAGTACCTGTTGAAAGCTGCTACTACTTGATGGCTCTCGTGTAGTTTATGTGAAAGCAGCTGGCAGTCTCTGTATAGTTCCTTGGAGCTAAAAGTCTTGTAAAGTCAATAATGAGGCTTCATTGACTTCAATAGGTCTCATATTCGTCCCTCAGTGGATGAATGTTCACAACAACTTCAAACTGTCCACCACATGATGCCTCCTGCATTTGTTTTAACCCTTACCTTTTCTCCCCTTCAACACAAACCAGTTTTTTTTCTGAATATCTGCTTTGAAACACAGGCAGAAACAATGATGCTCTTTTAAAAAGTGACTTTTGAATGGGTAGTGCTGTAGTAAAAGTTTGACATTCTCTAAAAACTAATGTTGTGGTGAGAACTGATTGAATTTCCTCCACAAAAGTCTCTTAAATACCCACATCCCTTCCCCAGGGACAAGTTTTCCATAAACAGGCACCAGTCTTTTGTTGTTGTTGTATTTTTAACAGACTGGTACAATATCTTGTCAAGATGTCGTCAATACAATTGCTTTGACATTTTTAGTGCAGCATTTGGAAAGCAGGTTGGGTTTTTAAGTCTGGCAAGCCAATATAAGTCAGTCTCTGGTACTTAATTTCTCTATGAGATCCTTCACTTCTATTATAAACAGATCCAGCAGTTGAGAGATAAATTTCTTGGTAACAGTTTGGACTTTTTTATGAACCACCTGCAAGTTTTCTGCAAACAACATGTTTTATGGGAGCTCAAGGCAATGTTCACCCATCAAGACCTGACAGTAAGAAGTGGATGAATGAGGCCTTATCTCAGCCACACATGTAACCTTCTGTGTCCCCTGGCTTGACCTCCCTCTGCACTCATTTATGAAAATGATTCATCTTTAAAGAGCTTCCTTGCTCTGCCTGGAGGCTGTAGATCTTTCTGCGCTGGACTTGTGTAGGCTGAGGTTATAAACTTCAGCATGGAAGGCATACGGAGGGGCTTAATTTTCAACATTGGGGAAAAAAATGAATGTGTACACTGTGTACACAGTTAAAAAGTCAAGTTAAAATGCAGACAGTTAAAAAATCACTTTTTGTGAACTCTGAGAATTTTAAAAAGGTGTGACTGAAAAAGAGTGATTCTTTTTTATTGATGTCATGTTAGATTTCTGTTTAAGATCAAAATAATTTTTGAAAGCTATTTGTTCTCATTATTTATGCTTCTTGCTGTATGTGTATTTTTTTCTAGGGAATAACAACTCTGAAATAATGTATTTTTAATCAGTATTACTTTCTGGCTCTCAGACATTCACACTAGAATGTACCACAGATTCAACAATTGGGTGGGGGGGGAGGCCTGGTACCCCCCCATGTCTTTCATGAAAAAATAATTTCTTGCAGTAGTGTAAACAGAAATTGTGAAACTCAGTAAAAAAAACATTCCAGTAGATTTTTAGCAGAATTTATGTTTCTGCGATAATAAACTTCATTCTGTTAATGAAAAACTTCACTGTGTCTCAAAATTCTTTATACCCTTTCGCTGCTACGGGAAGTAAATTTCTACTCTTCTCAGCAAACCTAAACAGCTAAAACATACAACTAAACATCTAAAAAATAACCTTTAAAAAATAAAAGCTAGCATAAGCTTCCGAGTTACGTGTTTTGAGTTTCTTGGAGTTGAATACTTTTGGTATTAGTTTAGTATTTATCTCCTTTATATAAACAAGCTACCCAAACTGTAATTCAAAATGCTTGATTATCCATGCAGGGAAAAAGCAAACTATTCGCCTATACTGGGAGTTCATTTAAGTCTGAGTGAATTTATTCAGCTAAGGAGAAGCTGGGTTAAAACCTGATTCCACATTCTTTGGAGATAAAACACATTCTTCAGGTCATGCATGAGCAAAAATTGTTCCTCTGACACTGTAGTGTCCTTTTAACAACCTCTTTTTTTGGGGGGCCAGGCAAACCTTCCCACCATTAACACAACAGAGAGTCAAGGACCTAAGAAAGTCTAAGCATGAAGGCCCTTGAGCTGTGTCCTCAGAACGATGTAGGTGAGGACAGATGCAAGTTGGTCATGTTCATGTGGATGGAACTTCTCTGTGGGATTACTTTTCTTCAGGTTAGGCAGACCTAGCAGCTAATAACCAGGATTTTGCTGAGTAAAACAAATTCCTGGAGACCTTTCTGAGTTTTTTGTGAGATACTGGACGTGGGTCTGAGAGCAAAATATTTCCATGGAAAGTGTCTACGCTCATTGACTTTGTATTCATAGTGTTCATTGTCCTCTCCACAAATGCATACTCCGTTAACCAACAAAATTCTGGTTTGCCTTACAACCTAGTATTGAGGAGTTTTTTATGGAGAAATAACAAAATTACAGGAGTATTATAGCTGTGAACTAATCACATTATATTATCATAGAAATTTAGAAATTTGTTTTATATACATATACATAAAAATCCTGATATACCTTGGTATGGAAAAGAAGTTCCTTTGGCCAGAAGTGATGCGGTGAATTAAACACCATTCAGGTGGAATGTTTACTGTTCTAGAGTAAATAAGACAGATGACACACCTGTGTGTGTTGCAGCACTTCCTAGCTCACAAAGCATCGCAGACAGTTGTAACACTAATACCTTTCACCAACTGATCATCTCAAAACTGAAGCTGGTTTTTTTTGTTCCCCCTACATGTCTGAAATTTTATAGATATTGATTTAATTGTAACCAGAGCCATTAAATCCCATTGGTTCTGCTAAGAGCACTGGCTGTCAGCTCAGAGGGCTTTTCTTACTCTCTTGCTTATCTTTGGTGTATCAATACAGCGCTCCTCTAACCTCTATAAACCTCTGTTACAGAGCATTTTTATATCAACAAGCTATATTCAGATGTTTTATATTGATGTAGCACTAAAACCACCTGAAAAATAACTGACAGATACTGACATACACTATGACTACATTGATGTCAGCTCTGTTTTGTTTATCAGCAGGATTGGGCCAAGTGTTTGAGGACTGTCTTTCCTTTGTCATGTAGACCATTCTTTTTCCTCCTGTTTTGAAGTAGACTCTCTGTCTCTCTGATCATTCAAGTAGCCCTTCTCTATACATCACTAAATCCATAGTCATGTTTCTAAACATAGGGTGATTGTGGTTTTACACATCCAGAATGTCCAAGTGAAGTTGTCCTTAAGTATAGAATACAAGCTATTTTTGCCATCCATGAATAACTGAGGCTCTTTAATGTTTTTTTTTTTTTTTTGTTGAAGTCTGGTGAAGCTGAACATACTTTGGGTAGAGTTTGTTGCTGGGCTTGATGTTTGATTGGGATTTTTCCAAAATCATTACTGAACACATCTCTCAGCTTCTTCTGCATATCTGTGAATACCATCAGGTTATCAGGGGAAGCCTGCTTTATTTACAGAACATCTGTCATTGGCACATAGCTTTGAGAGTTAGTAGTTGAACACAGAAGTCCTATGACAGTGTTTATGGTACTTGATTGTGCGTATTTAATACACTTAAGAGGAGGAAAGATTGAACATGTTTGTTTCAGCTAGTGTCTGGGAAGAGCTGAATGTCAGCTCGGGTAGGGAGGGACAGAGACAGGCAGATGACAGAGCTCTCAGTTGTAAAGCATGATAACCAGCATGCCTGAGGAACAAGAAGGTTGCCAGCTTTAGCAGATCAAATGTGTCTGTGTTGTCTAAATAAACTAAACTGATTCAAAGAGGTGGTAGATATTAAAGATCCAGGATACCAATGGGTAAGGATTAAAGGTCTTATTCTATTCTGTTATTTTCTATTCTAATCTCTTCTAGCTCTTCTGTTACTGGTGTAGTATCAAAGATCCCCATCTACCAAAGTACTTCCATATCTCAGCACTGAATTTGGTAGCTTCTAATTCTGCATAGCTTTGTTGATACTGAGTTGCCCAATTTAGGCTTTTTAGCTTTTTATGCAACAGGGGCACCGACCACTTTCAAAAGCATTTAGTGTATGGCAGCACAAGGTAAAAATACTGTTTGATGACAGAAAAGCCAAGGAAACAAGTGAGGCTTTGTGCTCATTTTGTCTTAAGGAGCCTAATGCTCAACTCCAAACTGGAGGCAGATACTATCTTCAATTCCAGTTTCTCAACCTACTTGTCAGTCCCTGAATTATGCCTCCACAATCATTTGAAATCCTGACTTGGTACTTGGAGGCTGTTTCTCAGATCTTCTCAGTCTCACTGGGGGAGGTCTATGTCACTGACTTGAATGGATTAGAAGTTAAACTAGAGAGTTATTCTGTCTTGCTTGGACATTATATCCAAAGGTGGAGCACAGAAGATATTGATGACTAGAATGATTTCTGCATTTCTAGCTGTATTATTTTATCAAGAGGTGGAAAACCTAGAATCAGTTGCATCACTGCCTATTAGGAATATTGGGTCTTTGAACTGGGTCATTCCTAGGCCAGTTATGCATTTAATCATCCAGTTATTGAGATTACATGACTGTGCAGGCTTTGCTGAGAAGATAGGGAATGATTTCTGTATCTTCCTACCTCTAGATGCTGATATCCTTACTGACATTGAGATTTAGATTTTTGTCTGTGCAAGGGTAAGTCCAGAGCACTAGAGCATCTATGCATTAGTCTGTGATTTGTAACACTGTTCCTGATTTGGGATTGTGCTGCTCAGTGGCTACTTTCAGCCTTGCAAACCCATGTGGAAAGAGTTCGTGATGCCTTTGAATGACCTCTCATTTCATATTACCCACAAAGTGTTCTCTGACTGGTCTTTGGCAGCAGGAATTGCATGACAGAAAGGACAACTACAGGACCTTTTTTGGGGCACAGGGATATTTTATGGCTGGTTCATGCTTCACAGAACATCAAACCTTAACCATGGGAAGAAGCTGGATAGCCACGGAATAAGTTTGCTACCTTGATTGCTGTGCAAGCTGGGAGTTTTCACCCTATTTTGTTTAGATAAATGCCTCTGATCATCTCAGCTTTCTTATTTATTGGCATGTTAAGAGCACGCCAGTGGCAAGACAACTCCCTCCAGGAGTTCCCATCATTTGGAGTACAGCTTCCTCCCTCTCCACCTACTGCACCTATTACGCACATTCAATATACACCCATGCATGCATGCAGTAAAATACCTAGGTGAACCCAAGGAGCAGCCAACTCTCAATAGAAAACAGGTCTCCAAATAATAATACCCGTGGAGCCTGAAGAGTAGCCTTCCTTGCCCAAAAGGCTTTTTATTTAGGAGTGCTGGGAAAGGATGGGAATGGGTTTTGAAACTCAAGGTTAAGTCCCACAGCGCGGATTTTAATTTTTGAGTCCTTCCACAGTTCTGTAGTGACCAATTTGGGATACTTGCAAAATGGGCCTGAAGTGAAGCGTCTTCAGCTGTTAGATCCCACAGGAGAAGGGTGTACATCACTCAGCCAGCCAGACTTAATTTTGCAGTAGCTTTCTCACTCTCCACCACCAAAGTGTTAATTTAGCACACCAAAATAGGTAAGCCTGCGGGATCAAGAGGCTGGCTAGTAACGCTTTTAGCCTGTGCAAATGCAGGAGTACTCTGGTGCAGGACAGGACTTGTTCTTCGCATTAACTCTCCTCAAACCCAGATGCTAGGAATATGTAGGACTGAGGGGGCACATTTTTCCTCCGAGGCTTGTTCAAATAGAGGAGCTATCACATAGCACATCAGGCAGGATGGGGGCACTTTTCCCTAACTTTTTCGTCACTTGTCCTTATTACTGGGCAAACTTTTAGCTGGGGAGGCACCGGTAGGCTTGCCGAGTGCCAGAAGTAACAGGAATAAAAAAAACTGGGGGATTTCCCAACCAATTCTCACAAAGCCAAACATCCCAAATTATATGTGTTTCTACTTCTGAATCACCAAATATTTAGGACTGGGGTGATTATTTGGACAGTCTATTTTCTCAGAGAGGTAGAGAGCTGAGAGTGGCACCCTCCTTCTTTACACAAACCTACCCATATCACCAACTGCAGCATGAAGAGGAAAGATGCCTCTGAGAGGCCACTCTACAATCCTCTCTCAGGGGCAGTCAGTGAACTTAAATTTTCTTTAACACCCAGGACAGAAAATTAGGAAACCAAACTGCCTGAACATAAAAATACTTAGCAATACACCTGTTTTCAGATTACTGCTCTAAGTTAGAGAAAGAGCATTAAAAACTGAATATCTACCAGTGGCCATCATTTGATCTGCTCCCTGAATAACACAGATATATGAAATAAGGACATAAAAAGAATTGCACCAGCTGTGAAATAACAAAATAAGACTTCCTCAGAGCACTCTCCCAACCTCTTGAAATTTGCATTTCAGCATCTTCCGGAGCCAGAGGTAATGCCTTTGTGTGCTGTTGTATTTAATAGCTCTTGAAGAATTTTTCTTTCATGAACTTGTCCAGTCCTTTTTGAACGCATGTAAATTTACAGCATCCACAACATCCTGTGGCAAGGAGTTCCAAACCTTAATTACATATTCTATGAGGAATCATTTGTCTTTGTTTGTTTTGAACCCGTCTCCCCCGTGTTTCATTCGATGTCCCTTTGCTCTTGTTTTGGAACAGACAGAGGACAATTGCTCTCAATTTCCATGCCTCTTTGGGTTCATAGACCTCTGTCATCTACCCCTCATTCACAAACTGGTCCTTAATGAGTAATCTCAGGTTATTGCAGTGTCTCTTGATTGCTTAAAATTGTTCTTCCCACCTAATGGGAATCTACATTGGGCAGAGAGCAGTGAAAGTGTTTTTAGAACGAGGAGGAATAAAATGTCTGGGTGGATTTATAATATCAGTAACCATCATTATTTACAGGGAGCAATCTTTGATCTGTGGGTACTTGGGAAATTCCTCTGAACCATCTGTCCGAGGAATTATGAAGGAGTTCCCTGTCTTGCAAGTACACTGCAAAAGCACATCTAAATCAACAACACCACATCTAAATCTGCTTATCAAAACCACTATCAGGAAGAGATGACAAAAATACATTACATGTTTACCGAAAGATCAGTTCTCTTTGTTAACTTTTGGTTCAAATTATATAGCCAGTAGACACTTAACATGTTATCTCCTTGAGATATCAGTGATACTGTATTACAACATTACAGAGAGCTTTATAGACTAGTGACAAGAAGCTGAGAGTTTCTCAACTGACACATAATTATCTGCTATGCTTGATATGCCAAAAATTGCAGCTCTACATGGATGTAGTGAAAGCAGAGAAACAGAAAATACCTGAAGTATTTGCTAGGAAGGAGGAAAAGGTAACCCTTAAAGCAGAAGCTGATTCTTAGAAAAATCTCTCTGGAAAATAATAATTCACTATCAGAATCTTGTTTTAATAATAAACTTGAATTTAATCATAAAAAATACTCATCATGTTATGTTAATCATGCACTTAATTACCTTGCTTGATAAAGGTCTGATTGATTCACTTTCAGAGGCCTAGTCTATTCACTCATTTTGAGGTTCACAGTCTATAAAGAATTTCTGACAGCAGAAGTTGAATCTATGTCCAAATGATTTCAGGCTTTGGGGTCTTTGAGGAAGGGTTAGATAGAGAAGGGAACAGCTTTGGGGCCACTCATGTCAGCACTTTAAGTAATTGTTAGTCTCTGTGTTTATGCAGGTGCATTTGCAACATCAAATGATTGTATATTCTTGCCTGGATTATGTGATTTGCTCATAGGCTACGCAATCTGATTGATTGCTAGCCTGAAAACTTAGCAAAATTTCAATAAACAGTTGATGGTTTTTCCAGGTAGCTGGAGATGGGAAGGCAAGGTAAGGCAAGGAAGTAATCTAAACTTTTCTTAGCTAAATTATGATTAGGTGTTGAAGAGAAGTGAAAATGGATAGGTAGTTAGTTCTCTTTTTGGTGATTGACTACTTTTTTCTCACATGTTTGAACCCAGTCACAGATTAAAAATTATATTCTGCGTGAACCAGCAGCTTGATCGAAGAGGTCAATGTTTACAGTCCTGCACAAGATTAACCTTTATCTTAATGACCATCGATTAAGAATGAATGTGAGACCTAGATTCTCAAAGATATTCAGACTTCTACCACTGTTTCATTTGTACACCTAAATATAATTAGAGATCTGTGTTCAGATATCTTGGATTATTTTAAAGGAAAACAAACACTGTTAATTATCATGGAATCATAGAATAGTTTGGGTTGGAAGGAACCTTAAAGATCATGTAGTTCCAAGCCCCCTGCCATGGGCAGGGACACCCCACTAGGCCAGGTTGTCCAAGGCCCTGTCCAACATGGTCTTGAACACCTCCAGGGATAGGGCATCCACAACTTCCCTGGCAACCTGTTCCAGTGCCTCACCACTCTCATGGTGAAGAAATTCTTCCTTATATCAAGCCTAAATCTGCCCCTCTCCAGTTCATACCCATTGCCCCTAGTCCTATCACTACAAGCCTTTGTAAACAGTCCCTCTCCAGCTTTCTTGTAGGACTCTTTCAGGAAGGTCGCTATAAGAACTCATTGGAGCCTTCTCTTCCCCAGGCTGAACAAGCCCAGCTCTCTCAGCCTGTCCTTGTATGGGAGATGGTCCAGCCCTCTGATCATCTCTACAGTCTTCCTCTGGACCAGTTCCAACAGTTCCATCTCCTTCTTATGTTGAAAATTCCAGAACTGGACACAATACTCCAGATGAGGTCTCACAAGAGTGGAATAGAGGGGCAGAATCACATCCCTTGACCTTTTGGCCACACTTCTTTTGATGCAGCTCAGGATATGGTTGGCCTTTGGGCGAGCCCACATTGCCAGGTCATATCAAATTTCTCATCAACCAACACCCCCAAGTCCTTCTCTGCAGGGCAACTCTCAATCATGTCATCCTGCATTGCCCCAACCCAGGTGCAGGACCTCGCATTTGGCCTTGTTAAACGTTATGAGGTTCTCACAGGCCCACTTCTCAAGCCTGTCCAGGTCCCTCTGGAAATATTTTAAGCTAAACTGAAATGATCTAAAATTCAAAATTTTAGATCTCTCATCATGGCAAGTCATTATTTTACATGCCTGAAAACATGTTCATCTGACTGTAATTCTATCCCTATCAAATTAAGTTTCTCTCCAATTTAGATACAACATGCTATCCCTAGTCCTTCTCTGGCAAAATTCATTTATGTAGCAGAGACACATGGAAGAACTTGACATGGCTTATGTCCATTATGCTGGGTTGCCCTGTTCTTTCCTTGTCCTGTGCTTTGTCTGTATCCAGATGGAATGACTTTTCGTTACGTCTTGTCTTCTGCTTCGATTGCAAGATATCTGGAGCAGACTCTTACTTTTTTGTTCTGTGTTTCTTTTTTTCTTTTATGCAACACTCAGAAATCTGAGACCAGTTTTGGTTTATGACATCCTTAAGCTTGGTATGACTCCTAGACTCCTAAGTTTACAACTACTAAACATGACACATATGCAAACAGTAAATATTAACACCAATAAAAACATCTGGGCCTGTGGAACTTGCTCATCCTTCCATTCTGTTAGGAAAAAAGCTCTAACTGCCTGCCATCTCAAGACAGAATCTTACTTGTCCATGACAGACTGCTCACACTGACACTTCAGTGGAAAAGCCCCGGTTTTCTTACCCTCCTCCCTTGTCCCCGACATACAAGATTCTGGAAAAATGAATTCAGTACTTTTTTTCTTAGGTTTCTCCAGCTGTTTATCTTTACTTGACTCACTTCAGTAATATTTGTGTGTTTAAACCAGGTGTGGGTAAAATGACACCCTTTTGCCTTGCAGACAGCAATTTCTTGCTCTGCCCAATTAGACAAGAAAAAATGGAAGAAAATACATATTGCAATTTAACCTGCAACTTTTCTCTTAATTACGGCTTGAGAACAAACATAAATTCAGTTGCTAGGCAAACAATTACCTCTTTGTGAAATTCTTTCTTTTCATTACTGTTAATGTACTTTCTGTGCATCAGACCACCTACTTTTGAGAGATTCCTTAAGAATATAACTTGATAACTAGGCGCATCTTCAGAAGATATGGCTGTTGAAGAACAACTGGGGATGGCAGTAGGAAAAGCCTCCCCCTAACACTCAGGCCTGATGGAGGAACCAGAAAAGCCTGCAGAGCTTGTGAGAAGCAGCAGGGTGATCTAGGAGTGGCCAGAACAAACTCAATTGTCCCTTTTCATTATATAGAATCATAGAATAGTTTGGGTTGAAAGGGTCCTTAAAGATCATCCAGTGCCAGCACCTCTGCCATGGGCAGGGACACCTTCCACTACACTGCGTCTATTCTAAGTCTTCTCTTCTTTGGGTTGAACAGCTCCAGCTCTCTCAGCCTGTCTTCACAAAGTGCTCCAGCCCTCTTTTCTTATTGTCCCTGACATCTTTGGCCAGATTTAACTCTATCAGGGCTTTAGCTTTCCTAACTTGATCCCTGGCTACCTGGACAAGGTCTCTGCATTCCTCCCAGGCTACCTATGCTTGCTTCTACTCTCTGTAGACCTCCTTGTGTGCTTGATTTGGTCCAACATGATCTTGTTCATTCATGCAGGCCTCCTGCCATTAATCTCATATCTGAGACCGACCTTCAATAGCCGTCAGGGTGTGTGCGTTGGGCTGAACTGTAGCTCCTTAGAGGAGGCAGAACCCAATTACCCATAGAAAGCACGGAAAAGGAGGAGATAGAGTGAATGGGAAAGGCAAAGGGACATTGTGCTGAGTGCCATGGTTCTCCATTTAGGACCCTGAATAGCCACTGTAGAAGCTGAGTATGTTTTCAAAAGGTTTCAGCTTCCTAGCACCCGGATAGGCCAGGGAAAAATATTATTATTCCTGTTTGTTTGAAACAGGAATGGTGAAGCAAAAGGCATCTGAATGCCTCTGAGGGTGCTGGTCAGAGAAATTAAATTCTAATTATCCATCAGAATAATTTCTTAATATAAATTGAATATTTCTGCAAACACTAGCTTCTCTAGAGGGGAAAAAATATAGGACATTGGATCTGAAAATCAGGCAATCCAAAAGAAATATTTTGATTCTTGAAAGAAGAAAAGTATTATTTCTCATTTCACACAAAATCACTTTTGGGCAGACTACTCAGAAAAGACAAATCTTCAGCAGACATTAAAGGAACAAAAAATTGCTTACTGGACTTCAGGCTTCTACACTACATTTTGCAACACCCAGCTGAAAGCAACCATGAAGCTGGGGGGATAAAGAAAGGGTAAATTGTTGCCCTCGGAAACAATCTTGTGAAACACCACCATCAGCATTGGTCTGTTTCCTCACCAGCATGACCATTTAAAATATTTGATTATCAAAAATAAGCTTATTCTTATGAGAAAATGACCTGCCTATGAAAGCTTTGGTCAAAAAAAGAATGGCCAAATGGATGTATTTTACTGCGGGCTAAGAAAAGTTTGTGTACAGCAGTAAGAGAAAAATTCTGATCATAGTCTAGGGCAATTCTTCGTATCATTCTTATATTCATGTCTCAGCTCATAGACAGTGCTCTGTGAACAAAACCAGAGACTAAGGGCAAGATAATAGGTCTCATATTAGGTTTATAATTGATTCTGAATTTATGATGCTGAGTGCTTCAGATTCAACTGGGGTATTATGGGTTTCAACTCTTTACAAGACTAAGACTAGAGGTGTATGGAGTGAGTCCACCACTTCTTACTCAAGATTAGAAAAGGAGGTGGTGGAAGGTCTCATTCAAAAAAATCTCACACAAGGCTGTGATGTTAATGGTTTAAAAAAAGCATTAAATATATAAACAGAAAAAAAAGGCATTTCAATAAGTGTTTTACTTCACTGTAAATAATTATTTGCTGTAAGTGGGACTAATTTTCAATATAAGAAGAATTCGGTAACTCAGAGTCTCCTCAGCATTGGGGTTACAGACATAATGCACCTGCAGCTCCCTTCAGAGCAGCTGCCACGTCCTCCAGGCATGCTCTGGTCATCTGAGGTTAGAGTTGGACATTTTGAATATGGAGAAGCCTCACCTTTCTGTTCTTGTTAACGCCTCCGGCTCTGCTGTCCTTCCCTGAAGGAATGTATTGACGTTGTGGTACAAGTTGGACATCTTGCACGGTTACAATTATTTGCTAATAGCGATCATAAAAAAGGAACGGGCAGCACGCTTTCCTTGCACTTTCATGTTGGCCTCTTGACATGCTTTACAAACATGAAGGAATGAAGTTTCACAGGAGACCTGGGGAATGAGGAGCAGACCTCTACAAAGGAGCTCTCATGCCACAGTATGCCAGCTAGGAAAGGTGTCAGGATGGAGGTGTGTTTCTGGGGAAAGGTAATCATTGTTTTGGGAAACCTGACAACTATGCCGGAGGAAAGAGGCTAATGTGCACGGACGTGTGTGGGCAAGCTCCCCACTGACAGGGGAGAGCTTCTCGTGTCGGCACCCAAACCCAAGCATCAATCATACCGAGGCCATATGTACACAGCAAGCTCTCTGCGACCAGACAGAGGCGGCACATGATGCAATGGGCGCAGGTGTGCAGCAGACACCAGGGAAAGGCAACAGGGCTTTGCATACATAAAGCTCCTTTCCTCTGAAGTTCTCAAGGCAATTTGCAAGCATTAATTAATTCTCACAACGCCCAGGGATGGTAGGCAAGGCAGTGTCATTGGCAAAAAATAAGTCAGCTTCACTGAGAGCCCAACTTAAGTGCCTCGATGCAAATGCATGTAGCATGGGGAATAAACAAGAGGAGTTAGAGATGTGCACATGCCTGCAGGCCTATGATCTCATTAGCATAATGGAGACATGGTGGGATGGATTCTACGACTGGATGGAAGGATACAGGCTTTTATTTTGGAAGGACAGGTAGGAAAGATGAGGAGTACACGTTGCACTCTATGTCAATGACGGGCTGGAGTGCATGGGGCTCCTCCTGAGGATGGATGAGGAGATGAACAAGAAAGAGTCTATGGGTCAAGATTAAAGGGAAGGGAGGGAGGGGTGGTGTTATAGTGGGTGTCTGGTACAGGTCACAGGACCAGGAAGACTGAGTGAGTGAAGCAGTCTATAGACAGATATGCACAGCCTTGCACTCACAAACCCTGGTGCTTATGGGGTACTTTGACCATCCCATTATCAACTGAAAACACAGCAGGGCATAAACAATCCACGAGGTGTCTGGAATACATTAATGATAGCTTCCTTCTCAAAGTAATGAAAAATCCAGTGAGGCAAGGTGCTATGCTGAGCCTTATTATCACCAATAAGGAAGGACTAGAGGGGAATTTGGAGCTCAAGGGCAGCCTTGACTACAGTGACCATGAAATGATGGACTTCAAAATCCTTGGGGCAATGAGGATTGCTCAAAGGATGCTCACAACTCTGGACGTGAGGAGAGTAGACTTTGGCCTCTTCAGAGGTCTGCTTGTAGAGTAACATGGGATAAAAGCCTGGAGGGGAGAGAGGTCAAAGAAAGCTGGTTAATATTCAAGGACCACATCCTCCAAGCTCAGGAGTGATGCATCCCAACAGATAGGAAGTTAGGTAAAATTGTCAGGAGGCTTGGATGGATGAACAAGGAGCTCCTGGATCAACCCAAACATAAAAAGAAAGTCTACAGAGAGTGGAAGCAAGGGCATGTAGCCCAGGAGGAATGCAGAGAAACTGTCTAAACAGCCAGGGATGAGGTTAGGAAAGCTAATGTCTTGATAGAATGAAATCTGGCCAGAGATGTCAACAGCAAAAGAAAAGCTTCTATAGGTATGTCAGTAATGAAAGGAAGACTAGGGAAAATGTCCCTCTCTGGAAGGAAACAGTAGACCTGGTTACCTGCGATATGGATAAGACTGAATCATAGAATCATAGAATCACAAGGTTGGAAGAGACCCNCTCAGCCTCCTCTTCTCAAGGTTAAACACCCCCAGCTCTCTCAGCAGTTCCTCATAAGGCCTGTTCTCCAGCCCCTTCACCAGCCTTGTCGCTCTACTCTGGACTCGCTCCAGAGCCTCAACATCCTTCTTATGGTGAGGGGCCCAGAACCGAACACAGGATTCAAGGAGCGGTCTCACCAGTGCTGAGTACTGAGGTACTCAAAGGCTTTTTCTGTCAGTATTTCTCTAGCTACATCATTCAAGCCACAAAGGTCAAATGCAGAACTGAGAGACAGAAGAACTGCCCACTATGGGAAAGGGTTGAATATGAGACCATCTAAGGAACCTGAACATGCACAAGTTCATGGGACCTGATTAAATGCATTGTGGATCCTGAGGAAACTGGTGGATGAAGTCACTAAGCCACCATCCACCATATTTGAGTAGTCATGGCAGTCCAGTGAATTTTCTACTGAATGGAAAAGGGGAAATATAACCCTCATTTTTAAAAAGGGAAAAAAAGGAAGATCGAGGAACTATGGGCCATTCAGTCTCACCTCTGTGCCTGGCAACATCATGAGCAGATCCTCCTGGAAACAGCTGAGGAATATAGAAAATAATGAAGTGATTTGTGACAGCCGGCATGATTTCACTAGGGGTAAATTGTGCCTGACAACTTTGGTGGCCTTCTATGACAGAGTTATAACTTTAGTGGATAAGGGAAGAGTAACTGACATATTCTACTTGGACTATCCCATACAACATCCTTGTCTCTAAATTGGAGAGACATGGATCTGACAGATGGATAACTCTGTGGACAAGGAATTGGCTGGGTAGTAGCACCCAAACAGCTGCAGTCAAAGGCCCAATGTTCAAGTGGAAACCTGTGGTGATGGCTGTTCCTCAGATTTTGGTATTGGGACCAGTGCTGTTTAACATCTTTGTTGGTTACATGGGCAGTGTGATTGAGTGCATGCTCAGCATGTTTGGTGATGGCAGCAAGCTCTGTGGTACAACTGACATGTGGGAGGGATGGGATGCCATCCAGAGGGACCTTGACAAGCTGACTGTGACAGACTTAACCAAGTTCAACAAGGCTAAGTGCAAGGTCCTATACATGGTTTCGGGCAATATCAAGCACAAATAAAGGCTGGGTGGAGAATGGATTGAAAGCAGCCCTGAGGAGAAAGACTTGGAGGCGTTGGTTGATGAGAAGTTCAACATGAGGCAGCAATGTGAGCTTGCAGGCCGGAAAGCCAAGGACATCTTATGCTGCATCAAAAAAAGTGTGACCAGCAGGTCAGGTGTGGTGATTTTGCTGTTCTACTCTGCTCACCTGAGACCTCACCTGGAATACTGCATTCACCTCTGTGGTGCCCAACATGAGAAGATTGTGGTTCTGTTGGAGTGAGTGAAGAGGAGGGTTGTGAAGATGATCCAAAAGCTGAAGCACTTCTGTGAAGACAGGCTGTGAGAGTTCATGCCATTCATTTCAGAGAAGACTCTGGGGAGACCTCATAGCAACCTTCCAATACTTAAAGGGGGCCTACAGGACAACTGGAGAGGGAGTTTTTCCAAGGGCATGTAATGCTAGGACAAGGAGTAAAAAAGGGTCAATTTAGACTAGGTATAAGCAAGAAATTATACATTGTGAATGTGGAGGTGTATTAGAAAACATTGCACAGAGAAGTTGTGTATGCCGCATCCCTGGAAGTCTTCAAGACCAGGTTGGATGGAGCTTTGAACAGTATAGTCTAGTGGATGGTGTCACTGTCCATGGCACAGGGTGTTGGAACTAGCTAATCTTTAAGGTCCCTTCTAACTCAAACCATTCTATGGTTCTATGATTCTAGGGAATTGATTTAATTTCCAATGTTTTTCATATGACTCATTCTCATTGCATAGAATCTGGTATATGATATTCTTTACCCAACATATCTGCTTCCCTTCAGCTCTTCTATGCAGCATCCTGGATGAATTTATTATTTCTGTTATCATTATTGCTGCTGTTACTGTTACTATTAACATTATTATGGCAAGACCAGTGCTATGAAGTGGATACATATGTCCACATACATATATATATATATACCAGTAAATTATTGCCCCAGAGAGCTCATAGTCTGAAGAGAAAAGATTTGTATTTGTGCAAGTCCATGCTTGCACTTGAAGAATGCCTGAATTAAAATACCTCAGTAAAGTTTGTGTTGGGATTGACCAAAATTGGTCTGTCTGTAGTTTTTTTTTGCATGGCTCTACATTTAATCTGTCCATGTTATGGGCTGACTGGACGTGAAGATATTCTTGCCTAAAAAGCTCATGAGCTGAGAGAGTATGATGCAACCATCTGAGAGGCCTGTGCATTGATATTGAGTCTAAGTCAAGAAAATACAATGTCCATGCAGAGAACTGAATATATACAGAGGCTTTTATAAATGAAAAACATCCTTCTAGAAAATGATCAAAATTTAGTTGTTTACTTTTTAAAAAAACTGATTTTCAGACTGTGTGTAAATGGAAAAAGGGAGAAAAACTGCGCAGGTATTTTTTTCTTAATAACTGAAACTAGCAAGAAAAGGAAATTTATGAGCCAGTTCTATCCAAAATTTACTGGGCTTGGTAACGGGCATGTTACTGATTTGGTTTTACCGATCCAGTGAGTTAGGGCATTTAAGGACATGTTTTAAAGCTCTTGTTTCTTCCTTTCTCCCTTCTTTCTCCCTTCCTTTTGTTCATTTATTTTTTTTAATTTGTTTCCCAGTCAGGTGATTCCAGATAGGAAATACAAGATTGCTTTCCTCAGCTGACATAAGGCATGCTTAAAATATGAGCCATTTTCATTCAACAGGATATCTGACCTCTGTACAGGTACTGACATATCAGAGCATTCTTACGCATGACATAAATATTTATCTACTGGATAACAGTGCAAGGGGCATAGTTTACAATACTGCACAGTTGGCCATCAGTTTGAAATTCATGGGTTTCTTCAGTAACTTATACTATAGCTTAACATTACGCTTTGTCTTTTCTGTCTGTGCCCTGATAGTCCAACATTAGTTTCAATCAATCTGGATTCTGCAACTCTTTTGAGATTATTCTGTTGTGCTTATAGGGCCTTGAACCTTTGAGAAGAGAGACTTGATAGTACTATGTCTATCAGAATATTTCACTAATTCTTCATATTGTATTCCGAGATCTGGTAGAATGCTGATATTAACATGGCTTTAGTTTAGACCAGATCCTTGAACTTCAGAACTGAATTTTGACAACCTTAATTTTTTCTGCCATTACAGATTGGTAGATCTTTAGTTTAGATTGCAGATAATACAGGTATGAGTATGCTCCCTTGTGGTAAGCCATTTTGTTGTCGCATCATTTACTCCATTTCTTTCAAAGTTCATCGTGAAACCATTTGTTTTCTAATAAAGATTTTATCAGTCATACTCTGTGATGATCTTTCAGTATGATAAGCATTTTGGCAGGGTGTCCCATTAGCTCAAGCAAGAAAAGGAAGCGGAGATGCTACGTTTTTTTTCTCACCATTAACACTGTGTTGAGAATACCCACCATGCTCTGGAAGATCCAGGTTCAATTCCCTCTTCCGCTTAAGGGGATTTGAACTTGTCTCTCCACTTCCCTGACTGCCCTAGCCACAAGGCTAAAGAATATTCTAGGGCAGGGCTTTCTCAGTTCCTCATATTGAAACCATTTCACTTTGCATAGGTTAATTAAATATTCATGGCAACAGGAAGAGGGCAAGTCTATGCAAATGACAATATATCTTCATGGTATAGTCTTTCATTTGGGAACAGGGGCCTGACTTCCATTATCCACATCAATGAATACTTAAATGAAAAACACAGGAACATTAATAGGAGCAGGCACAGGAACTGAGGACTTCCCCTTCCAGGTGAATACACTAACCACTAAACTAGAAAGCCATTCTCCCTGTGACCCAGGAAATAGTGAAATATTGTAAACAAAAAAACCTGCTCCAACAAGAGAACTTCAGACAGGTCTGTCTTGAAACCTTATACTGTGAATATTCACCCATAACTTGAGACCTGGGTTCAAGTTCCTTGAGAAGAAAGCTATGAGTTTTAATTACCAAGGTGTGTACCATCCCTGGTAACAAAAAGAAGGGCAGTGACACTATTTCTTGCTCTTGGTTGTCTGGTTAATTTTTTATGACTCTAAATGATCAAAGGGTGGTTGTGTTGATGAATGGTGTATTTATTCTGTACAATGTTGGTTCGGTACAATATTCGAATGTTGCCTTTCTATGCTGAGTCAGTTGCATGACCTTCTGCACTTGCTTTAATAATAGCAGCTTTCCCACCTCTGGTAGATTGTGCTACTGAAGGGAAACATACTGTTCCAGCTGGCTCCAGGATAGACTTATCACAGGCCAAGGCTGAGCCAATCAGTGACATTAGTAGCATCTCTGTGATGACATATTTACGAAGGGGTAAAAATGCTGCACAGCAGCTGGGAGAAAAAGTAGTGAAAAATGTGAGAGACACAATATTGTGGACATAAAGTTGGTGAGGAAGAAAAGGGAGAATGTGCTCTAAGTGCTGGAGCAGACTCCTCTGCAGCCCGCAGTGAATACCATGGTGACAGATGTTGCCCCATTGCAGCCCATGGAGGACCTCAGTGAAGCAGGTATCCACATGGCATCCTGAGAAGGACCCCATACAGGTGGATGTGCCCTGAAGAAAGTTGCAGCCTATGGAAAGTAGCCAAGGTACTAAGGATTTATGGCAGGACCTCTGAACCTCTGGAGGACCCATGATGGAGCAATCAGTTCCTGAAGTACTGCACCGTGTAAAAAGGGCCCATGTTGGAACAGTTAGTGAATAACTGCAGCCTATGAAAAGGACCAACATTAGAGAAGTTTGTGAAGAAAAGCATCTCATGGAGCGGACTCTGTACTGCAGCAAGGGTAGAGTGTGAAGAGGAGGGAGGCAGAGAAGAAGAGCCATGAACTGATTACAACTTCCATTCCCCATCCCCCTGTACCACTTTGGGAAAGAGGTAGAAGAATTAAGAGAGTGAAGTTCAGACTGGGAAGAATGGGGTAAGGTGTTTCTAGTTTTGTTATTATTTCTTATTATCTCACTCTGACTAACTGGCAAAAGAGTAAAAGAATTTCCCTAAGTCCACCCTATTTTGCCCATAACTGTAATTGGTAAGCAATATTCTTATCTTTATCTTGACCCATCTGCTTTTCATATTTCCTCCTTCTGTCTTGTAGAGATGGGAGAGTGATGGAGCAGCTTGGTGGGCACCTGGCAATCAACCAAGTTCAACCCATCATGATAAGTTTTGCCTTATCTCACTTTAAATATCTACAATATAGTTGACCTCATCTCAGCTAATCATCTCGGCTCCACTGACAGTCAATAGAGAGAAATGAGACTTTCTAGGAGATTGCTCATCTCATCCTAATGTAGACATAAGTGTAGAGCTGATGAAGACAAAAATTTAAAGGAAACAAGAGTCTTGTCCATTCTCTGCTTCTTTGCATAACTGTTTTTCTCCATTTTAATTAATATCAGATTTATTTAATGAAAATAAAATACACTTACATCTGGCACTAATCCCTATTCTTTTAGTCAATAGATCATAGTCTTGTATTTTCATAAAGACCTGAAGAATCAAGAGTACACTGATAATGTTGTTTCATTCAGCAACTTGAGGGTGCTTCCCAAAGACATGATGCGTCATTTCAGATATTGCAAAGCTGAGTCACTGACACTCTGATGTGACTAATCTTAATAAAGTGCTTTGATTCCATAATATGTCACTATAAAGTCTGACACATTTGATACATTCATTTCAACATTCCAGTATACTTTCTGTTCCCACAGTGAATCTACTCATGGGCAAGATAAATTGTCTGTAGAAAAAACCTGACCCAACACTTGAAAAAAAACAACACAATTTGTCTCTAAATTTGTCTGTGGACCAAATTTTGCCCTCATCAATGCCACGCAACTTCCATTGACTTTACTATTCATATATCCAAAGGCAATAGTTGTTCCTATCTATCAATCTACCTACTATTTTATCTACTCTCTGACTGCTTAACCCTATTAATTAGTTAATGTTTGTAAAACACTCAAAAGATGTAAAGCCCTATAGAAATGCTAAGTATTATAATTATTGTTATCTGACTGCTGTATCTCTTTACCTATCTAGCTATCTACCTTCTCTATCTATTGTAATAACAATAATACTTAACACTTATATAAGTGTTCTTAATCTTCAAAGTACTTTACAAACATTAACTAATTAATCTAATCTAGTCATCTTGCAAATAACTCCTTTAACAAACCAGTGGTTGTTTCTGTAACATAACATTCTTTGCAAAATAGAAGAATCATACTTTGGGGGGTTATTTTGTTTAGCTTTGACTATGATAAGGTAATAAATATGTATAAAAGCAAAGAAGGAAGAGGATGGATGAGAAAAACTCCATCGCGAGATAACATAGATCACAGCAGGCAATAACACATCGTAAGAAGCTAGAGACCACGATGAGATCTCCTGGTCAACTTATTCCTGAATTATGATCTGTCTTGGTTTTCATATAGAGAATTTCTTCTACAGAAGTGTGATTTTTTTCTTTGCAGCTTATAAAGAGCCAAACTCCATTTTTATCAGTTTCTTATTTTGAGATTGTTCTCTAACCAGAAGCAAGGCCAAGGCTGTCAAATGGACTGGCTCATGTTAAGCTCTTGTGTACCAGATCTGCAAAAATATTTAGGCATTTTTTTTCTTACAGAAACAGTGGCAATGGTAACTCAGAATTTTCAAAGCATTCAGAAGGTGCAATGGGGCCAAAGAGTAAAAACAAGAAGAAGAGACCAACTTACTTTGAAAACAAATGCAATCCTAAATACCTCTGTAGATTTTCATCTAGATTCATAATGAGGGTGGTGTAAAGACAATGGTCACTGTGAATATTCACAGCATCCTGGATGTGTAAGGTAAGATCAAAATGCACGTGCAGTTTTTTTGAGGGGCAGACATATAGGTTTCCTTTGTGTTTGCAAACATGTAAAGGTCACAGACTCAGATCGTTGTTTGCCCTCACTACTGAATTGTCATGTAGTTGCATGACTTGGTTTTAGACCACACTTTTCAAGAAAAATCTTCTACAGAGGTGGGTAAGAGAACTAGCCTATGCCATTGGGCATCGGGACTATCTATCAGTTCTAGCCCTGCTACACTTAATACATCAGACACAGTCAAAATGAAAGACTATACAGGCCTCATGTGGCTTACAGTCGCATCAGAGAGCAGATAAGGAAAGAAAAACAAATAGAAAAAAGAAAATGTTTCGCACCTGATGGAAGGGCAGATTTTTTCTACCCTGCCTCCCCTATTCGTTTTCTATCATCTTTCCTGTTGATTCATCTACATATTTAAAATGTACTGGGGCAGTTCTGGTAAGTGCTAACCTAAAAATGATTTAGGATTCTCCACTGATCTCCCCCGAGGCAGCTTGGCAAGTAGTAGAACTGTGATCACTATTAGACAGATAGTTTTGTCCATATTGATTCTGCGAAAAAGAAAAAAAAGAAAGTTTGCCGGTTTCCCATTATTCCTTCCTCCTATAGCTAAATTAACAGTAATCATATCCCTCCCCAACTAAAAAAAATGAATAAACTTCTGCATTCCTTTCACAGACTATCTTGTAACCATGGATGCATTTTGCCATGTACCAGCTTGAAGCACCCATGTGCCCTCTTGGCCACTGCAAGAGATTTCTGAAGCACAGCTGCCTTTTGTGCAACAGCCTACATGTAGTTGTTATCCTGCAACAGGTATGTTTGTAAATGAAAAATAAAACAAAAAAAGTGTCATTAAAGGGAGTGACACAAGGCTGAATTCAAATTACACATCATTAATGCTGTCATCCAGAACGGCATATTGATTTGGACTAATTACAAGCAAATCAGGCTTCCAATATAATCAATGCAATAAGCAACTGTGTTGGTTTTGTTACAAATTCATAGAAGATGGTCTAAATGTGGTTCTCGTCAATTAGGTATGACAGCCAGCTAGGCTGAGATTCAAGAGATGTGGCCTCAGCCACACACTCCCTGAGTAACTTTGTACACAGGACCTAATCAAACACCTCCCTTTATATCTTCATAAATACAGCACCTTAATCATCCTAAATGTTAAACCAGCAGGGCTCACAAAATTAAAGTGCTTATTTAAATCCATGTTGGGAAATGAGAAATGTAGACAGTATCTACTAATAAGAGATACATTGAGATATGCAGAATATTGAAACCTTAAATTAAGGGTTGAAGGTGAAAAAACCAAAGCCTGAGTCCAGAATCTGGGAGATTTTTCCTAGAAAGGGTGAAGAAAGTACTGAGTGTATGCAAAATGTTGAGGACACCCCACAACACACTTGGAGGGCTGACATCTCAAAGTTGAAGCTGGTGCTTCAAAGAGGACTTTGAATCCTATTTAAAGTAGTAGTTAAGGAATTATAAATTCTTAGATTTTGTATAGGTTAAATGGGGCTCCCACTTCTCATTTTGACCCCTTCATTCAGTGCAAAGTGTTTAAACAGAAGGTCTTGTACAAATACAGAATCAGAATCACCGGGTTGGAAGAGACCCACTGGATCATCGAGTCCAACCACTCCCACAAAACACTAAACCATGTCCCTCAGGACCTCGTCCACCCGTAACTTAAACACCTCCAGTGAAGGCGAATCAACCAACTCCCTGGGCAGCATATTCCAGTGCCTAATGACCCTTTCCGTAAAATACAAATACAGCTCCTCTTCCCCCTATCTCCTTCTCCACTCTCCTCACTAGAAATTTTAATGAAATGCTTCTTTCAGAAGGGAAAAAAGACCCTCCTTTCTCTGAGCTAGCAAAAACTCACATGTAGAAACCCAAACCTCCTGCTTTGTTTGAATTTAAGGCACTTTGCAGAGCAATGGTTACTTATATGCTCTCCTCCATGACGCAGAGGAAGGCAGAACATGTTTTTAATTGCAAAGCCAAATGGTTATGCATGGGTCCTGTCATGCTTGTGCGAACTTGCCTTCCCCAGCCCTCCCTCTTCTCCCTGCTGAAAAAGCCTTGCCAAAACGCTGTTTGAGAATGGTCACAGGGAAAACACGAAGCCTTGCAGGGATCTGGGGAGTAGACGTCAATCTGTCAGAGGTGTCACCAGAACTGGATATATCTGCTGATCTGTTACCACTTGCTAATTACGGATTTGGCAGCTAATTGTCATAAATCTTGGTAAGAGATGTGGAATGGGACAGAGTTTTCAAAACAGCGTGGCCTGGATAGGTTTGCACTTGGTGAATTGCAAGGCAGAAATGATCATCTCTGTGCCAGGGCTCTGTTGCTGTGTGACACCCCTGTGAATACCTGTATTGTTATAAGCGCCACTTTGCTCTCAGCAGCATTTCTGTCATTCCTTCGCAGGAAGGATGAGTGTCCAGGACTGGAACAGACAGAATTCTGAAGGATTTGGTTTAATAAATCTGGAGGTGCCAGTAGTCGCAGGCAGGCAGATGTTTTACAGGATGAAATCTTGCACCCCTTGTCAGGCTGACCTTCTGGCCCACTCTGCAGAAAGCAAAGCAAAACTCTGCCAAGCATCTACGAAGTCTGATGTCTTAACTATGCAAAGCCACAAATCAGGCACCATCTCAATTGGGATCCAGACTGCTGCTAAAGTTGGTTTTAAGGGTTAACACTCTTCAGAAGTGATTCAGCCAGTCAGGAGTTTGTAGTCAGAAAGAAAGAGGTTTAGCAAGTTTCATGCAGCTTTAAAGATCCTCTCCCACATTTCAGTCATTTCTAGTTACCTAACATCTTATACTAGCTGGTTTAAACCTTCCATGCATCTTGAAATCTACAGTTCTGGGTGGGAAGGTTAAAGACAAATCTTCAGCATTTCAAAGGTATCTAAATTTCTTAAATGCTCAGCACCTTCTCAGGAAATGAAGTAGCTTCAGGGTGTCTGCAGCTGAGCATCCAAAAGTATCTATTTGAAAATTTCTATGGCTCTAAGGATAACAGGTTCTGCATTCATGTACATGAGTTTTCAGATGATCAGTAGCTCCTGTAAAAGATCACAGTTATATTTGTGTTATTAACCAACTGGCGTGTCATTTGGAAAGAGTAGAGTTAAAGTTGCACACAAAAGAAATGTCTCTCTTAACAAATAATTTCTGGTTTTCAGAAATTGTATTCTGCTTTTTATTTCCTAGTCATTTTCCTGGTTTTAGCCAGTTTTTATAATGTTTTCATCTAGACCAGGTTTTTATCTAGAGCAAGATTACCAACTACTTTGGGAAATATAAGCTAGTATCTGTCACATATTCCATAAATATCTGCCAATTTTTCCAGGTAGAAAGACATAACAATCTATTTTAAGATTGATTTTCACTAAAGCAGGCTGGAAAGTCCAGTGTGGATTATTTGTTTACTTTCCTAGTTGAAAAAGCTGATTCATAGTAATTCAAACATTTTGCTGAGATGGATCAGTTTTGATTCAGGTGTGACGAACGCCTAGCAGAGTACAATTAACTTCTGGCAACTATATTTCCTCTGGAAACTAGACTTGCAAGAAACTGTGTCCTGGTAGGAACCAGTTCCTTTGAAGCACATCAACACATCAGGATTGTTGCCGGCAGGGAGTCAGGAACTTGAAAATGTTAAAATCTCTTGGTCAAAAGATTTGATGTTTCCTGCTGAGTGGGAAAGTAGACAGTAAGAGGCCAGAACACCATCACTCACTTCTTCCCTGTGCTTCCATGACTGCCCATATAGCTGTCCAAGAAGTCACAATCAATTGAATTGTCAGGATAGAGTAGAAATGAGGGTGTCACTGTAAATGAAACAGACATTTATCATTGAAATATTGAAACCTTCCCTACACAGAATGGTTCCCCTTTACAAAGTTCTAGTACTCATAACATGCCATTCACATTAACTATTTAGTTAAAGAAAGTGTTAATCCCTCTATGGGAAATGCAAAATTACTTCTCAGGCAGGATTTGTTCTTTGTTTCTGAGTCCACATAGGTGAAGGTCCTTATGACTAAGTTCTGCAAATGACACCTCTATTTTGTGTACCAAAACCAATCCTTTTCTCTGCAGAAGGGAGAGATGTATGTCAAGAGAAACCAAAAGAAAAAGCAAATGAACCAAGACAAAAATTATCCTCTTACTAATCCAAACAAACAAGCAAAAAAGGTAATTGAAAACAAAAAATTGTTCCAAAACAATTGGAACAATCTGTTTTGAAATTTCTACTACTATGATTTTGGAAAACAACACTTGAAAAAGACCTGAAATATTTTCTTTGCTTTAGAGTGCCATAATTTTAGGTTTTATTTTCCCAAAACCTTAGAGGAACTGTTTTAAGGTTGACTTATGGCAAGTCAACTGTCCTCAGCCATACTTCCACTTGCTTTTTGATAGTGTATGCACTCTATGCCAGTTTTGGAACATCAGTCTCTCCAAGAGAATTGATATAAAATGCCTTGTATGTATCAGAAGTAATTTTCCAGAATGGATTGTCTCCTGTGTAAAAGGGTTATAAGTAATCTCAGAATCTGGATTAAACTATCAGAAAAATGACTTTCATTGGAATATTAATCCTTCATTAGCTGTTCAATTGCTGCCTGAGATAAAAAAAACTAGGAAACACAATGTGGCCCAAAGACCTTAAATCTATTGCTTTGTTCTCCCTGTTGCTGTGGGGATGTCAAGTAAATAACACTAAACCATTACCTGATGCAGGTGATTTCCTTCCAGCACAGTCATGTCCCTTCTCCTGGAGATGCACTTCATAGTGTATGTGGAGAGAGCATGTGCAGGTGTCTCTGTACTCATGTAAATCACATCACCTACTTGCTGACACATTCTGGTCCCTCTGGAATTGGCCAGGTCCCAGCTGCATTCTGAAAAACAGATACATATCCTAAAGACCAGCACTGGGTCTTGTAGTTTCCACCTCTGGCGATCCTTCCCAGAGCGTATCCTCTGTTGCAGATGACAAATGCAGAAGGTAAGGTGAGACTAGTGTTTAATTTAATGATGTTTTAACACTTTGCAGACTGCTGTCCTGGGTGATTATACAGCCCTGTGCTTTTGTTTGGCTGGA
The DNA here is from genome assembly GCA_013389865.1 of Piaya cayana. Classification (NCBI taxonomy): domain Eukaryota; kingdom Metazoa; phylum Chordata; class Aves; order Cuculiformes; family Coccyzidae; genus Piaya; species Piaya cayana. Next base: position 28,855 of record WAAB01002869.1, on the reverse strand, counting down.
AATATGGAAAATTAATTACAAGCAAAAGGGTATAACTTTGCCAGCCATTAACTGAATTATACATAAGTGTTTTCTTTGTCTGGCGATATCTTACCTTGTCCTTCTGCCAAAAGTATCTCATAACTCGATATTATGTTCTCTGAAGACAACATTTTCAATGACTTTATGTGCAAAATAATTTAATACCAGTAGGAGAGAATTTTTTTTTTCTTCTTTCTTTTTTTTTTTTTTACATTTATGACATAGCTAAATTTATGCAGGTCAAGTATTTGGAATCCAAAGCTGTTCACTTCTCCAATTTTTTTTTCAAGCGTCAATGAAAAATAAAAACTCCCACTTAATGATAAAAAAGCAGAGAGCAAATAAGAAAGGAAGAACTTCTAAATCTTAAGTGCTTACTTATTTTCTGATTGAAAGCAAGGTACTGTAGATATTTAAGATGAGAGGACTAAACTTGGCATCTGCCTCGAGTCTTTATTTTATAGCAGAATAGGATGGCTGAGGTGTTTTCCATTTGTTTATTTACCCTACTACAAATATTGATTTAACCTGATATGTGTCGCTATAAATAACAAAAAAAAAAAGAAAAAAGAGGGAAAACAGTGAAAGAAAAAAGTTCTCATCTATTGCTCTAGACTTGTTCTTAGAAAACAGTTATAAAACAGACAATGTTTAATTTTCCTTGTGCCCATTAATCAACAGAGCTTCAACCAAGGATAAAGCACATTATTGTTCCTCCACTTGGACCTTCATTCTTCATCAAAGCTTCTTCATTCCATTATTTCTGGAGGTCTGTAAACCTGGTCTGATTTGGATGATGAATGGGAACTGCAAACATATCCTGCTGACTAGTCTTTTTCTCCAGACCAGTTATTAACTGGCTGTTGGCTATTAAGCTGCTCATCCACAGGTATAAAATGCAACTCATGGGAATAGGAGGTGGGTTTTTGGCATGGCAAACATCGGCCAGGCAATGCATTTGGTGCATAATGGATGCCTTGTCCATTGGCTCATATAACTAGGGCCTCAAAGGACAGCCTGAATGCTGCTTATTCCCCTTGCATGCAGAGGCATACACCATACAGCAGGCTTTCCGCTGCAAATCGCCCACGAGTACTTGCCTGTTTTCAAAATTAATCAGTGTTGACTTGGAAGCACTTTCATCTGCATAGACTCTCTTTCTTTCCCCCACCCCCTTTCTCTTTCTCATGCTGAGACAAGCCACCATGGATACTACAAGCACAGTGGAGGTGCTGTCTAGACATCCAGAGCATCTCAGCTGCTGCTGTGAGCATGAGACTTGCCGTGTAAGAAAGGCGTCCGCACATGATGCTGTTGGCAGGCTCATCTCCTACTCTCTCGGCCAAGCCTCCAGCCACAAAAGCCACGTCTAGTCAGTTGAATGTGCTTTCAAATGTCAATGGTTGGACAGATTAGCAAATACAAGAAAGAATCTTAACTGTGAAAAATCTAGAACTGCATAAGAGAGAATTTGCAAAGGGCTTAGATAAACCGGTCTATGTAGAGTTTGCCTAGTTTTCTTGCCTAGCAACACAAAGTGATCTGAATTCCTTGTTACTGATGGGGCCTTATGGCTTCCACTTGCAGATCACAGAAATGCTGGTTGGAGGGGATGTCTGGAGGTCTGCAGTCCAAACTCCAATCTGAAGAATTTCCATTTACAACATGAAAGCAGGCCAAACATGGACTTATCTACATGAGTCTTGAAACCCTCCAGGAATGGAGATTTCACAGCCTCTCTGTGTGACCTTGTCTAGTATGGGGCTGCCTTCTTAGAGAAATAGTTCTTACTGATGACCATCCTGGATCTTCCAAGTCACAGCCTGGGGTCATGGCTACCTGCTTTAACATATGCCTTTAACGAGAAGAGATTGGCTCTTTGTAGCTCTCCAGCGTGTATTTATAGACTGATCAAAGAAATGATCAAATCTTAATTTCCTTTCTGCCAGGCTAGATGAACTTATCTTCTTCAATCCCTCCTTGTAGGTTGTGTGATATGGGCCCCTAAGCACCTTGCTAGCATTCTAGTGAGCCCTATTCAATTTTTAACATCTTTTTGAAATGTGAGACCCCAAACTGGACACAGTTCAAGTGCAGCCTCTGCACTGTTGCATAGAGTGGAATAGTAATTTCCACAGCCTGCTTCTCACACTCCTCCTAATGTAACCGAGCAAAAAGTTAGTTATATTAATTGTTTTCTCACACTCATTTTGATGTTCATTTTGAAAACAGGCTATTTTTCAACCTGCCCTCTGCCTTTACTGGTCCGTGGGGTTATTCCACCCCAGATGCAGAAATGTATACTATCTTTTCTGTGCTTTATGAGGTCTCTGTTACCTCAGTCTTTAAATTTGTAAAAACCTGCCTCGCTTCAAGCTCTACTGTTCTGGTTATCAGCTAGTTGTAAGAAGCTTGTTACCAACTGCCTAATGGACATTAAGTCACTTAGGACAGTCATTTGAACCCAGTATCAGGGCAATTTTCAACTTGTCTAGCAGGCCATTTCTTCTTCAGCTTACTGATGATAATGCTGTGGGTGATAAAATCCTTATTGAATTAGAAATATGTCAGATATATTGCTTTCCCCTTTTCCTTACAGACAACCATTTAATTAGAGAAGGCAATCAGGGTGGTTAACCTGGGCATATCTGCGTAGGCTGCTCCTGATTGCTTTTAGTCTTTCAGTAGTTTGCCAGTAGAAACCAAGAGGATGCACTCCCAGTCCTTTCCAGAGCCTCAGATGAGACTGACCAACCTGTGGTTCCCTGGTCTTCCCATTCTTAAAGATAAGCATAATATTAACACTTTCCATCACCAAGGATTTGCTGTCCCCAATTGCCATGATAGACAGCTGCCTTGCAATCACATCAGCCAACATTTGCAGCAGCTTCAGGTGAATCTCATCTGTGTCTAGTGTTTGAATGCTTCCAATTTATCTGAGTTTTTCCTAGTTACTTTGTCTCTCACCATCCCTCTCCTTCCCAAACCATGATGCTGGGAGTCATAGGTCTGGGACCAGGCTCAGGCTGTCAAGGCTAAGGCCAAAAACTTATTAAATAATTCACCCCTTTTTGTACTGTCCATACAACTGTGTTGTCTTCATATTCATCAATAAATGCACATTTCCTCTGAATTACCAGCTGCATGCTTGTGGAATCACTTCTTGTTATTTTTTTGTGTCCTTAGGTGGTTTTAACTCCAGCTAAGCTTTGGTCTTCTTGATATTGTCCAGGCTATGAAATATTAACTCCTTTCTGATTCAAGAAAGAACTGAGGAAGACATAGGATTTCCTGAGAACTTTTGCATATGGACCAGTGAATGTCCTTTTGCTGCTCAACCTGAAGATGCAGGAAGACCCATCGGGTCCCAAGCACCTTAAAACTCTTTACACAGAAATTTTTCAAGAGGTTTGATTGATGGTTTATGTGTGAAGCCATACAGTTCCTTCCCCGCTCTGTGCTCTGCATGTTGGAAAACCACCTCCTTTCAGTATGGTACTTGAAGAAAATGACTGTGTGATTGAGGGGGAAGTGGGCTTGCAAACCTTCTTTTGTGCAAAGCGAAAAGGCAAGGGGTAGCTTGTAGTCAGCAGCAAAATGAGAGTAGGCTCTCTCCTCTCTTCAAAGAGCTTCCTCTTCCCCTTCTCTCTCTATTGTGAATTCTTTAAAAAGACCACCCTTCCCTTCTGCAGAGTGAAAACATCAAAAGGAATGGTGTGGTGGGGTATTTCCTTGTGAACACTTACTTACCTTACAAAGGTGAGGAGTTCACAGGAGGTTCTCTCTTGTGAAGCATGTTCTGGCTTCCTGGCTTTGAATGCTGAGCTTACTGGGAAAACGTTCTTACATCTTCAGGCAAGCAGCTTTGCTACAAAGCCAAATCTCTTCCTCTCCCTCCCACTTTCTGCATATCCAGTC
>WAAB01002869.1:0-24008 GCA_013389865.1 Piaya cayana | reverse complement strand
AGTCTTATAGCACTGTGCACGTAAATGTGCTTGATCATGCTGGAAGCCACCTGTGCAACAGCAGGGAGGAAAAAGCTACAAAAGGAACCTCTCTGTTCAGGTGACAGGGATAAATCCTACTAGTCCACCAGTAAAAACAGCAGAGGAAATCCTTAATTGGGAGCTAAGTGCAAAGGCCCTGATGTATATTTTTTGACCCAGGCAATGGAAGTTTGCCAGAGCTTGTGTGCATTTCTGGAAGTCAGAGGTGCTGAACAGAGGAACAGGTTTCTGCTCTTGTCAGCGTTTCGGACTGTGTGTGGTTTCCCCATTGCTGTTAGCTTCAGGCACTTTGGAAATTTTATTCCTCCTGCAAGGCAGAGTGGGATGGGCTGACAAGGTGGGTTAAAAATATTGAGTAATGAGGATAATTAATCAAGGGCCTTCTGCAGAATTTCTCCTTTTCTTTTTTGTCTTTGTCTCAGGGCAATGAGGAGCTGAGAAGCAACATCCAGTGGGCCTCTGGCTGCAGTGTGGGTGCTCATCAGCTTTCAGGTCAAAGTACTTGACCTCAAAGACTTCTGTCTCTTCAGGCTGGATGGTTTCAGATCAAGAGGGTTATTAATTGGGAAGTAATTTGAAAGTCGCCTTGCACTGAGGGTATTGCCAGTAAAGAGTGGGAGAAGCTCCCTGTCTGAACAGATGCGTAGCCTAATAGCAAGAGTTACAGGGGGTGAGAAGTAAAGGTTGTGCCTCCTGTTAGACCTAAACACTTCCAAGCCCCCATATAGAGCAAATTCAAGGCTTCTTAGTAAAAAAGGCAAAACCTGTTTCTACATCCATCTAGCAACAAGCCATCTAGGTCAGCCTGGCCTCATCCTGTGCTTGCTGCAAAGTGCTGTGCAGTCCTTGTACATTTGGGGGGCTGCAGACAGGGACTGCTTCCTTGAGTATGCAAGGAATAAACATACAGCGACTCTACACTTCCAGTGTTGAAGAAGAAGAGAGAAATCATTAGAATGGAGAGGACAAACAAAACACTTTGGGGTGCAGAATGTGGCTTTTCTCTCCCCCTGGCATTATTTAGTAATTTTGAGGTTACATTTTGGGCTGCTGTTCAGGAAATTCAACTAGCCCCAGTAGGAAAACGGTGAAGCATAACTGCAAGATAAATACATTATTCAAGGACCAACCGCTCCTTTAGGCATTTCACCCCTTGGGCCTGAAAACACTTGAACAAGTCGCATGTCACTTGCATATGATATTACTGCTTTTCCCCAAACACAACTTTTCTTTCCTCAGAGAAAACAATTTTAATTAATTCTCTGAACAACATTTCTGCCAAGTTTAACTGGCCTACTGTATTCATCAAATTATAGCAGCACTCACCCTGTGTCTTATAAAAACAGTCATGACTAATTCTCACCCTTTTTTAACTGGTTGTAAAGAGACGAATTTAAAAGCATTCCTTCTCATGCAGGTCCAGATTTAAGCAGTGATGCAGTTTGCTGAATTTGGGACTTTTATAGGGAAGGTGAAGCTAAACCTTTTTGTCATTCTGTTTTTGAGTAAACATTTCTCCAGTGTAACTTTAATTATGGATTCTCCACCTTGATTCAGTATCGCATTTAGTCTGCTATTCCCTGTTAAATCATCTTCCTTGACATGCGAAATTCAGGCTGCCTTTGTTAGATTAAAGTCTTTTTATCTGACCTGCCTTTAAGCTTCATCTACTTAGTCATATCACTGGGTAGGTAACAGAAAATTGCCAATATGTCACCCAGTGGGTAAATCAATTCATGAAAGGAGGCCTAGTGCTTTTAGATTGACTGCAGAATGGCTCTTTTCTTTTTTTTTTCCAAGCATATCTTCCTCAGCACACCTGGGTATTCCTCCTGAGGGCTCAGGAAAAAAGTTTGAATTGCCTTGTTCTTTATTAGCTACATCCCATCTCCTTTATATTACAGGTGAACGTGATTTGCTCCACAGTGTGAATTTATAAGAGAGGTACCGAAAGGAAAAGGGCAAATTATCGTCCTAGTGATGTGGAAAGCAGGAAAAGAGACGGCAGGAATACTATCACTAGCAAAAATCTGGGACATTTTCTGCATATTTTTGGGAGGTGAGGTCCTCCTGAGTGGAGTGTGCAGGAGACATAGGTGACCTCTTATTGAGAATAAGACCAATGGTCTCTTAAATAAGTTTTCTTGAGTACCTGACTCCAGAATTTCCCAGAAAAAAAAAAAACCCACCTCAATTTTTCAGAAAGCCCCCAAAATAAAGTCTGTCCAGGGATATGAATCAGTTAGTGAAGTGTTGGAAAAAAGAAGAGGATTTCTTATCAGTCCATAGCAAAGTCTACCAAACTTCTAAGGGCTGCATGGGAAGAGACTTGAGAGAGGGAGGTGGAGAGGCTTTTCTTGGGCAACAACAGGTTTTCTAAAAGAGAATTTAGGGAAACTGAGGCAAGGAAGGGTCTGTTGTCTTGCTCTATACTTTCAACCTACCTATTTTTTTTATGCCCGTTGTGACTGTTTGAGACTCCTGAGAAGGCTGCTGTTGATGATCTGATGTCCTCTAAGTAAGGACCTGTCAAAGGTTGGTGTGCTGAGAAATGTTGTCGTGGTTTTCTTGAGTGACACTAGACATGGGGCAATTGAACTGAAGAGTTTTGATTCTCATTAGTTAGGCTGCAAACAGCAAAACCACAGTACTCGTAACAGGAGGCATCAACACAAGGGACTCTAAAGTGCAAGAGGCACAATAAATCCTCCTAGAAATTTTTACAGTAGGGCAAGCTTTACCAGAACCACATATGTGTATTTTAATGTGATGTGGTAGATAGAAGGAAGAAGATATAAGACTTCAGGTCTACCTGGTCTCTATAATCTGCCGCAATAAAAGACATTGGGAAGCTCAGTTCTCCCAGGTTATACCTGAACTCTGGAAACAGTCACCCAGAGACAGTGGAGATAGTTCTGCCAAAACTGTTTAGCAGTTGCAAACTGAATTCTCAGTTTATAGAACTATGTTTTTACACAGATTTTTAAATGTTGCCTCTCTATGCACTTTGATTTTTAATTTTTATGGAAAAAGGGGTCTTCTCCTTTGTAAAACTTTTCCAGAAAGCAGGCAAAACACTTTTTGATTAAAATTTCAAAGTTTCCAAATAATTACCCTTGCCTCTGTACTAATGCTTCTGTAAATGCTTTGAAAATGTAAAACCGTATGTTCTTGTTGCTATGAGCTATGTGTTTGTTATTGAGAACCAATGTAAAGTTTTTGAGATTCTGCTTCTGAAAGGTCTTAGGATACTGTTCTTTCACTTAAAGTGGAAATCAGGAATAACTCATTAAAAATCTATGTCTTTTCTTCATTGTAAATTGAAGGAAAACCAAAATGCATGTATCTGATATACATTAACTTAAAGTCCACTATTAAACCCCAGGTCATGAAAGACTATGGGAAATCTGAACCCCTGCTGATTTTTGCTAATTCTATAAAGAGTCTATTTAATTTCCTCAGGAAAACAAGGTAAACCTTCCCTGGAGGGTATATGCATTTTTGAATGGGCTACAAGTAAGTCCCTGAGGGCTCAGTTATCACTGATCACAGTTTGGTCTGTTGGATATTGCTAAGGGAAATTTAGCGTGATTGTCTGTGATCACTGGCATGTGCTCATACCCATTAGGAGACCCATTCAGCCCACTGACATTTAGTTCCTAGGAGAATAGGGTAGCTGCTCTCAAAACATTTTGAGTTTGCAGTATTTTTTTCCTTCTCACTCCTCCCCCCCAACCCTCTCTGTTGTTTTTTTTTTCCAGACAGAGGAGCAGATGTTCAAGATCAGAAAAGGGCTCATACAGAGAGCTGCCTTAGTGGGAAAAACATGCTGTATTTCTAGGAAAATATTTTGTAATAAAAGCACTCATCTTTCAATGTTGTTAATTTTCTCTCTTACTCTGTTTTGTGCTATTGTAGGAGTGATGTAGAAAAGAAACAATGTCAGCTATAACTGCATCTATTGTGCAGTGGATGTGAGCTTTAGATGTTTCCTCTAAAGCACAGGTGCTTTCAGANAGTCTGTAGCTCTGCATAGGGTTGTTGTGTACCTACCAGAACACAGGGCAGCTCCCAAAATGTCTAACTCTCTCTCAGAGTTGACGTTTGTGGTCTTGAGAACTGGTATCCCTGACATAAAAGATTAGAGTCAATGCAGGTATGTGGTGGGCACTTAATGGTGGCAGGGAATAAACAACAAGTTATAGCCATGTGAGAGGGGAAGAACAGATTTGTCAGCATCAGGACATTCAGTCCACTGGATGCAAGTAGGAAGCACTGGGTCACGTTCCGTAGTTTCCTAAACGACAGCCTGGATGTTCACTGAGGTCTCTGCAGGGTATAAGATACTGGATTTGCTTTCTTTTCTGCAGAATTTGGATACAGGTCTCAATGAAATATCCTTTTCACTGGGGTTTAATGGAATCCAGGTACATGGTGAGTAGAACTACAGGATAGGATTGGGGGAAACAATCCCTAATAAATCCAGCATGAAGTTTATATAGCAAGGGGACAAAAGGGAAAAAAAAAAAAGATAATCTATTTACATTTTGGTTAAACCACCAAAGCCATCAAACAGCCTCTTGTCATTCTTCCTGTAACTTTCTGATTCTTGTTTAGTGTTAGGCTCATTTTTCTTTACCCCTCCTACCTCATCAGTTTTAATAATTAAACCATTTCTTTCAATAAAAGACAATAAGTCATAGAGGCCAAAACCAGTGTGGCTAATTCTTACTTGTGTGTTTTCTTCTTGTAGGCCTGCCAGATCTTGGTGCTTTGCCTAGAGACTTTCTCTGTTAGGGCAGATTGTAAGCTAACTTGTTTTCTTCTTGTATGTGCGTCAGCGAGATGTTTAGGCCTAGTCCCCAGAAAGGGTGGGGAAACAATCCAGGTGTGAAAATGCATGCATGTATATGCTTGCAATTAAAATGTAACCATAGTTGCAGACAGCCTTTTTTTTTCTTTTTTTAAGCTGTAGTTTTGCCATTGCCCAGTTCCATTTATGCGTTTGGGCGCTGCTGAATTTCCAGTAGTTAGTTAGGTTCCAACTCACCACCACGATTTGGGTTGAGCTGGTTTTGTTCTTTGAAATATTTAAACCAGGTCTGATGCTAAGAATTTTCTTGTTCATACATGCTGTATTTCCCCCATTTTTCTTAAATATTGTGTTTTAAAAATGTTGATTAAGACAGTTCAAATAACAAAATCAGGTAAAAAAGTAATGAAAGCTTTATCCATTCTATATTTTAGTGGATGAAAGAAGAATCAACTATTTCCTGAATGATAGATCTGCATGCATGCAGCTGTCCATAAAACCCAACTCTGTTAAATGTTTTAGACTTTTAGTAATGGCCAAACCCCGTGAACCAAGGGGAAAAAATGCAAATAGGGAACCATTCTGCAGTTGTTTGTTCTACTCTGCTATTCTGGTAAAATTTATCTGGAACTTTGAGGATGGTGGAAAGACACAGAGCCGTTATTGGCCTATCATGGGATAATGCATACCTGCAGTCAAGACAGATGGTAAAAGATGACTATGACAGAGAAAAAGTGCTGTGGAGGACAACTAGGAGAAATGTCTGGAGAAGAGCACAGGATCCCTTTACAATTGTTTTCTCTTTATGTTAAACTCAGTATCCTGACCCTGAAGGACATCCAGTCAGCAATCAAGAGAAAAATGTGATCACAGCTTCTGTGTGGTTCCTTGATATTATGAAACACTCTTGAATTTTAATTTGTGAGAGCTTACAATGTCTCTGGAGGTCATTGAAAGTAATGCCCAACCTGCAAAAACTAATTATTATCCACCTGGGAGAAAACACCTTTGCAATAACAGACAGAGATTCCTTAAACATACTATGGTTTTCCAGTGGAATCGCTTCTCATCTTCAGGGTATCACCTGTTGCATGAATACATTGCTACAAAGGTAACAACTAGGAATAATTTTATACCCTCCCCTCCTCCTTATGTCGCTAAAGGCAAAATAGTTCTGTGGTGTGAAGATAGGACTCTCACCTGACACTGTGCCATTAGTTCAGCTGAAGAGAATTGCCTGTGGGCAGACATCAAACCATGATGGATTAGGTTATGTTTTTTTCCACACAGGTGTCTCTTAGTAACTTTTCGTAAATCTCTGGAGATAAAAAAAGAAATAATCAGGGAATAACTTAATCATGTTGTGTTATTAAAAAGATTTACTGAGTAACACATAATATAGTAATTGGGTGGTCCTTAAGGAGCCTAAAATTTGGGTGTTTGCTGCAGTTAAGAACTCTTTCTTAGCATGGAGGTGGGTTTTCCTCCTCTATTCTACCAGTGTTGGGGTTAATAACTGCAAAGAGGAATATTTTGTTGGTGACTTATGGTAATTTTTAAAATTACTGGTAACTGTCACATACTACATGCCACAACAAATGAAAGTGATCTGTACAGTGTGCTGGATAATGGAATGGTGTTAATTAGGAAACAGTAAGAATTATATAATTATATCAACCCCATACGGCTGTCACAAGCAAAACCATAGAGCAGCCCAGGGAATGGTTATATAGAGAGTATCATGGTCTCAACGTTGCCTAAAGGAGAAGCCTCGTAAAGCTTCTCTATAAAATTTTTCTGACAGATTTCCAGGCAGCAATTACAACTCTGATTTATGTGTGTTTAATATCACTTCACCTATTTTTTTTTCTCAAAAGACTATTGGAAGATTCTGATTTTTTTTTTCATGAAAATGGAGCCAGGTGTTTGTAATGTCACAGCGCTTTTGCAGCATTTGCATTAGACGTGGTCTTGGGTCAGTTGTGTGGGTATTTTGATTTTCAAAGTATGTTACAAATTGTCTTTGACACACAATTCTTTGTAACTGTCCTGTCCAATGTGTAGAGTCATGCCTATGCAGAACAGTTAATCAGTTTTTTGTGACAGTGAGACATAACAAGAATCACAAATGTAGCAGCACACAGGAAGACACCCGTGAAAAAAATCACCATGTGCGTTTAGCACAATTCATTTCAACTTTAAATATCAGGTTGTGCATAGCACTGAGCTGGCCAGGCCATAAAAGAAGTGTGCTCTGTGCAGTTCAGCAATCCACCTTCTGATAAGGTTCATTTTGGGACCCCAATCTTCTTCCAGGTATGTGTCACCACTGTGGTGTCCCTGCAGGCCCCTGGGCACGTGAAGCTGGGGTGGCCTCTGAAAGGGACTGCTTGACTGTCTCAGGCATGTGAAGTGGTAGAGCAGGAGAGGAGATGCAATCTGAGGATGCAAACGAGTGACAGTTAAATGTGGGGAATGAGGTGGAAACACCTCAGTGAGTCTCACTTTCAGTAGCACAGGCTTACAAATGTCACCCCTAAGTGTAAGAGGAAGGATGTAGAAGGAGGCAGGAACTGAGAGTGAAACTTTCTATAGCTTATTAAGCAGCAGCACAGAAATGCCATTGGCCAACCCATTCTGCAAGATTGCAGAGTCCTGAATAGAGTGTTAGGATATCTCCAGGGCCTAAAGCAGGAGAAGAAATGTTGTATTCAGCTAGTGAGTCAAAGCGATACAACTTTAGTGACCTCAAAGACACTGTACTACCACCAAGCTGAAGCTGAAGTACCGCTCCAAGCTCCATGAGAAAACCAACTTCCAGTATCCCAGATATATAAAATCATTGGTAAAGGAGTAAAGATCAGAGTAAAGAAAGTACTTGTGCACATTAGATATATACTTTAAACATTGCTCGTGGTCTTTTCCCTGTTTTCCTACCTCTCCCCAAATGCCCTGATTCAGCACCACACATGTTCAGAACATCCCAGAACCTTCCAGACAAGACGACTCTTACAGCAGGTCTCAAACAAAAGTGGCATTGTGCTAGTGGATCTTCAAGGAAAACCCTCTAACTTTTCAGCAAGAAAACATGAGGCCTAAAGCGCCTAAATTTTGTATTACTAACAAGTGGCTAGATTTTTATTTCAATTCCTATTTTAAGAACAATCATGCATTTTTTTTCAGGGGAAATGCAACAATCAGAATGTCCCTTTTCGTATGTTCTTCAAAGTATTACTTGGAATATGTACACTATTTAATGTCCACTTGACACATGGATTTTTATGAATACAGGGCCAAACCCCAGAAACTCTCTCTCTCTGTATATATCTATCTGGCTCATGACTTGGTTACACATTGTTATAGTGGTTCAGATCACATGCTGCTAACTCAGATTTCAAGGGAAATGCCATTACAAAACTGAATTCCCATCCTGTGGAAGTCATTGCACACCTTGCCATAATGGAGCATTAAGACTAATTCACATACGTCTTTAGATCAAATCCAGAGGGATATTTTAAAAGATATTTTAAGATATTTTTAAATAACCTTCTTTCTAAGTCATAGTTGATTAACAGTCTGTACCTGGACTTTGCAGAGATACAGAACCAGGGAAAATGGGACAGAACCAAGGAAAATATTATTGCTTTCAGCTTTGTGTTGCTGCTTTCTCTCCTTCTCTGACACGACCTATGCATACTTGAATTGAACCACAAATTTCTCCTGGGAACACTGAAAATCAGATTACACCACCAGAGCATTTAATTTATTTGTTTTTATTAGACTAGGGAATAAGAATTAGTCATCCTTGTTTTGCTTTCTTACCTGGAGCCTACAGGTATCTACCAGTTCCCTCTCAAGGAATGGGAAAAGGGAATGGGGAACTTTATGCAAGAAGCCTCTGTATTGTTTTTCCAGGAGGGTGGCAGAGTCCTCTATGACTCTTGGTGACCTGTGGAATGGATCTGAGTTATGGACTGTTCCCATCAGCTCCCATCTATTGCTTGCAGATAAAAGACAGCTTGGACAGCAGGTGAGACCTAGCCCATGTGTCTATACATGCCTAATTCCAGAGGCAGATGCAGCGACTTATTTAAGAGCAGAGGAGGCAGCAAAGCTGGAGTTTCACTTCTAGCTGGCCACAAGTAACATGACACCCAATACAAGAACATATCCTCACACAGCATAACGTTAACCTAATGTTAACCTTAATTTTATCACCATGTGAGTGCATACAGCAGGGAGGGGAGGAATCTTAATATGGGATCATGCAATGTGTAGAGGAAACTGGTCTGTGCTATGCAGTGCTGAATAAACCAGCTCCTTATGCATGGTCCAGTATACTAGTCCCCATGATCATTGGTAATAATGACTCTTCAAAACTGCTGTGTCAGTGGCACTGAAGAAATATAGCTGGCTGCTTACCAGGACTTGGCTTTACCAGGAGGTTTAGACACTAGAACACTAGATTTGGCACCAGGTTTGAAGAGGTTAGATACAAAAGAGGAGAACAGAGAGACCTCCCACATTGCAGCCATCACTCTTTGCTTGCTGCATGTGTTTTTTTTTTTTTTTTTGAGAACCAGAGTTTCTGACAGTAATGTGGAGTTTCCTGGTCTTTGGACGTCTAGGAGAAGGTTCTCAAGTCACTTGACTCATTCCATGAAAATATGGGCAAATTTTGCAAAATTGGCAAACTGAGGAGAGAAAAAATGTCATGTGTGGACCAAAGAACAAAGATATGTACGTTATGGTTGGTAAGTAAGAGTAATCTTCATTGAGGTAGACTTTATGACCAAACTTTAGTGTTTCTGAGTAATCTTTGAGGCAGAAGTGCTTTTTGTATTATTGATGTCAGGTAAAGATGAGACTTTATCAACTTACTACTATGATTTCAATGATATTTAGCCTACAAACTTCCAAAGCAAAAGAGTAAAGTGCAATTGTCCCCATCAACAAATGATGACATGAAAGGAGACAAAAGGACTTTTCCATGCCAAATGTTAGAGAAAATTTAATCGCCTGCAATATGAAATTTCTTGCTAAAGGTGGACGGAGCTTGTGAATTAAAAATGTCCTCAGTAACTCCAACTCATGCTAAATAAAATTACATAAAACTTTTCTTGCTACTGGCTTTTGAAGAATTCAGTCTAGTAGATGGAAGGATGCTTGAACATCTCTGATGTGTTTATTATTTTCGCTTGCACTGAGGTCAGGCTTCATGGACTGTAGTGGAGATAGAGCTCACACCCACACATGGCATCTGCTTGAAACCCTATAGCTGAGGTCATTATTGTCTTTGTACACCTCTATTTTATTTGTTTACCAATAAGATGACTAGATGGTTTGTGAAGCAGCTCCTGAACATTTTACAGTGCAATGGAAACTGAACTAAAACTTGGTTAATCATCCTTGTGTATTAAATAAAGCTTCAAAATGTATGTCACAATGTTGACATGCAAACCACAATTGTTCATTGTCTTCTTCAGACATTTTTGCTGAGGAACAGCAATCTTGGAAAAGGGACAGTATGGAGAGAGGGTAATTTCACAAGTTTACCATCTTGTTTTAATCTATTGCTGCAGGAGATTCAGAGCCCATGTAACTTTGGTGTTATGCTGCTGCAGCTGAACTGAGCCTCTTTCTTAACAATTTTGCATTCATGTTGCCAGCAGACTGTCTTTGGGCAGTAGAACCACCCTGTGACATTGCTTCTGGAAGACAACCACAAAACTTAATCCCTTAATCCCACTTGAGAAAGCTGGTTTAAATGGGAAGCAGAGTTGTCTTCACTTCCATACTCACATGACTGATTCTGATCTTGGTTATTGCAACGCAAATTAGAACACTGTAGCATGGCAAAATTTGCTCTTGGTCTGGTCCAGATACTCTAAATTCCATCTGTGTATAAGGTGGCTCCTTGATACTCTGATAGATGTGTCAAAGATTCAAGAGGCAATGTGTATCACATTACTGGCAAAAGCATGAGCTGTATTATGAGTTGCAAAAACATAAACTGAATTAGGAGCCATAATTTCAGGAAGACTTTCCCCCCCCCAGCCTTTCCCACTAGTATTAAAGTTTCATGTTCATCATAATCTCTTCTTACTTTGGAACAAACTCTCGTATTTTTAGCTCATGCACTTATTTGTAAGCCATTCTCAGATGGGTATTTCTTCAATCTTTTCCCCTAACCTGTGTTTGATAATGTATAAACTATACCATAAAGAGCATGTCACTGCACAGCAGCAATGTGGAGAATCATGTCATGTAATCAAGTTGTGTAAAGTGATTTTTGAAGACTGCGTGCCCCATACCTTGAGTGAAGAATTTTACAGTGGAAGACATCATCTGTTCATGAAAAAGAAGATCTGTGTTGCACAGCAGGGTTGTGCAGGAAAAAAAGTCTATATAATTTTAAAAATAACAGGAGAAAAAGAAACACAACCTCACTTTCTTGGTCTTAGAAATGAGCAGGAGCAAAATCTTTGTCTTCCTTCTCACCTCTTTGGCATAGAGGGCATTTATGAAGTGGGTTTCCCTTCTATTTCCTGCACTTTTGTCATCCTATGTACAGAGCTCCTGTTGCTCACAAGGTGTGTTTGATATCATGGAAAGGCAGAGAATACTAGAAAGTCTCCAGGGAGAATAAAGAAACGTCTGCTGTGGTTCACAATGGGTTGGCCAAAACACCGATGACATTTAAATAGTGTTTTAAAGTGTATTTAAGTTCTTGGCTGAAATGAAAAAATCATTATCATTAATATCCTGTGGTTTCTTAGGCAGCTATTTTTTTTTAAATCTTAAATATAGGTGCTTTTATAATAGCTTTTCCAGATATAATCCTCCCCCAGCCCCCATGGAACTGGCACTTTTTGCTAAGCAGCTTCCAGATAAGGTAGCAGGTAATGCACACAGATATTATTGTAACTTGATGCTGGAGCTCCCAATGACATTGCAGACTCCATACAGGTGGGTTCTTGAGCTCAGAAAGAACCTGAGAGCTCATACTTTGCTTCCAGCTACGTGTTTGTTACTATAACATTTGTTGCTTTAGCGTCACTGGGTGGCATTAATCTTACCTTATTCTGTCCATCAAAATTGATGAATGTATATCTCCTGGTAGCAACTGAAAATGGTTTTCACCTAATTTAAAGCCATATCTTTCATACTGTGAGAGATCTCATCTTTTCAAAGTGTTTTTTTGTTGTTGTTTTTTGGTTTTTTTTTTTCTCAGGCAGATGGATTGCAATGTGAAGGTTTTAAGTGAGGTTATCATTTGGTTTAATAACGCAAGATGATTTCATAACTGATTTCCACAAAGAAAAACACACGCTGTTATGGAAAATAGCACTTCTTAATACTAAAGGCCAGATCTAATCAAACAGAAGGCAGAAGAATTCTGTGACTAAACTGGAAGCAATTCCAGTGCTCTGTGATGCAACGCTGCACAGAATCAGATTGCTAGAAATGGGATAAAACTTACTGGTTCACTCTGCCTCCTTGCAGCTGCTATGATTATTCCTTGTGAAACGGATGCTTTGTTTTATTTATATGACCTATAAAATATACGTCCTTTACTACTGCTTTTGATACACTCTTTAGAGACAAAGTGATTTCAGTGTGAGAAAGGGTGACTAAAGTCTGGTCTAGGAGAGAAAATGTGAAGCTTTTCCACCCAAGTACTCCTTCGTGCTATCAAGAGGTAGTTGCAAGGGGAAAAATATTCCACAGCTTTATGTTTACTCTATCCAGTCCCAATGACAGTAGTGTCAGTACAGAATCATACATGGAGAACTGTAGGATCCCTTATAAATTTTGCTGTCCACAGATGACTAATTTAGTTACAATTATTATTCAAAATCCAGATTAGGGCTATTGTGTCCTGTCCTGTCCTGTCCTGTCCTGTCCTGTCCTATCCTATCCTATCCTATCCTATCCTATCCTATCCTATCCTATCCTATCATTTCTCATGCCATAAGGCACTCTTAAAGGTGTGTTAGTCTGTCCTTTGTCTCTAGCAAATGATCAAAAATTCTTAGCCTGGTTTTGTAAAGAAGTCACACAGTGAAAATTTGGAGACATCAAAATTAATAATTTGTAATAATTTTCCTTGTTCATAATAATATTCAAGTAAAGTCAAACTTAAATTTGAAAATCGTGTAACTAGGAAATGGCACATTTATGAAAATAAAAAAATACTTTATAAGTAGGCAATTTTTTTATTAGAAAATGATTTTATAATCCATAGAGAGAAACTAACAAAACCATCAGTGCTTATGCTTCTTTTTGTATATATTTTCATGATTTTACTAGGGCAGTAAAGAACTTCTGTTTCATTACTGGTTTTCACTTGTTTCCTTGAATCCTGATGTTCTATGAAATGAAAAATTGTTTTGAGTAAGTAAATTAAAAATAAATGTTTTAGAATCACATTTTATTACAACATCTATAAAAGATTGATTAAAATATCCAAGTAAAATGCTATAACTGAAGTTAGATCCTCTCTTAATTCTTCAAAAGTATGTGTATGCTGTCATACCTAAAGATTATATTTTTCTTCCAATTTTCATTTTTTATTTTTGCAATTTACTACCAGCTCTGCAAAGTAGCATGAAACCAAACAAATAATCTCTCACTATTGCACAGTAAGTAGAAAAAAATTCTCTGTTTATACCGTGTATATGAATCTGACATTTGTTGTCACATGAAACACTGAAAATTTCATTTTTTGATAGAGTGAATTTTAATTTCTTTATTTAAATGTATTATTTCAATATTAATACAGGCATACATCCATATGCAACTCCATAATTTCCTGACATTTTTAAATGTTGGAATTTGAAATTTAAATTAATAAATGTGTTTTTAAGTATTTAAACACAGCAGTGTTCTTCATAATTGCTGAGCATATTGCACTCCCCAGGTATGACTGTGCTCACTGCTACCTTTGGCTAACAATCCCTCATTAAGACAATTAAAGTATGTAAGACTAACTTTAAGTCTCATTACTTTTAAGTTCTTTGTCCGTAGATCACTCTTATATCTCATTTCAACACTTTGAATGACAATCTACTTCAAACAAAATTAAACTAATGGACTCAGAACCTGACTTTTGTAATGGGAAAACAATATGAAACCCTTCTTTGTGCTTTTATCATCAATGTCATTAACTATTGGCATACATAAGAGCACATAATACACACTGAGCACTGACTTCTCTCTGTTCCAGATGATTATAACCACATAGTTTATAAGGTATAAGAGGAAAACCCCAGAAGCTACTTCTACCTCTGCCTTGCTCTAAATATATGGGCTGCTTGATGATGGTGTTCAGTAAGACAATGCATCGGTTTCCGTACTGAAGAAAGATGCCATTTAAAGAAATCAGCCTTATTATGTCCCAATGACAAGCATAATTAAGAATGTCTGTCTCTAAAAGCATAGGAACAGAGGGAAAGCTTTTGTTCACCTGAGCACACTACCATCCTTGACCCATCCAAGTAATTTAAGCCCTGGTTGAATTGGACAAGGACAGGTGTAATTGCGCTCCAGTCTCGGCTGCTTCCAGCCTTGCAATTACCCTAATAAGTTTGTCTGTGGAGGGGTCAGTATCTAGCGGCCAGTTTGGCTGGAGCCTTCTCCGGCTGTCAGCAGAAGGAGAACAAGGAGCCCATTGGGTTGCAGCAAGAGGTGAAATGAATGCTGGTAATTGGTCTAGTGACAGCAGCATCTGCCCTGAGATCAGGGAAATGGGCAGCTGCAATTAAAGACTCAATGCCAAAAAAAAGGACCCAAACAAATATAAGTCCACAAAGTGTTCACGTGTTTCTGAAGATGTGGTGAGGGAGGGTCTTGTGTGGTTTTAAAGGGCACACAGCCATGTGGATATTAAATGTGGACATTTTATTCAGCTGTGTGCGCCAATGTTGCCATCTCTGTTCACTTATGCAAAATGAATAAAACAGACCTTTCCACAAGTTTTTCAACTCTGCTCTCTCAATCCCCTCCCTCTCAAAATACCCAAAGGCGTTTGCAGCCCATAGGTAAGGATCCACAGGTGATGTTGACAGATGTGCAATTATGTTCTCTTGGATCTTTCCAGGAAGGTTCTGGATCTACCCTTAAAATTAGTGATGTGAATTAGCATGTATATTTTGAGCTTCATTATTTCAGGTGAGCTGAAATATAATTTTAACTCATCCTTCCATTGCTCTGTTCTTGTGACAGTTTTTAATTAAACATAGTCTTTAATCAATTAAGTGGCAGCTGCAAGTAATGTGTTAGTACTCTGAATGTGTCTTTAGAAATACCCAAACTTGCAGAAAATGCAAGTTCAAATACCAGCAGGGAAGAGACTCTTTTATCCTTCCTTTGAATTCCATGAAATTTCCTGTCTGGGTCTACACATCAATATCTTGCCTAGACGTTAGAGACAGACTTTCAAAAACAAGTCATCCCTCCCCCCTTTTCTATCTACATGGTAATGCATGATAATAGAAATAATGGTAATAATATATATTGAAGGTGAAGTTACAGATTGTAGCTCTAAATCTTGAAAATCCCTATTTATGCCTGGCAGAACCCACATATTTGGAAAGGTTGTTGATGCTGTTGATAAAGACCATTGGTTATCATCAGTTAGACCTCAGGGCTGGTGTAAAGCATGTCCCTGTGCACAATTAAACTTATGATCACTTGTAATGATAACAATAATTGTTACTATTCTTTATAGGTGAGGTTAGACACTAATTTTTGCCACTTTTGACTAAGATGTAACAGATGTTGTGTGCTTATCATAGTCAGGATTTAGTGTTTCTCTACAAAGTAATCAGACTAGAATCTCTTTACATATATATTTTTTACTAATTGAATAAATATGACTGGGAAAGTGTGAGAGAACATGTGAGAAATGAGAACAAAGACAGCAGTAGGATATTGGTGGGAATGCCGAAAGTAAAAAGGTGGAGGTGCTTACCCTAGTCATTCATTCTCTTTAATCACTGGAGAGAAGTAGGTGACAGCAGCAGGCAAGGGATTCAGCCTTTGGCGGGTTGGCTAAGAATAAAATGAATTAAGAGGAATTCTGCCTGGAGGAACCTCCTACTCTCCATCCCATCACGGGACTCTGGGTAAACTAGTTCAATTGTAGATGTTGAATCTTGAAGGACTAAGACAGATTGGCAGAATCCTGCTTGAGACTTGTATACATTCATCTCAAAGTCCGTACATGATTAGTAAATTGACTTTTTTAAAAAAATACTTAGTTATAAATGAACCTAAGAAGCTATGTGTCTTTGCAAGGCTGCATGAGAAGTTATTAGCAGGAACAGGGAATAAGGCCACATATTTAACGTCTTTTACCATTGCATGCTGCGTGTATGTCCACAACACCCAAAATGCTGAGATCTTACACCATTTCTTACATTATGCATTTCTAGCAGGATGGCAAACTACAATGACATGAAGTGTGAGTTTCCCGTTTGTAATCACATGAGTTTAATAACCAGACAGAGCTTCTGCAAGCTTAGTGCTTGGGGCCAATGCCCTGTGACTCGTGATCTTCATGGCAGGGAGGCCACTGTTCAAGAAAACAACTTCAGGAATTGGCCTGGCTTGCTTTGAAAGCACATTATGGTCCATGGGTCCTACAGCTACCATTTGCCTCTCAGAGGGAATACATGATGATGGTGATGATGATGATAGTAACAACAACAACAACAACAACAACAATAATAATAAATGCTGAATTGCAGTACTTTTCTTTTTCTCATCCTTATGCCACAGTGCCAAGGAAGTTAGAATACTGGCTACCAGAACGATGAATTTAGGACTACAGCTAACATCTTTTTTGATTTACCATTTGTGAATCACAGATTTTTCAAAATTGGCATGTGTCTCCTGCACAAACAGCCTGTATTGAAAGAATGCAACAGCATCCAATGCTCATGTTGAGGCTCATCCTGAGCTCAGTTCAGAAAGAAAGTACTTTTCAGTAGTACAAAGCCTCACACACTAGTCACACATCAGAATCCTTTTAGTTCATTAAAGACATTGAATATAGTCTCTAGTTGCCATGAAACACACCTGGAAGATGGAAAAGAAAGTAATTGTTGGGACTCCATCACTCCCTGTGTATTGTGTTTTCATTTTTCAGACGTTCTAATCAAAGAACTTGATATGCTCTGTTTTTCTTTTTTTTCTTTTTTACAAAATTAGTATTTTATATTAGGTGCAGATCATATTTGGAGATCAATTGTGTTTTGAGGTGACAGATAAAGAATATATGTGTTGGTGGAATCAGATAGTAAGAACCTTAGAGTGATATATGCAAATCTGCCCATGAAACAGTGCAACTACAGAAACTTCCTAACAAGTATTAAGTTTTTATTAATGTAATTCCAAAATGAAATTATTTTATGCATAGAGTTTTCTATCTATGTGTTTAAATGGATTAAAAAATTTCAAGGCAATATCCTGAAACCCACACTTGAGTGAGGAAAAACATTTACAAATGAGACACAAGCATGAGAAAAGCCGTTAGCCAAGCTGAAGATGCCACTTCAACAATTAAAACTCCACATAACAAAAGACCCAAACCCAAACAAAAAAATGGCAGTGGATAACATTTTGCCAAAAGTATCAGAAAACAGAAGACCAAAGAAGGAATTAACATAAACTAAAGAAGGGAGAAAGAAAACCAATACAGATTTATGAAGACCCATTGAAGCCAAATAATATAAACATTGAAACAGATTGTCTTTCATTCCTTAGGAATACGCAGGTTATATCCCAGAGTAGCCATGGTGTGTAATGAACACTACCGCAGCAAACTGCAACTTCTGGGGAGCCAGACCATGAACACTGGGAGTTAGGCACTAGGTTTACTTTTTAATTTTTATTTTCTCTATATCTCACTTTTTCCACTGGATATCAGCCTGTTTTCTTCCACTTTCTGTGAACTTTTTTCGTTAGGTTAGAAGTCTTCTGACAAAGACATCGTCTGTTATATGCTTCTGCTTTGCCTCAGGCAGAAAGACCTTCAAACCTTGGTAAAAGCTTTTAGAGTTGTCGTAAGAACAATACAGTTGAACCCCACATGGAATTCAGTTAGTGTAGGGACTGATCCTATAGAAGTGATACATTTGATGGCCAATGTATATGCAATGATAAGAAATGGCCATGAAGTCTCTAACTTTTCCCTCGGTCTATGTTCAAATTTTCCAAAACACTTAAAGCTTGTCTATTAAACCACTAATGAATAAGAAGAGCTGATTTTTTCCCAGTGATATCTAAACTCCTTTTCCTCACTTAATTTTTGTAGTGGAGGACATATGACGAAGCTATCCAATAGGCATTATATAATCAGATTGATTATTTTTATCCTTACATTTATAAAAACTCATCAGTGTTTATCTCACTTTACATTCACTACTCATTCAAGCTGAATATACTTAATTTTCATGGGGAAACTATATTTTCTTCGGGGTAACCTAGAAATAGAAACTCAAGAAAAAGTGACTACAATAACCAAAACTGCATGACAGAAGACTTCAGACAGGCATTTCTGCTCCTTTATGCTGTCCTCAGAGAAATTAGTGTAAATAGGATTATCCAGCAGTGAAATGACATCACTTAATCAGTAAAGCTACAGTTTAACTCAGATTTAATTTACTCTTCAATTATGTAAGAAGTCAGAAAATTATTGAGGTCACTGGAAAATTTCCCCTTAAAGTCAACAGGACATAGGGTAAATGTGCGCTGTGCCTACTATAAAAAAACCAACCCTCTCTTGACCTTTCACATTAGGCTGATTCTGCTGTCACTGCTGTCTCTTTTTATAACCTCATTAATTGCACTGCAGGTTGAGGTAGTCCAGGCTTCAGGACTTAAAAATTCTGATCTAATTTATGATTTCACCTAAAAATTCATTAAAGAACAATTCTAAGGCTTCCAGTGATGGAAAAGGAAATTGGGAGTATAAAGGAGAGGTTGCACACAGACCCAGACTTGTTCTGTCCGTACAAGCCAGTGAGAAAGAAGCCAGACCTGGCTCTGAATCTGCATACCTACACCAGCACGTTGCTGACCACAGCGTAGTCATCGTATAGTGTGTGCCAGTTCTGGCTGTCCTGGAGTGCTACCAATGGAGCTCTGGTCACCTATGTGTATCCACATAAAACTCCTCTTGGTACATGCATTACAGTCAAGAAGCCTTTTCCCCCTCATTCAGATTGCAGATTAGCTCGTTCTTGCTCCTCAAGTAGCTACTCAAACTCATGTTTATTCTTGATTGTTGAATGGGTGGTCCTCTTTACCATTATTTATTACCTGCTGGTGACAGAATGATTGTTTTCCTCGTGGGAATTTCCATGGTTCTCTTTAGTAAATATTATTGGAATTATTCCAGCAATTTTGTTTTCCTTATAATCTACACATTTTTTTAAGATGGTTTGAAGAGTTGAGGTAGGATTCTTCTCACCTACTTTTGGGAGAGCATTTCGGAGATTGAGACATCTTTATTTTAGCTTTTGGCATGCAGGTGCTCTAGGTAAGTAAAGTATCTGAGAAGTGGAGATCCAGACAGTGCAACTGGTGGAGCCTACAGGGAGATAACACATTCAGACATCTCCTCTCTCTTTCTGATCTCACTGAGGATTTTTCAGGGACAACAGGGAGCTTATGAGCCCCACGATGGCAGCCAAAACCCACTTACTTCTCTGCCATTGGAATTCAGCTCAGGCTGAGCCGTAGCCGTGACTGTTGCTCATTTGAGTGTACTGGATTAAAATAAACAATCTCTGCCAAACTGAAGCGTGTAACTGCTTAATAACGCCTTAGTAACTCCTTCTGGCCTTCTCAGTTGAAATTTGAAAATTACAGATAATTACAAGCGGCAGAAAAGGAATCTTATAACAGGAAGTGCTGGACAGTGTTAATAACAGGTTTCATTAGCAGATCCACCTATAATAAGTATGACAGCTGCATTAGAACCAAAAAAATAACCCACAGAAGATTAGGCACTCAGCATAACAGGTTTTAGGCAAATAAGTAGGTAAATGATCTACGAAACCATGCAAGAATCTTTCAGCTTTTTAAACCCCACATTTTAAGCTGTAAATAGTGGACTTACGGGAAAGACATATGCGTTCTAATAGTTATGGGAGTAATTTTTCACAAAAATCTGCAAATTAAAAAAAGTGAACTAAGATCCCGACTCTGTGAAATATGGCAGGGTTCTACACAAGTCAAATTTTCTTGCCATACAACAGGATCATACACCTCAGTAAAGACTGGGTGCCTAAGTAAACACCATAGAGACTCTAGAAATTAATCATAAGAAGCAAATGTTTTGGGACATGTGTCATCTTACTTAATAAATGTACATCTGCTAGCAGATTGGAGCTTTCATCTTACACATACCTCTGCATTTATTCTGAACTATTCTCTTTTACATCACTGTGGCTGCATGGGTCAGAAAGTCAGTGGAAGCCCCATCTTTTCAATTTGCTGGAATAAACTGTGGTGAAAAAGCCTGTGTCAGCCATAAGTGGTGGACATAGCAAGAACAGAGAACATTCCATGAGAGCACTGTATATATGTTTAATTTTGCTGCATGTCTAATTTATAACTCACTTGAGGTTCTACAGCTTGTTAGTTCTGGGTGGGTCTCTCCCTCCAGGATAAGTGGCCTTTATTTCACGATGTTTTGTGTATTTGATTTAATACTAACTAGATGGAATAAGACTGATGGCATGGGAAAGTCCATAGGCAAACCTGGCAGGATTGTTCAGATAGTACAAGAGGTCTGGTAGGGTACTCACTTACTCCTCATTAGTTTTAGAGAAGAACTGATGAAATTAAATTCTCTGAACAATTTTGACAGACTATCTGTGTTCTAGGAAAGAGAACACCACAGAGGTTTGGGCCAGGACTCAAAGACTTGGGTTATTTCTTCCTAAACTGGTGTATTTTAATCTGGAAAAAAAGCCCAAATGCACACTTGAAAATAAAGAGGCAACAAATTCACAGTGCCCAGCAACACCAGCAAACAGAGGAGGAATTGTAAGTGGGAAAACTGAAATATCTAACCCTTCAGAGTTTTTTTTTGCCTTTGCCTTACAAAACTCTGAGGACATTGCCCACAGATGACACAGCCATGAGTGGCCAGAACTTCCCACACCTTGCCCTGACCTGTAGGAATCACCTGGAGTGTACTGAAAAAGCAGTTAACCACTGCGGAAAAGGAAAATTTAATGCATGTAAATCTGAAGGCTGGATGTTACTTTCATGGGAAGAAAAGGAACAATTTTCACAATAGGGAGTGTTAATGATTAAAAGTAGTGGAGGAGAAAGGAGCCATAATTCCTACATTACTTTTGAGTGTCCAGCGTGCATCATGGGTTAAGAGGTTTTTAACCTGTGGGCGTGTATCCTTTATGGGTATGATTTTTTCCCTTCAGGCATGAGCCCTTCACACCTTGGTCAGTCAGGAGAATGATGAAATATTGAAACATGGACTTGTATTGGCACGAAAGATGCAATGAACTCAATCTGTATTTTTATGAAAGAGAAGGCTGAGCAGTGATTTAATTTCAGCTTGTATACACCTGCATGACAAAGATACACTTGATGATAACATTTTTCATCCAACAGTCCTAAAACCATCCAATAAACAGAAATAGGAGACAGAAAAGTTCAGATGGAAAAGAAGTAAGTTTTAAGTATGAACCCAGTTGACAATCAGAAAAGGAAAATGATGCTTTCAAAAAAGTTTTTTCCCTGTTTCTGGACGCTTCAATTAAAAACTAGATATTCTCTTGAAGGTCATCCTTACCTTCAAAATGGACTTAAGAATGTATTAAGTCTTCGGCTACGTGGCAGGTCAGGCATCCTTTATCTACTCAAAAAGCCTTCAGCAGCTTTCTTCTCTGGAGATGCTTCTTAATCTGAAAACATGGGTGGTACAACAGGTAGCAAGTTTTGCAGTTTTTCTTTTTTTTCTCTTTCCCTTTCCCTGTTTCTGTAGAAAACAGAGGACCAAGACTGCCTGAATCCCATCCTCCACCCTCCCTCATTATGCTTTTAGCCAAAGGCTGTAATAAAGTGATGAAAATAGGGAGAAAAAAATTGAGTGAACTTCAGGCAGTGTACCTTCTCTCTCATACACAATTATTCCTGAAAATCAGAATTTTGATCAATATCTGGGTCAGTCTGAAAACCAGACTATGCAGATGGAGGTGATTGGACAAAATTGTCTACACATACCTTAGAGAAGGTTTTTGTTTTTTAATGTATACATGCATAAATACTTATATATATATATATATTACATTTTAATTGCCCAGTGCTTGTTGTCAGATCCAGATTATATCTCTTTGGCCTCATTTTCATTCTCATTGCATGCATTAGACCCACCCCTTCACCTGGATGTGCTGACTCACAGGTGTTTGTTGGCACACCCTGGGGGAGGGGTAGGCAGAGAGCTGGAGGTGGCAAAGGAGACCTGCCTACAGCCTAGCAGGGTTCAGGGTAAATACCCACTGAGCCACCCTCTGCAGCCTGCACTGTTTGCATTGAGTCTCTGCCATGGACCTGCTGGATAATCGCGAAGGCACTAATCTCTCTAACACCCCTGACTGTCCCATGTAGAAGATAATATTCCCTTGCATTCCTTTAGTCCATGGATGATCTACTGTATGAACACGTACAACACTTGGCACAAAAGATAAAGGTAGCGGGGGCTAATATTCCGACTTTCTGCAAAGGCACGTGTGGGTGTCTCAGAAATATGACAACTTGAAGACTGTTATTTTCCTCAAAACAATGCAGGCTGGAATCCCTTCAAGGCTCTTCATGCTAACAGTGTAGCAGCACAAATGGTTTAGGAGCGAGCATGCACTGAATTACAACCTTATCCTAGAGGAACTCTGAGTTCCCTTTAAAACAAGCGGTTCGTTTTGCTGCTGAGCTAACATGATTAAACAAGACAGGTCTGGCAGGGATCTTCCACATTGTCAAATCT
Source organism: Piaya cayana (assembly GCA_013389865.1). Lineage (NCBI taxonomy): Eukaryota > Metazoa > Chordata > Aves > Cuculiformes > Coccyzidae > Piaya > Piaya cayana. Next base: position 1,131 of record WAAB01002869.1, on the reverse strand, counting down.
TGAACAAAAGGTGTAATTTTCCTATTTCTTACAACTCCAAACAGCCTGCTTATAGAGATGGCAATTACTCACAGGCAGTGTAACTCAAGATCTTTCCAGTGTTTATATCTCCACATGAAGCACACATTTACATGGCAACGGCATGGGACAAGACATGTCTTTTAATTTTCCCATCATAATTCATAGCAGAGTCCTGCCAAAATAACACTGAAGCTGATTACCAAGTGTGACTACGATCGGATCATTTAGCAATTTGAGTTTCCACATCTTTTGTGTGAGGCTGGGCTTTGTTTTACTTAAAGCAATAATTGCATTCTAATTTCATAATATGGGTCGCGGTTGCTTCATCTCTTTGTGCCTTCAAGGAAAAGAAAAGGTGCACAGAACACAACAAACATATTTTAATTAATTTTTTAAAATGAGCTTGTAAATATTTACCTGCTTCGCAGGTGTGCTTGCTGCAGTGACTTAATTATCATTCCCACAGTCCCCATAGGAAGAATCACAAAGGGATTATATATCGACGTTTTCCTAAATAGTAATGAATTACACTTTTACAGAGAATATTGTTAACAAATAATTTTTAGAAATAACATGTTGGCAAAGGTTTTCCAATAAAATGTAAAATGCGTTGAAGAAGGAGTTAAGATTTAGTAGCTTTTAATTCAGGCAAAATTTTAAAACAAAATGAATAGACACACATGATAACAGGACTCCTTCCTGCACAATGCTCAAATTTGCCTTCAGAACTTCCCCAATGGACAATGGAGAAGAGAAGTCTACCTCTTGTGTCTTAGTAGAATAGCTTCAGAACTTGCTGGAGAATTTTATTCTCATCTAGAGCATGAAACAAAATGCTTCAGATGGAGTTGCAGGGTCATATCAGTTAAACAGGTCACATTACATGTGACAGGTCATGGCACGTCCCAGCTGGTCTAGGTTTCATTGGATTACTCACCCTCATCTCCAGCACAGCAGCATGGGTTCCCACAAGTCCTCAGTCCCAGGTGTTTCATGACAGGTCTAGTCAAATAGCTGCTACCTTCATCCCTTAGCACAACCTGGAGGTGCTGACAAGGGGAAAATGTGTAGCAGGGGCCTACTGAGTGTCTAATATATAATCATATAATC
>WAAB01002868.1:8620-21256 GCA_013389865.1 Piaya cayana | reverse complement strand
GATTTAGGCTAGAGATTAGGAGGAAGTTTTTTACAGAAAGGGTCATTGGGCATTGGAACAGGCTGCCCAGGGGCATGGTTGAATCACCTTCCCTGGAGGTGTTTAAGGGACAGGTAGATGATGTCCTGAGGGACATGGTTTAGTGTTTGACAGGAATGGTTGGACTCAATGATCCGATAAGTCTCTTCCAACCTGGTGATTCTATGATTCTATGACTGTTTGTCAGGAAGTGGAGTGATAGGACAAGGGGTAACCAAAGAAGGGAGATTTAGATTGCATATTAGGAAGAAATTCTTTACCTTGAGGGTGGTGAGGCACTAGAGCAGGCTATCCAGAGAAGGCATGGATTCAGAAATGGCCTGTTGTCATGGTTTAATCCTGGCCCATCCCATTTTGGCAGCTAAAACCAAGCAGCTGGACTCCCAGTTCCCTCCTCCAACAGCTCCATTGGAAGAGGAAATGTAAATGAAAGGAGAAGACTTGTCGGTTGGAAATTAACTAAAAACTTTTTAGTAAATTTGTTTTAATAATAATAATAATAATAAATAAAATAATAAAAAATGACAAAATATATGCCAAGATATGAAATCACACCTCCACCTTCACCCTCAATGGCTACATATCACCACAAATGCTGTAGAGCAGGTACAGGGAGGTTGAACTCAGGAACTGGATTCAGGAATGCATGGATGCAGGACCTAGTGCAAACAGGCAGATGTGGTCCTCACTGGACATTGGTCATGGAAGAAGAAAAATTGACCTTCACAATCCTTTACATGTTGTAAGGGTCTGTCAAAGGATTAATTTCTGCCTCAACATTTTCTTAACAGGTGCTAAGCCTCAGAATGTGACTGTAGTCACAGACATGGACAAGTAATGTTTTGTAAATTACTGAAATTAGTAAAAACTAGCAAGGAATGTTTTGTACCTATCTAACTCCTTATCTCAAAAATAGTTTGTACCTGTCTCCAAGCCTCCCTGCTCCCTACCATTGTGAAAGATCCATTAAGAACCTCCATCAAGGAGAAAAAGACAGGAAAGTTAATGACAGGACTTACCATAGACCCATACCCCAACAGAACACGCGCGAAGAACAGTTCAACTGGATTTCAAGGTGATGATGACTACTGGTCTTCATTAAGAGACCCCAGGTTGACCACCACCACCAGAATGAGCACGTGCACAAGAGGAAGAGACCCGCAGACACTCCTCTCTTGGCATGTGTGGCCTGCTGGGTGGAGATTGGCACATGTCCACTGGCAAAGGCGGGTCACAAGGCATGTTGCAGGTGTATTGACTGTCTTAAAAGACAGCTCTAAAGCAGCTGAATTTAGAAGATCTTCCCCACCGTAAGGTCATCTCAATCAAGGACAGAGGCAATGGAGCAACTTCTGGACTCAGACCTCTAGATACTCTGGACATCTGTAAACCCGTGGTGGTAGCTATATACCCCACTTCTTCCCTCTTCTCCCCATCTTTTTCCTTATTCTCTCTCTTTTCTATCACAAGCTGCTTTACAGCCACAATTAATAAAGTTCCAGTTTGAATTGAAATTTAACTCCCTTGATTTGTTTAATTATTGCTTTCTCCTTTGCACTCTGAGATCATAAATGAAATGAAACATGTGTCTGCTTATGAGCGGACTGTGACAGGTGTATACCGAGTCTGATGTATATGGGAGAACGTTCTGCTGGTCAGTTTGTTGCCTCTCCTGTCTGCCCCTCCCTGCAGGTGAGACCCCTTTTTGCCTTGGACTTAGGGCATTCTATCAACTCAGGGGTGCCCTTGGTTTCTATAGGAATAAGTATAAACAATGTCCTTTCTGTGTACAATGCACTGTGTTATTACTTTTAGAGAGAAACACTGTCCAAATAATACAGTTAAATGTCAGAAAATGAAGTTACTTAGATAAGACAGCTGAAGTTAGAAAAATTATTCTACTTTAGCTCCAACCAAAACCCCAATGAAGTGCTGCTTCTCAAGACTGTGTACGATTAGCAACTGGGTGGTCGATACAATTCAGAGTCAGTTCTATGGCTCAGAATAATCCCTATTTGTTTATTTAAAAGATGAAATGATAAATAATAGGCCTATAGACATTGAACACTTGAGTTACTTCTGATAATTTCCCCAGATAAAAAAATCTATTATGTAAGGGATTAGAGACTTAAAAAAAAACCCAACAAAAAAGGTAATTACTTTATAAGTAATTTCTTAAGAAGGAGAAATGTGAAAGAAATACTTAAGACTTTAATCTACTGGACTCCTGCTAAACTCTATACAGCCAATCATTTATTAAATTAACTCAGCAGAAACTTTTCTGAATTTCTGGTAAGAGCATAAATATCAGCAAAAAATAAACACAATACTCTGAAATTCATGAATAGGTTATATCTTGTTGTTCTGAAATACAAGGTCAAGTCAAGTTTGGAAAAGGGCCTTTTTTAAATTCTGAAAGTAAATAGAATAGAAAATAAATTGCACAATGTCTTTTGTTTGAAGAAAGAAATAAAAAACCTACCATGGATGTCTTTGCAAATTAAATCTGAGGGAAAGCAATAGAAAAAAAACCCAGAAGTAATCACAGTTAGAAATCATAGTTTTCGAATCTTTTGTGTATCATGAATTTCATGACAGGGTATTTAGGCTGAAAGCTGAAGTAACTGCAAGTTTCTTAGTGGATATTTTTGAGAACATATGAAATGCAAATGAGTTCCTAGACAACCACCAGAAGAAAATCTGAATATTTCTCTTTAAAAGTGAGAAAGAAGAGAAATCTGGACCACTCAGCTTCACTTCAGTTCCTGGAATAATACAGGAACAAATAATCAATTAAACTATCTGTAAGCACTTAGAAGACAACAGGGAGAATGGGATCTAAACAGAACTACTATAATGTAGTTGCATAACTGGTTGAAATACCATCTTTGTAGTGTAATTATCAATAGATCACAATCATTGGAATCCCTCCATGAACTGTCATGGAGTAACTAGTCTTCAGAGTATAGTGAGATAGAATATAAAGTAGAATAAATGTTTATCTGATTTATAGATGTCACTATGCTGGGTGGGGTTACTGGGAGGATGTGATTTGATTAGCATGAACTTGACAAAATCATTTTTAGAAACTGGACTGACAGTCTCAAAAAGATTATGGTGCATTTCAGTAAAGCTAAATGCATATTTTTATCCTTAAGTGTGCATAACCAGGAGGGTTAAGTACAAATTAGAAAGTCCTGGAGTCCTGTGTCCAGTTCTGGAATCCTCAACATAAGAAGGATATGGGACTGTGAGAGTAGGTCCAGAGGAGGGCTACAAAAAGATGATCAGAGGTGCTGGAGCACCTCACATATGAAGACAGGCTGAGAGAGTTTAGCTTGTTCATCCTGGAGAAGAGAAGGCTCTTAGACCAACCTTCCAGTACCTGNAGCCACATTGTAATTGCATTCACACAGTATCTACTCTTCCAGTACTCTTTTTGATAGACTTTCCTCCTCACACTGAGCTCCTGGGCATAATCAGCTGGACTGAGTTACAGTTCTTTGTTCATCAGTACCTGAAGGGAGCTACAAGAAAGCTGGGGAGGGACTATTTACAAAGGCATGAAGTGATAGGACTTGGGGCAATGGGTATAAACTGGAGAGGGGCAGATTTAGACTAGACATAGGAGGAACTTATTTGCAGTGAGAGTGGTGAGGCACCGGAACAGGTTGCCCAGGGAAGTTGTGACTGCCCCACAGCTGGAGGTGTTCAAGGCCAGGTTGGATGGGGACTTGAGCAGCTTGATCTAGTGGGAGGTGTTCCTGCCCATGGCAGAAGGGTTGGAACTAGATGATCTTTCCACCCCAAACTATGCTATGATTCTATGGTTCTATGATGCAGAGCAGAAATAGATCAGGGAAAGCCATACACACAACTGAAGGAGCAGAGATTGGGATAGGTATGTTTATCTTTTCTGAGTTCTTCCCTGAGAGATGCAGCAGGATCCTTCACTACCAGGCCCAACTACCAAGTATCTTCATCAGACATACTGAATATCATCCCATGTATTAAATTTCCTCCTGATGTGACTACAGAGCTCAGCAGCTCCATCTACAAATACCACTGTTCCTTCCAGGAAGTCTGGATATGTCGATGAAGGTTTTGATTTTGCAGTCTGCTTCATGTCTCTGCTCTCAAAGCAACATTCATAACATTTCTCTAATGTGTGCCAAATGAGCAGGTTCATATATTTAATCCTATTTGTACATACATCAAAAAACTCAGAGCAGGTCTGTGAGCAAAATTTAGCTTAGGGGGTGAGAATTGACAGAAGATAAAGGAGCTAAATTTGGAAGATAAAGGTCCTGGGAGTTATAGATGAATCGTTGTTTTCTGTGCTGTTATTTTCCTCTTGACTGTACTCCAGATGATGTACGAGATAAGAAATTATGTGTAAGAAACCTTGGCTGAATCTTCAAGTAACTGCACCAGACAAAGTGAAGGCTGTTGGAGACAGGTTAGAGTTAAGTCCCTGGATGCCTGATTTCATAGATCAAAGCATCAGTGTTTATACATTTGTAGTTGCTTTTATATCTTATGAGCCAAGAGTGCCACTGGTGCACTAGCTAATAGCATAGAAAATTTTAAAGTTAATTTCTCAACAATTAGTGATTTCTTAATCCCTTTAATGTTAAAAAAAAATGTTAATGATAATGATGTTGATTGCAAGCAGTGAAGGACGTCTCTCCCTTCGGTTGAGATGCTATACTATTTGCTAACTAAAATTCCCTCATCACATCATCATGTTTCACTAGTAAGGTAAAATAGACAGTTTTGGCTCAAAAAGCCCTCTCTGCTGTCTTTTCTTCCCTTATATTAAATGCATTGGTCATGAAAAATTCATGCCTGTTGAAATCTAAGCTGTTTCTTTTTTTGTCAGGAAATACAGAGGTGGTAGCAGATGAAGTGTTGTTCCTCCTCTCCACAGTGTCCTCCAGTCTCCTAGCTCAACTAACTTTCTTCAGTAAGGAGAGAATTCATAACTACAGTTATAAGATGAATCCTACCAGAAAAGAAGCCAAGATCCACATCACACAAGTAATAATAACTAAATAAAACAAGAGAGGGTCAAACTTGCCCCTTCAAAGATCCAAAAGGTTTGGTCCTGACCTCCTTTGTACCCTTACAGTGGCAATCTAGTTCATTTGGCAGCAGATCGGGTCCATTGAAGCTCTTAAGACTGGTATGCGTCTGATGATCTTTCAAAAAAAGACAGAAGCACACAAAAATTTAATCAACTGTGAGCCAAATTCTGCATCTCTTGTGCCTCCCTCAGCACTTGGCCCAAGAAGCTTAACTGTTGGAATCATAAAATTAATTATTACTTAATAATTTCAGTGTAATACTCCAATATTAACACTGAAGNTTCTGTGATTCTGTGATCTTAGCACTGAACAAAAAGTCTTTAGTATTTTGAATGCATATTTAAAACAGCAAAACATAAATTTTTTAAGTAATATCCAGAACAGTTGACAAATGCGTCTTGTTGTAATAACATCAGATCTCTAAGTTACAGATTGTGATTTGAAGTAATAATAATATTTCACATATAGAGAGGCCTTTCATCTACAAGGAAATAAGGTCCTCTTTCATGGCACAAGCTTATACACACAGGTGTAATTGCAAATACAGAGTTTTGATGCAGTAGTCATTCAAGTAAATTGAGGTTATTGGTTCTTCTGCAATACTGACAATTTAAAGTCCCCAGCCAGCAAGCTGCTCTAGGAATACAAGAAATACAGGGTGTTCAGAAGAGACAGGCAAGGAAGGAGGGCTGAAAGCATTGCCCTCTACATCCAGAAATGGATAGAGTGTGAAGAACTCTCTCTGAAGAATAGGCATAAACAGGTTTAAAGCCTATGAGTCAGTATCAGCAACCAAGCCAGCAAAGGGGACCTTGTTGCTGCCTCATCAAGGGGATCTTATCGATGAAGGCTTCTTATTCCAGCCACAGGGTGCATTGCACTTGCAAGATCTCATCCTTCTGGAGGAATTAAAACACCGTGACATCTGCTGGAAAAGTAGAATGGAGAGCTGTGGGCAAACTAGGACACCCTTGGAACGCTTTAAGGATAACTTCTTAAGCCCTACACAGCTTAAGTAATAGACAGCCCTTTCAGAGGGGACATGGTGCTGGCCCTGATTGTCACCAGCACGCATGGGCTGATGGGTGATGTCAATGTTGAGCTCCAGAGAGACCTTCCTGTGGCCTTTCAGTACATAAAGAGGGCTTATAAGAAAGATGGACACAAACTTTTAGCAGGGCTTGTTGTGATAGAACAAGGGGTAATGGTTTTAAACTAAAACAGGGTTGATTTAGACTGGATATAAGGAAGATTGTAATTTTAAAATGAGGGTGGTGAAACAATGGAACAGGTGGCCCAGAGGAGTTGTAGACAACCATCTCTGTAAATGTGCAAGGTCAGATTGGATGGAGCTTTGATCAACCAGATCTAGTTGAAGACTTCCCTGCTTACTGAAGGAGCCTTTAAAGGTTCCTTAAAACCCAAATGATCATTCTCTGAATAATCTGCAAGGATTTGAGGAGGAAGAGGAATAGAAGAAAACTGTCCTTGTCTAATGTATTGATAGCAGAGGCTTTCAGGTATTTTATGATAATCTGGAGTCACAGACGTAAATAAAGAATTTTTACTGGCATTTCATGTCTACTTACTGATAGGACTTGAGAAATATATATGTATGTTCAAGCCAGAGAATACAAGATGTATTTCACGAACCATTCATGTTGGAATGCTTTGCAGACTAAATTTTATTGAAGTCCTGCCTGATGTCTTCTTTCTTGTGCAGTCAATGTCAGACTCAGCTGTTTTGGGACTTGGTCGGATTTAGATGTCTTAGTCAGTGGTTCCTAAACAGCAATTCTGCAGCTTAGAGTAAAGGAATTCTCTGACCCGCACTGCAAAGGTCCTTTACCATATGATTTACATGGGCATTTTTCATGTCAATAATTGGCCATTGGCTTCCTATTTCAAAATAAATATTCAGCCGTCAATCAAAAATCCCTTTCTCTTTCTATAGCTTTATTAGAGTAACTGTAAGAAAAATCTGACATTAAATGTCTAACAGACTCTGTAGGATATCCTTTTTTAATACCAGATATACTTAACTTCTAGTCATCAATAAACTCAGTTACCTCTCTTGTTCTTCTGCAGTATCAAGCCAGCATTGACGAAGAGGTATTGATTCACATGTGAAAAATACAATGAACTCTGGAAAGTTTATTGAATGAGCATGATCCAAGACCTCTAACATATCAGGGGTATATATAAAGCTGTTATTTGTAGCCCCTCGATTTACCAATGTGAGACTTAGATATTTCAAAAAGGAAAATTTGTATAATGGATTTTCACCAGGGACAATTTCACATCCCAGTCCATGGTATGACAAACTAAGCAGTAGTAGTGCCATGAAGTAATTTTGCTGCCTTTTCAGAGAGACTTTAATGCTGATGCTCTGGTTGTAATATACTGATGGTAAAATTATTTGAATGCAGAGAAAACACCTACCCAAGAAGATCCTATATTGTGATGGAATGTGAGAAAAGGAGGCATGGTTGCTCAAGAAATCATGCTAAAAGCACCTTAAGAGCATGGCTGCATAAACAAATTTTTCTTCCTAGCTCCATGTAGCCTACACCAAGGTTTGAGGTAAAGACAGACACAGAAGTCTTCAAACAGCAGCAGCATGCCCAAGATGGTCTGAAAAGAAAAGAAGTAAAAGATAAAATGCAACAGCTGACATGTTGAACACCATTTATTTTCTGTAATAAAAGGCAGTTATTTTCTCCAGGGCTCTTCAGTCACCCCTATATCTGAGCCAAACATGCACACAGCAGCTGTGGCAGGTTTGTATCCTCAAACAAAAGATTGATAACAATGATGAATTCACTTTGCCTAACTTCAGATATCAACAATTAAGTGTCTGCATCAGAGTTTGTTCTCCAGGCTCTTGTTATAGTCAATGAAGAACTGGTCAACAGAATTTTTATTCAACCAAATGTAGGTGCCTATTTAAGATGAATTGCATCCTGAAGTCATTGATTACACAAAACAGCTCTGTATTATCTACAACAGTAAAAGAGTGAGATTTTCTTGGGTGTGCATGCTAGGTACTAACTCCTGAAAATCCTGATTTACTACATTTTAGTCATACTGATTTTTTCATTTAAGCTCTTTCTTCCACTCTAAGCAGTTACAGGACATATCCAGGCTTCAGGTGCTAGTTCACAGCCACCTCATTCACAAGTCATTAATGGATAATTACAATTCAGTAGATATTGTAAAGTTTGGTCTGTGAAATATAGGTTGGAGAAGCCAGTGTACTTGTATCCATTTAAGCTGCACCAAGCAAAATATCTTGTGTCCAACATTTTCATTCAATAGACACATTCTGTTGCCGGTGCAGCCATCATCAGTCCTACAGGATTGCCTTGTAAAGCATTTATGTTAAAAATTGCCTGATTCAAATCGCTCATTAAGTCAGTAATAACATGACAGAGTCACAACAGTGTAAAATTTATAGGAGCATGAAAGTTGCAAGGATAAACTTCTTTCATGTTTTATAAGTTGAATGTCCTATTTGTTTTTAGTGTAAAAAAAAGGAATATAAATAGACTGATGAGAAAAGGCAAGAATAAAAGGAATCTGATCTTATGTTGTCCTGCAGTTTATCAAGTCTAGTGAAAACTGAAAGCAACTCTACTTTCATAAAATAATTTGAGGTTCTTGTATAACTTGGGCACATGGGGAAAATCAAGACCAAATATATAAGCTCCATAGAACAAATTTATACTAGTTACATCAGAGCTTTTCCCAAACCACACTGTGATTAAGGTAGCATTTATAAACACAAAATCTATTTTTGTTATCTTCACTTACATTTGAAATTAACTTTGAATTAATTAGCTAACAGAATGCCTTTGATTATTAATATGTAGTTTGTACATATGATATTATAATGTACATCTGAGGAATGTAACAAGTTACATGGGAGTAGGAAAGACTATTTGTTCCATTTCAGTCCATGAATGGTTCTCCAAAAGTACTGTCTCCCTACTTGTCTCCTCTCCAAAGTTGAATTATTAACATACTTTAACATCCCCAGGGCTCAGTGCTGGGTCCAGCCCTGTTCAATGTCTTCATCAATGGCCTGGATTAAGGCATTGAGTGCACCCTTAGCAAGTTTGTGGATGACACTAAGCTGGGTGGAAGTGTCGATTTGCTGGAGGGTAGGGAAGCTCTGCAAAGGGATCTGAACAGGCTGGACCACTGGGCTGAGACCAATGGGATGAGGTTTAACAAGGCTAAGTTCTGAGTCCTGCACTTGGGGCACAAAAACCCTATGCAGANAGAGGAGACCTCATTGCTCTCTATAACTACCTGAAGGGAGGTTGTGGAGAGGAGGGAGCTGGCCTCTTCTCCCAAGTGACAGGGGACAAGGCAAGAAGGAATGGCCTCAAGTTCCGAGGTTCAGACTCAACACAAGGAAAAAATTCTTCACTGAAGGGGTCATCAGGCACTGGCAGAGGCTGCCCAGGGAGGTGGTTGACTCGCCTTCCCTGAAGGTGTTTAAGGTGTGGGTGGATGAGGTGCTGAGGGGCATGGTTTAGAGAATGGTGGAAATGGTCATACTCGATGATCCGGTGGGTCTCTTCCAACCTGGTGATTCTATGATTCTATAATATTCTTGGTCCATTTTTATCCAATGGGCTTCTGACAAATACATTGAACCCTTGGGTGAGACTATGAGCAAGCTGATCTAGTTGAAGGTGTCCCTGCCCATGGCAGAGGGATTGAAACTAGTTGATCTTTAAAGTTCCTTTCAATCCAAACCATTCTATGAATCTATGAACCCTCCTATTGGCTTTTCTTTGCATTAAAGAAGTAGATGCATGCTTTTTCTTTCCTGACAGCTATTGATGATAAGTACTTCTTTACTCACTCTAGTGAAATGAATGTGAGGATTTAATGGGTAAGTGAATTCTATTGTGCAACAAGGTATGAGGAGTGTCATACTTTCTTTACACAGTAGGTGGGATATTAAGTCCTGGAAAAGACAGTTCTGTACTAGAAAAGAAGGAAGGAAAAAAAGATTAATAAATTGAAGGAACATTAAGTGATACATAAACTAGAAATTACAGTTGGCTCATATCCCAGAATGTGTGTCATTACATGAGTTTTAAAGTCTAAATCAGAATTTCATTGTTAAAAGTAACAAAAAATAGGTAAAAATTAAAAAAATACCAAAAGAGTAAACTCCTGCATGAAAAAAGGGAAGTCATTGATTACTGTGAATAGCGAGAAAACAATTGAATTTCTGCTGAAAGCATGAAATACAAAACATTCAAGCTCCACCATTGGTCATTGACTAAGTAAACAATGTCTACATAACAGAGCAACATAATGAGAAAATGTAGGAAGAGTCAGAGATGGTGAGAACTATGCTCCACCTTGCTCACTGTCCTGTTTTCAACATTAGCACCTTCCTAGAATAAGGGAATAAACAAGGTATTTATGTAATGAACTTTCTGCCTATAATTACACAGGAGCTTCTTGAATAACTTAGCTCATTCAGGGTAGGATATAGTTCAAGAATTAGATGCTGAAGTGCACATGCCGATACTTGAGCAGGTTCTGTATCATAACCAGAAAGGATATACTCACTACAATTAAAAAGACTAGAAGGAATTCAGCTGGAACACCCAGTCACTGTCTGGTTTAGGATGAGCTGCTTAGCTTTCTCAGGTCCTGTAAGTACATGGACCAGCTGTCTTTTGAATATCATAGGAGTTTTGACATCTTATGCACATGTAGACATCTGCAAACATATCTCTACGTTTAGATGTCCTCACCTTCAGCTCACTCCCGCATTCATTGCTGCCTTTGGACCTTTTCTAGCTATATGGTCATTAATGACTTGCAGGGTTCATGTTTTTCTGATAGGACAGTTTATGCCTCTTATCCCCAGAGCTTCCTTGAGTTCAGAGGTCTAGGTTCATCCTGGGAAAGCTGTAGTCTGGAAACAACCCTCTGTACGTGTCTTTGGCTAGCAGGTGGTAAGCAGAAAGTGGTTACTTATTACTTTTTGTAAGGACTCAGTACTGAGTGGAACATTCCGTAGAGTTGAGCTTCTGCTTAGGGATGTTAGAACATAGTTCCTTATCAGGCATCATTCTTTTTGTATGCTTCTCCCAGAAAACTTACTGGCCAGGAGAGTTGCTTACTCCTGGAAAGCAGTACAGCTTTCAGTCTGTGGTGCACAATTCATGTAACCAGATCTGGGCCATGTGAATATTTGTTGTCTGGTCTAAACCAATTGTTCAGTTACCCACACAATTGAAAGGGAGAAGTGCTGGAAGCGTGAGATTCATCTCTGCGTTAGAGACCCATTTTGGGATGAGATACAGGAAACAGGAGCTCGCACATACTTTGTTTTTCTCAACTCAGCCTATCTGTTTATCCTAGGACTATCATTATGGTCTCCGCTTTATTACATTAACTCAGCAAAAGCACACACATGTCAAGTGCTTCAGTGAATAGACTTAAGTGCATGATTAACTTTAAGAGTGTGCTTAAGTACTTAGCTAAATCAGGACTTCTGTGTTTTACCCTCTCAGTACATCTGGTTGATTGGAATATATTTTCCATATAAAGAAGTTCATATTCAAAACAAAATGAAACTATTTCCATGCTTGCGTATTCAATGGTACTACTGCTGAAGCTAACTTAAGCAATTTTCTTTCAGTCCCCCTCCCGTGTCCCACATGCCTTCAGCTGCTTGTTCCAACAACTGCAAGTGTTAGGCTGGGAGGAATTTTTAGGCAGCCATTTGGTTAACTGGATAAAGGCAATTTTTAAACTGAAGAATAAGTATAATTTTGGTGAGTTGTTTTACTCTGGGTTAGTTTATGACGTGCTATGCAACCTGGTTGCACAAAGTGTTGACAAAAGAGATATAGGAACACATGATCAGACATAGAATTTGATTAAACCGGCATCACCCAAGGAAAAAAAAAATGCACATAAAGTCATTGCTTTGCAATTTTTTTCTGCTATGATAGATTCAGAAGGCATTGCATTACATGATCTTTGCAGAACAAGATTTTTTGTGTTAAAAAATTTCCATTTTGGTGTTTCAAAAAAAAAAAAGCAGAAATCCATACGTTCATTTTCAGCTATGTCTATAAATTAAAAGGCAAATAAAGTATCATGCAGAGCATCTTATTATTGTGATTATAAGCAATTGAGTGAAGCCCTGAGGAGAAGGACTTGGCAGTACCAGTGGATGAAAATCTTGACATAAGCCAGAAATGTGCACTCATGATCCAGAAACCAGCCATATCCTGGCTGCATCAAAAGAAGCACAGACAGTAGGTCAAGAGAAGTGGCTCTTTCTCTCCACTCTGCTGAGACCCCCCCTGGAACTTGTGTCCAGCTTTGGAGTCCTCAGCAAAGAAAAGACAGGGAACTGTTTGTCTGGGTCCAGAGGAAGGCCAAAAAAATTATCAGAGGGATGAAGCACCTCTCCTATGAAAGAAAGCTGAGACAATTGGGGTTCTCCAGCATGGAGGAGTAA
>WAAB01002867.1:0-18010 GCA_013389865.1 Piaya cayana | reverse complement strand
GGGTTGTTTTGCCCCAAGTGCAGGACTTGGGATTTGGCTGTGCTAAACCTCATGCCGTTAGACTCAGCCCAGCAGTCCAGTCTGTTCAGATTCCTTTGCAGAGCCTCCCTATCTTCCAGCAGATCGACACTTCCACCCAGCTTAGTGTCATCTGCAAACTTGCTAAGGGTGCACTCAGTGCCTTCATCCAGGTCATTGATGACACTGAACAGGGCTGGACCCAGCACTGAGCCCTAGGGAACCCCACTTGTGACTGGCCTCCAGCTGGGTTTAACTCCGTTTACCACCACTCTCTGGACCCGGCCATCCAACCAGTTTTCCACCCAGGAGAGTGTGTGCCTGTCTGGAATTCTGTTCAGCACTTTTTTCTGTGGTTGTATGACTCATTGGCTTCTGATGCCACTACAGTCTTAATTAAGTTTCTAAGCAGTTTATTGTTTGTATGGTCTTTCTCATTACTGAAGATATTCCTCGTGGATTTTGAATTATACCTGTCCCATAGCTTAATATTTTTAGTCCTTGCAGCCCAGTGAGTATCTAGGAAAATTACAGAATTGTAAGGTAAAGCGGAACATAGTTTTTAGACAATTGTCTTTCTGTGTGACATAACATGTTACACAAAGTCAATTAGAATGTATAAGCCTATGACTTACATTGAGACAGAGATAAATGAAACAAATAATGAACATTCAAATAAAAATTAAGAACCAGTAATTTCTTTTTCCTGTAGAAATGATGAATAGAAATGTTCCATTGTAAAGAAAATCTTGTAATAGATGGAATGACCAAGGGAGAAAAATCTATGCTATGGACAGCATATCTATAGCATGCTGCCAAGTAGGAATAAGTCTGTTAGAATTTGCACTGCTCTGGGCTCACAGCATCTATATTCTTTTCTCTAACTATATATTAGAAGAAATATAAAGCATTTTAAATGACAGCTTACTACACCTCGGTGCCTTACTACAAAGAACCAGTTCCTCCTAGTGCAAAGCATCTCCCTAGATCAAAGAAAATACTATTTGTCTACACATGTAATGTTTTTAATCCCATGTCTGCTTATTTATAAGTCTTAACAATTCACTTGTAAAAACTCACTGTCACTTTCAGCTTCCTCTACTGTTATTATTTTTGTCTTCTGATGATCATATTTACCATATTATTCTCCTTCCACTGAAGAATGAATTAAGGCATAGCACTCCTTCCCCTTTCTTTTTGTTCTCTTTATTCTGTTCGTTCAGAGTGGATAATTACAAGAAACCTGCTATATAGGGTTACTTCGTAAGGGCATGGGGACAAAAAAGCCTGTGAACTATATTCTTGTTTGGCAAATGAAGTTGTGTGACCTTTCTGTTCTATCATCTGTCTGATTTGATAACCTCTTGTTGTTAAAGTCAGTCTGCGAGTGTCTTCCATAGAACCTGTCAACCAGAGTATGTGCTCTAGATCAACTGGAGACTTTTGTTTTCTTGCACTAGCAACAATGACTTTGACCTTTCACGTGTTTACTGTTCCTCTCACTTCTACTGTGTAAATTCTGGAAAGCATGAATCATAGAATCATAGAATCACCAGGCTGGAAGAGATCCACCGGATCATTGAGTACAACTATTCCCATCAAACACTAAACCATGTCCCTCAGGACAATGTCTGTGTTATGTAGCTATTTGTAACTACAGATTTTCAGTCTTTGCTGATCTTTCTTTTTCCAAATGATGACCAGCTATAAAGCCTATGCATTTTTTTTCTGGTATAGAAATAAATTACTTTTATTGACTGTAATACAGTGTACATAACTGTACAAAGCTGGCAGTCTAGGGCTCAGGTAGTTGATAGTATAATGCAGGAAAGAAAGTCACTTATGAAGAGTAAATAAAGAAACATAAAAGTCATAAATTGATAATGTGTAGGGCAGCAATGTACCCAACACTTTTAATATTTCTTGATTTTAGTTGCATGATATGCAGAGGAACAAATTTTCATTTCAGATGAGATCATATATACTTTAAGTCAGCAATGCATTAACATAATGTATATTGTATTAGGGAGTAAAGGGAATGTGTCATTGGCATATGTTGTTTGCACTGTTTTACTCAACAAACTTAGCAAAAGAAATATAAGATCTTAAACTACCATAACTCATATCCAAATAGTAGGGGATGCTTTTAACCTTTCCAATCAGCATTCACTTTCTGAAATTCAGAAGATCCTGTGTACTCTGATTGCACCAAAATTAGTTCTTTAGCTGATGACATGTTGATTTTAAGGTTTTGAAATCAGATTTGCTTTAAAGAATATTTCATATGAGCCATTCTAAGGAGATGTGTTCTTATTTATGTATTTACTAGTGAAAGTAAAACTTCAGGTCACTTACAAGTGTACTTATTTTGTAAGTTCTCAGAATGATCATGATTATATATGTAGTATTCCAAAAGTAACTAAGGTTTGTTGGAGGATGTATTAAAGTATGCTGGAATCAAGCTGTCTACTTACATGAAAGATGTTATCTTACTGTATTGTTATTTGAATGTTAGAACAGGATGTGGTACAGAAGAAATATCCACTGACTTGAAGAACTTGATTATTCTGCTCCAGGTGAGACAGATCTGATAAGATGATCAGGACTGAAGTTTTGCAGGTATCTGCCTTTCTGGGCATTGACAATGGAGAACTATTGCACTAGTGCACTGTAATGAAGGTGTAGCCACTGCAAGCAGAATATGAAGACTGAACAGACTCTGTCCCTTTCCAAGAAGCTACTCTGTAGTAAGTTGAAGGATACAGAGTTTCCCAAGAAGGTGCCCAAAACTTCCACAAAGGCACCTTTAACTGAGGCCCCTATAAGCCTTTGAACTGTTAGCCACAAATAGGCAGCAGCTGAGCATCAAAATGAATGATAACAGATACATTTCAAGCACATTAGGAAAATGGTACAATAATGATCTTCATTAATATTTTATATGGGGTGAGAACTTATTTGATGCTCATAGGCCAATAATATTACAGAAATACATGCTGAACCTAAGACACTGTAACCACTGCAGAGTCATCCTTGACTACTTATAGCAACTACAATAATTCTGATTGTAGCGGGTTGACTCAAGCCAGTAGTTATGCACTCATTATGTAACTCCTTCTCATTCTCCCAGCAGGATGGGGGGAAAAGTTGGGAAAACTCATGAGATGAGATGAGATAAAGGCATTTTAGGAAGTGAATTAAAAATGGGAAAATACTCAAAACCCAAATGAGTGATGCAAAAAGTCACCCACCACATTACACCAGCGGACTGATGCCAACCCAGTCTGTGCACGAAGTCTTCAGTAGAACTTCCCCTCAGTTCTTATTGATGAGTACAACTTTATGGCATGGAAAATCCCTTTGATCCAGCTGTCTCAACTCTGCCTGTCACAATCTTCTGCCCACCCCCAACCTATTTGCTGGGTAGCAGTGTGCGAAATAGAGAAGGACTCAGTGCTCTGCAAACACTGTTCAACAATAGCTGAAATACTGGTGTGCAGTGAATACTGTTCTAGTCATAAAAGAAAAAAACAGCACTCTCTGAGCTAAAAAAAAAAAAAAGTCTTCTCCTGATCCATACAGTATACTGATTTATGTTCCTGTTTGTAATGTCTCTCACTTAAACTACTTTTATAAAAACCAAGATACATGTCAGAAATACAGTAGTTTTAAATTTTTTTTAATGGTTTAATAGTCCTGAGTTAAAATGACAGCAATGTTGGACTTATGTATTTCTATTTTCCAATGCATTTGATGTAATACCACGAACCATTTTTATTAAAATACTTAGCAGACACAGAATTCACAGGACATTTAGGTTGATTAAAAATGTGATATGAAACAATAATAAAGAGAAAGCATTCATTAGGAGAAGATATGAAAATTTAAAGTTTTAATACCACAGAATCCATGTTTCATATGTATTCAGAGTAAAACAGACCAACATTTTCAATAGATCATTAGGTCCACAGTGAAATTCTGCCCTTTTTAAAATTTCCATTCACATTCATTCTTTCCTATACAGAGGCTACTGACCAAGGGTTTTTTTTGTAATTGGGCTAGGATATATCTTCAGAGTCATGGAATGAGTATTAAATGTGAATACAAATTTGCTGGGTTTGTTTACTTGCCTTTTATACCTATTTAGGAGCAATAATAATGAATAATTTTTTTTACTTGAAAATTTTTTCAACAGTCACAAACACATGCTAATATTTACACATAAAAATAAAAAATCACTAATATTTAGATAAACTTCTTTTCCTTATGCTTCCAGTATGGCTTTTATTTTTCAAAAAGCCCACAAAGCCCCTGGCTATGATAAATTTAGCTGAAAAGGCAGAATTTGTTATTGTGCAGACATGTTTGTTTGTCTCCTCACATATGCCAGCAATGACCTTTTCAACATCACGATTACATGCTTTATCAAACAACACTGTCTTGACTCTTATGAGATCTTGCTCAAAACTATAGGCTATGAGCCTAAAGCTTTGCAGTCTCTGAGACTGGAAATTAAAGTGCTGTCCAGCCCAGCTGAATGCAGCTTTCAGCACACCAAAGAGAACTGATGACATTCAGTTACCTAAGGCCCAAGAGTCTGGCAGACTAGTATTATGTGAATCTGAAGAAGACTTGTACCAACAGACTGAAAATACATGAACTAAATCCTATGATGTTGGAGTGCATTCATAAGGACATTTATCATGTTTTGATGTAGCCATTTGCTAAAATTAATAAATCTTTGTGAACAAAAGCATCTGAGACTTTTAGCTTAGATTTTTTTCTACCTTATTCTTATTTTTTTCTGCCAAAATATAAATTTTTAATTACCAAAATTAAAACTTAGTAATTTTTCTCAACTTTTCTCAAGATATAATAATAATAATTTTATAACTGGATGGATGTATGTAATTCTGCCAACACTAAGTAGTCTCATTGAGATAACTTAAGGACAGTTGTTTATCCAGAGCACAAAAAAAAGGTTGATATTCTTCAAAGAGTGAACTGAAGATATTTTTGGTGGGTTCGGATGGTTTTTTCTTGATGTGTCTTGCTACTGCCTTCTGGTATAAACTTTTAAATTTTTTTTTTTCCTTAGAAATGTTTCATCACCTAGCAGAAAAGACGTTCAGAGGAGGGGTAGGATCCTGACACAGTTACAGGTAAGAGTAAAAAAACCCAAAACAATAATGAGCTACTTTCATTAACACTGGGTTTTTTCTTTGGCTGACCTAATCAACATTGGTTTTTGTTATCATCTAGCTCTTTTACTCTTGAGTATGAAATCAATGGCAGATGGATTTGAAGAGTCAAGCTTAAACTGAAGAGTTTCTTTGACGCTAGTAAACTTATTTCATTCATGTTGTTGTAAGGTCTGAGAGGAAAGTCATGTTGTGGTCTTCGTGAGAAACAGCTGTTTTCCTGGGTATTTGACTTTGAGCCAATAGATTATATACATCCCTTCTTCTTCTCCATTGCTCATTTACACATTTTACTTTCTATAGGATCTCTCCAAAACTTTAAAAATCTAATAGATGTGTATTCCTCATCATCTTATTCCACTCCATTGCCTTCTTATTATCATACTAATTGATTACTTAAGTGTATAACTGAAGCAAAGCATGAGAATAGTTCATCTTCTTTCATACAAGATGCAAATTAGGGCAATAAAACATATTTCACAAGTCACAATCAATCTTTAAAGATATAGTGAAATATGCTGTCCCCTTTGTCCTCCATGGAAACACATTTCATCTACAGTTCCAAGAAAAAACTTTTGCAGAGGTAACAGAAATTTTCTCACCAAATTAATGTGTTTTTATAACATTTTTTAAAAATACGTTTTAAAAACTACTTGGTGTTTTACGATGTGTCAATTTTTCCTGTATAGTCAGTCCTTGGTCCTTTTGCTGAGGTAAAATCTGGATGCCACTTAGTATCAGTTTCATTACACTCGAAATTACCCTTACATGGGCTACTAGTACTGCAGATACACTTGGCATATTCTTTAGTTCCAGAAAAGTCATCATCCCTGAAGAGTCAGTAAGGTTTTGTCAAACTCACACATGTCACACAGCATCCATGACTTAATAAAGTTGCCAACATCTGACTGTAAAGACTTAAACAGTAATTAAATAGAACTATAAAGAACAGGAAATAATCATAGAAGTGCTACAATATATGCAAGGATTTTACTAGGAAATATATGCTTACAACATATATCTACTTTAGATGAAGATAGACATTATCTCCCATACTAATTTCTTTTGGACCAGTTATCCAAAAATCTATCCATTCTGTTGTAGAACATGTCTCTCCATCTATCTGGATTTTTGTGTTTCATGCTTTATGATTACATAAGCTCTTATGATTTTCTCTGGTCTTGAGCTGAATGTTTTAGAGGATTTCCAATTCTGAGAGCATGTCTTAGAACACGTACTTCAATCCAGGAATCATAGTATGTAACATAGAATCATTGAATGGTTTGGGTAGGAAGGGACTTTAAAGATCATCTAGTTCCAGACACACCACCTCCCCAACCCCACAACAGACAAGGACTCTTCCTACTAGATCAGGCTGCTCAAGGCTCCATCCAGCCTGGCCTTGAACACCTCCAGGAAGGGGACATCCACAACCTCCCTAGGCAGCCTGTGCCTATAGCTCACAATCCTCATTGTGAAGATTTTCTTCCCAGCCTAAATCTGGACGACAATTGTCCCATCTAAATCTTCTCCTCTATAATTTATGGCCATTCCCCCTCATCCTCCCACTAAATACCTCTGTTAAAAGTCCCTCTCCAGCTTTCTTGTAACCCCTTCAGGTACTAGAAGGTCACTATAAGGTCTCCTCAGAGCCTTCTTTTCTCCAGGCTGAACAACCCAAACTCTCTCAGCCTGTCCTCATAGTAGAGAGACTCCACTCCTGTGATAATCTTTGTAGACCTCCTCTGGATCCATTTCAAGAGTTCCAAATCCTTCATATGTTGAGGATTCCAGAGCTAGACAGAGTACACCATGTCATCCCCTATACTATATTTATTAATAATAAGTCCTGCAGATTACTCTGACACAGATGTAGGACCTTGTGTTTGGCCTTGTTGAACCTTATGAGGTTCACACAGGTGCACTACTCCAGTTTGTCCAGATCCTTCTGGATAATATCCCGTCCTTCTGGTGTGACAACTGCACTGCTCAGCTTTGTCTCATCTGTGGATGCAGCGCACTCAGTCTCTATCATTGATGAAGATATTGAACAGCACTAGTCCCAGTACAAACCCCTGAGGGACACCACTTGTCATGGATCTCCATCTGGATTTTGAGCTATTGACCACAACACTCTGAATATGACCATCTAATCAATTTCTTATCCACTGAACATTCCACTCATCAAATCCATGTCTCTTGTATTTAAAGAGAACGATGTTGTGGGGGACCATGTCAAAGGCTTTACAGAATTCCAAACTGATTAAATCCACTGCTTTTCCTGTGTCCAATTATGTTGTTACCCCATCACAGAAAGCCACATTTTTGTGTTTTACACAATATGATTACACAAGCTCTTATCATTTATTCTGGTGCTGAGTCGACTATTTTAGAGGATTTCCAGTTTATAGAGCATATGTTATCGTGTACTTGAGCCTAGGAATCATCTAACATCTCTTATTAGAATTTCTAGGTTTTTGAGAATACAGTTTAAAATAGCAGGGAAGAAGCTTACAACTTCAACAAATGGTATTCAACTTGATTATCTATTCAAGCTTTCCAAAAGATGAGACCTTTCTAGTTCATTTTTTTTCCTGCATATTTTTGACTCTAACACTGTTCATTAAGATGCATACTGCCTGGATCAAACATAGGGTCAAAAAACATACCCCTTCTGTATCACAACACCAAATGTATCTACAAGCTTGAAATCTGATCTATTTCATGTATCTCAGGTTAGGTCTCCCACCAGTAATAATCACTTTGGTAATTGGCTGTGACCATATTTCTGTGGGAGATTCCTGGCATTTCCAGTTACTGCAGTAATTGCCATTTACTGCAGTGCTGAATTGAAAAGAAATATATTTGATTCCTAGCATTCCAAGTTGAAAAATACAAGTCACATCAGTGATATGATAAGTTTATTTTCATTTGAAATTGCTGAAAACACACTGCCTTAGCCTGGGCATGACTCTCAAATATACAGATTGAAGACCAAGTAAACAAAACCTAATATTTCCCCAAGGAAGATAATTACAATACTTGTTTCTACAGAAAATACTAGCTTTATCATTTTCAACAGATGTTAGCAGTTTTAAGCTAGGGCAGACAAGACATGAAATTGAAATTAAAATTATCTAATTTAACTTATCATACAAATATTAAGGAGCTTGCAACATATTTCTGCTCAAAATATGTATTTTGAAGACACAGTAAAAGAAAGACCTAAAAATATTGCTTCTCTTTATCGATAACAAAAAATTGATAGAAGCAACCCAGTATTTTTGTTGTAATTATTGATAAAATACTAAACCAGATGACACTACTTTAAAAATACTTTTGACAAGTTTTTATTCCAGTGAAATCATTGCTGCTTCAAGACCCAAGTAAAGATTTAACCTCTAACTATCCATTGCAAAATGAAAACTTGTGCTAAAAATTATTTCAGATACAGTATCTTAATCAAAGATAATCACAAGAACTTCGACAAAGTATCAGAAATTTATCAGATGCTCTGTTCTTTACCGTGGTACAGTAGGTCAGAATATTTTAACTTCATTAAAATGCATGTAGTTTTGGGGTTTTTTGTTTGTTTGTTTGTTTTTTGGTTTTTTTGTTAACAATCAATCCTTTAGTACTTTAGTACTATTAGACAATCTGTAAGTGTTGTCCCCACTGTGACCTGGTTTTCTTTCTGGCTTTCTATATATTTTAACTTAAAACCAGTATTTATTTATTGTTTTATGTATTAATCTAATTTTGTCCTTCATGACAAAATAAAAGTTTTTTCATACCTGTGATGGCAGAGAACCTCTGGGAAAAAGCATTTGCAGAGAGAAATGTCTGTCCTGCTTGTACATTTGAAACCAACTTGTGCAAGACCGGGAGTGATCCAGTGGTCTAAATGAACTTGTGCTCAGAATGAATCTTAGGAAGATGAATTAATCCTATAAAGTGTTAATACAGAGCACAAGGAGGATCATGTCAGGAAATGGAAATTCTTCCTTCCCATGTGATATGAACTAGAAATTTCTAAAAGCATGCACGTTCATTAACGGAAGTTTCACTTACATCACAAAGCTAGAGCATGACTAAAGTCTTGTTGGCTGCATCCAGCAGTAAAGGATGATAAAATACACTTGTATTTTTTTTGTATCTCTGCTTTCTTGATTCAAAAATATAGTAGGAAGCATCAAGAAGTTAAGGGGCTTATTCTTGATGTTACTTTATGCTTTAGAATAACAATATTTTTGGCAAAGTACCCAGGAACCATTCTAAGACATGTCAGAATGTTTCAGAAGACTACTGCATCTTATTAAATCATACATCTGTAAAGTGGCTAATTTTTTCAGTGTTTACTCTCCTTATGGACTTTTCCCACATTAATGAATTTCTTTAGAATTTCCCACATTAATGAATTTCTAATAGAAGTATTAACATTTTCTTGAACATTTGTTCTTGTTTAAGGAAGGAGACTTATAAAGACAGCTCTAATATTTCTTTTAAGTGTTGTGATTTGATCCTGGTGGTTCTGACCTAAATTCCTGTGTGCTACATGTTCCTTTTTTTATTTGTGGAAAAATAAATAAATAAATAAACAAACCGTATATAGATAAATTGATAAATACACATACATATGTTAGCTTTCCAGTGCCCTGCCAAGAGCTTTGTTATTCACTCTTTCTTCCCATCAGGAAGCTTGTATGAGTTCTTCATGCAATAATTGAACCTCATTGAACTATTATTTATTATCAGGTTAAATACTGTGTCTGGCCTCTTTCCATATCCTATCTATATCCGTAATTTCAACACAGAACAAAGCAGTCAGGCTAAGACCCTTGCTAAAGGATTATTTGATCTAACGTGCTTTTCTGTAGTAGGGAAAAGAGCAACACCAAACTCCTAGGAATTTGTTTTCTTTGGTAATCCTGAAAGCAGTCGTGAAACATTAAGATTTATTTTGAAGAACAGCAGGTCCTTACAGTGAAGGAAGAAAAATAACTAAAGAACAAACATTTAAAGGGTGCAAGTAAGCAATAGGAACACAACACTTCAAACTAAGGCAGGAAAGGAGCAACACATGGAGAAGTAAGAATCACAAGGGAGAAAAATTATAAGTATACAGAGTAAAAGAAGTAGTAATGATTTAATACTTTCAGGAACTGAAAATAAAGAGAAAAAAGACCTGATTTTTGGAGCAAATTCTTCTAGGTTGGACTGATAAGACATAAGTGTATGTTGGATTTATTGACAGGTTGTCTTGTGAATAGATAAGGTATTTCATTCTCTCAAAAGCCACTCACTGATTCATGGAGCATACTTATCTGGCTGTGTCCATTTTTACGAATCCACTTGGAGTCAGAGGAGTAGAATCATCATAGTTGATCTTTTCAAGCAGAAATCATTGTCCATAAATAAACAGAAACTTGTTTTGTTTAGAAGTTTATTAATTTGGATGTATAAGAAACATAAGTACCTTATCAATACATATGTTGTGTTGACCCATCAAATCTAGGACTATTCATGTTATTTATTCTTCCACATTTTTGTACCTGTTTTCACATTTTCAGACATTTACTCATTTCTGTTTTATATTCACTAGCATATCTCCCAGGTATGTAAAGGGAAAACAGAGGCTCAGACTTTTCAATTTTGAAATTTCTGAAAGGCAAACTATCCCAGTACACAGAAATTTTGATCATGTTATCACTATCTTACCTTACTTTTCTAACTCCACTAACTTCTGAAGATGAAATATATTGAAAAAAACTATAAAGTGTAGCTGAGATAAATTGTAAAATTGATAGTGGAAGATAAAAATAAATCATTCAGCCAAGAATCCACTGTTAAAATAATATTGGCCAGTATTGCTATCTTCCCCATCTTCTCCTCTTCCTTCCTTCCTTCATTATTTCTTTACCTTCCTAACTTTCACAGTTACTCTTCACTTTGATTCTCTCTGTCCTTCAAATACCATGCTATCATTTCCCTTCTCTTCATTAATTAGACTACCTGAAATTACTGTTTTGCCTTCCTTTGCAAGCCTGTCCCTGACTCAGTACAGTTTTATTCTGTCTTCCCTTCCATCAATGTGGTGATGATCTTCCTTGCACTTGACTGAGATTTCATTACATTTTTAGTTTGACATCCTAATCAACTTTCTGGGTGTAAAATTACTCACTTTATTTCCTTGCCTACTTTCCTCCAGTGTGTTTAATTGTTCCTCTATTTTAAGTCTTTGTCTTTTAAGAGTGGTAAACGATTCTATCCTTCTCTTCCTCTTTTGTGTCTTAACACTTTTTATAGCCTTGCCAACATAACATTACCTCTCTCCTCTGGAATTATCACTTGCTGATTATTTTTTTATCTCTCCTTTTCCACCCTGTATTTTCAGTCTTTTGACAAGAACCTTGTATTTTTATCACTTGCTTCCTATTACTTGTGCAAACAAGATGGAAGTGCAGCAGAGTCTTCCTTAAATGTTGTCCATAAAAGTATATCCAGCATTATATTAATTGCAACCCCAACCTCATTGTTTTTTACTAGAACCACACATAAAAAGATATAGAAGGCTTTAACAGGTGATAATATGAACAGATATCAGATTTCAGAGTATCTTTCAAATATAATAAGTTGCCTCAGAGATAGTTCTAATCTTGCATTCATATTTAACCTAATGTGTTTTCAAGATAATGTAAAACATGATTAAAGCAGTTCAGCATAGGAAATGTAGTAGATATTATTTGTGAAATTTAACCAGAATTTTATGCTATCTGCACACAAAGAGAACACACTGGGATTCTCATCTGAAGATTAGAAGTATCACACAGAAATATTTACATTGTCTAAAGTTCCCTCAAAATATCTTAGCTATAGCTGCCTGATTATTTCAGGCAAAGTGAAACAAATGAGTTTAAATCACCTATTTGCACTTTAAAACATTTTTTTTCTGGAAATAAATGATTAATGTGCAATATATACCTTCATATCATCCATCTGTTTGTTTTGCCAAATCTTATCGTATGTTGGTCAAGTAACTATGGGTGGTACTGAAAACAGTTCAGACCAAGAGTTCTCATTAAGTTGCTTACAGCTGAGGAGTGGAAAATTCCTTCCTGCCATTGAGTTTTGTTAGCTTCCTGCTTAGCAACATGATACATTGGTCATCCCCTAGCCAGACTTGATGTTTGGCAAGTGTTGATGAACTTATTACACTGATGACATGTAGCTATGAATGAAACTTGATTGATTCATTCAGTAAACTTTAATAATGCTAAACTACCTTTACTGTGAAATGTTTCTTCCCTTTCTATCTTTAACTATAGACACTTCATCTTTCCTGTCATCCATATAACTGGAAGCTCTGCTCTTGGACTGCCACTGATTATTGAATTCCTTGCAGAAGCAATTATCTAAAAGAAGCCATGCCTTTCACAAGGACTTTCATTCTCAGTTGGAAAAACAGAAATGATGGAGCACCAGCTACTAGCATATTGCCATATGTTGGCACTTCCATATTCTTTCATGTCTGGATATCACTGCTAGCTTAGAAGCTATGGGAGTAGAAAGTAGTTTCTTTTTAAACCCTATTGCTACATCACATTGCTTTTTTTTCCTAAATTGTAGTAAAGATTAGCTATTAGCAAGTTCTTTAGCAATTCCAAGTTTATCATATCATATCATATCATATCATATCATATCATATCATCCAATTATTACGGGAATTTTAACTTCTCATGTCCCACCAGAGCTTTTCATAAATTCTCTAACATATCACAGGATCACTAAAATGTAATGTGGAAAAATCAAGGCATAGTTCTGAAGGTGTTATTTCTTAAAAAGCTGTATAAAGTCAGTCAAATCTATTTGTGTGAATATGAAATTGGAGATGATTAAAATACTTATTCTTTTATATTGTAAGATAAACTAATTATTGCTATATTTAATATGTGTTGACATATGGTTATTGGGAGAATCTGAACTGTGTTTTTGTATACCTGTATACAATTAATTATTTTCTTCTTAATATTATTATCTTCTTTTTATTATTGTTGTTGCACTAAAGCTGTTTTAGCATTAGTTTCCAGCCTGCAAGTCTCTCTTGCTCTCCCATTGCCCTTTTGTTTTCTTGTGGGGGTGGAGATGGAACTGAAGGCAACCCAGTTTTACTGACTGAAGTGGACAGGGCTGGGGTGGGTGTATGCTAAACTGGGACAACAGGTATTCTTGGTAAGGAAGAAAATATAAGATGTAAAGAAGGTATAAAGCAAAAGGTATAACCTTTTAAAAAGGGTGATTCCTAAAGAAAAAACACTTTTGCAGCAAACAGGTAATATCTCTCACGTGAAATTAATATTAAGGTAAGAATACAGGAACAACTGGGCTGAATAAAGCAGATCTGACTTTGTTATTCTTGCCAATGGAACACATGGTGGATGAAAAATGAGGCCTTTCCACATTAAATTTTTATCCTTAACATGCATTATAATTATTCTTCAGAACACAGTGATGTCACAGAAATACACAAATTGAGAACTTTCAGGGCTGGATGCAAATCTTATGCTTCCACACATAGAACGTTACATCAACAGGAATGGTGATTAATCCATTGCCCAGATATTTAGCCTGAGACCAGAAGACTCTTTTATCTCAATAGGAATAATACCAGATCCAGTAGAAATAGAGGGTATAGAACATAATGACTGAAGAGAATTTCAAAGGACATCCAAAAAGGAAACAAAGTGTAATAATGAAACAATGTGTTGGTGGCATTAATGAAACTGTGTTTGTTTGACATATTATTTTTCATAATTATGTATTTATTTCCTTTTATATTTAATTCATTGATATTAGATAAAGTATCAACATTATGGGAAAAGATTAGGAAACAGAAAACAGCATGAGTCAGCTGATGTAGGTAGATGGGGGGAAAAAGGAGAAACAGCTGAACTCTTAAGTCTTGTCAGTATGTTGCATATTTGTGTGCTTTTTCCTATGCAGATTTCCTGTATCTGAGAAAAATAATAAAGAAAAAAAGAACAACTTCTTCCAGGTCTCAGAGAACACATCAGAAGAACACTAAGTTTTCATGGCAAGGAAGTTGCACGTCAAGGCAACCTGTCTGGCAGCCATTTTTATAATTGAACAACTACTAGTTGTTTGTAAGGGTGTGGTAGTGCAGCAGATATTAATCAAAATTAGACTTTGTTTCAGGCTTTCAGTGACAGGGACCATGCAACTGTCATTGATAGAAAAAAAAAGTAATTCTTCATCTTAGGAAGTAAAAGCAAGATGCCACAGTGGCAATGTGACTCCCTTGTGGATCATGACTTAGTAGGCAGACTTATGAAGACAGTTTTCTGTTGCCACTTTATGTTGAGGATTGGAGTATCCTGAGGTAATGCTTAAATTTCCTGTGTGGTGCATGGAGAGAGAGATGTACTTTAGAATATGATTCACGTCTTCTAGGGTGCAACATAGGAAATGTGGAAAAAAGGAGAGCCACTGAAAATCTGATACTTTTCAAGATCCAGCCTTCGAATGTTAACCTTGAGAGAATGACAGCACCTTTTGTGCCTAGGTTTGGTAAGGAAAGGTCAGATACAGAATAATAAGGACACATTTGCCCAAGAAACTGGCCCGTATTCATGGCTATTATGGACCTTATTTTTCATGTGCTTTGGAGATGAAATGGAGCTACAGCATTATCTAGACTGGTGGTATAAACACTTCCAAAGCTATGTATGCGTGATGATCATCCTACCAAACCGCAAGGACCATAGAAGAGAAAAGAGAAAATGTTGGAGCAAAGCCAAAACTGGGATGGTGGTAGAAATGTGGGGCTGGGCAACATGATGAGGAAGCATGGGAGGGGTGGGCAGGTGCTGTGCCAAAATGTAAAGCACCATACCTTATGCTTTCTGAGAGTCCAATTTCTCAGCAGGTCTTGCTGGGTCATTTCTGATGACTTTGGTCACCTGTTCTTAATATCTATGTTATCAGGTTTCGAAGGACACACTACTTGCACAGGGATGAGGAGCTCTCCATACATTGAAAGCTGGGGTCAGCCCAAGCTACTAGGATAAGGGATGAGGTCATAAAAAAAAGTACCAGGACGTAAGAAATGAGTTGAAACCTCCTTTCCTCCAATCCTGTCAAGGTATGATACTGTTCTCTCAAGTTATTATTAAACATTAAACAAATGTGCCTATTATGTAGTTCAGGTTCCTGTTCTGAGAGGTTCAAAATAATTTATTATCTTTTCCAGAAACAAAAAGACAAATGTCAACAGATGATGCATTTTAATCCCTTACAAAATCTTGCTAGACTGATAATTTTTCAACAGAACTAATCATCACACAAGATTTGGGAACAAACGTCTACTTAAGTGACTAGGAGGGAGGTCTTTACAAGCTGCAACATTCTATGAACACCTGATATAAAATAAATCCCTTTTATGGACAAAATACAAGCTATATTTGGTGTTATTTGACAAACTTATTTGGCCAGCTTTATGTTATGCATCAGTCATTCAAAAAACCCCAACACTTTCCACAAAAAAAAGTAAAGAAAGAGAACAACCGCCCATCTACATTTCAAAGATTGTAATCGGGATAATCTCCCTAATTTACCAAAGGCTGGCAGATTCCCTTTAGACAATCTAGCCATGCAATTTTATGAACTATTTTGCTTAAATACCTCAATGTGAATATTGCTCTTGGCTCTGCAGAGGGTAACAACTTGAAAAATAGGGAGAAGGGATCAGAACTGTAAAACAAATAGAGTGATAAATATATCTGGTATAAAAATAACAGAAAAGGAAATAATGACAATTTCACATTATCTTGGACAATTTCCCCCAGGAAGCTGGAGTGCTGCCAACTGAGATCCACAAGGGCTTAAACACTTAGATACTATGAAAAACTTCTGTGCCATCTCTGTGCCAAGAGGAGGCTGAGAGGAGACCTCATTGCTCTCTTTAACTACCTGAAAGGAGGTTGTAGAGAGGAGGGAGCTGGCCTCTTCTCCCAAGTGACAGGGGACAGGACAAGAGGGAAAGGTCTCAGGCTCCTCCAGGGGAGGTTCAGGCTAGACATCAGGAGGAAGTTTTTCACAGAAAGGGTCATTGGGCATTGGAACAGGCTGCCCAGGGAGGTGGTTGAATCACCTGCCCTGGAGGTGTTTAAGGCATGGGTAGATGAGGACCTGAGGGCCATGGTTTAGTGTTTGATAGGAATGGTTGGACTCGATGATCTGGTGGGTCTCTTCCAACCTGGTGATTCTATGATTCTATGATCTCAAAAAACCACTAGATCACTAGATCCCAAGATAAGGTGTTAGTCTTCTAAATTTAAATCCGCTCATTTGTTTTTGAAAATGAAACATACTAGAACCCTGCAAACATTGTTCATGTCATGCCAAGTCTTACACATTATTCATGTTAATGTCTTTTAATTTATGATACAAACTAATGCACGTGATAACTGCACTAGATATTATTCTATACTTCTAAGGCACTTCACGTTTATTTTCCTAAATACTTCCCATATCATTATTCATAAGTTCATAAAATTATGTTCATGGGTGAATTCTGTCAAAATTAATTAATGAACCCTGTTTTATTTATGGCTGACCACACTACACCAAACTTGCATGTACATAACAGCTGCCATTTGCTTAAAAATTTAGCTGTTCAGTCATTCATCTAGGTACGTTTTGCCTTTCATGTTCCATGACTATCAGGACTAAGAGCACTCTCACTATTACCTTTGTAGGTATAGCACTTCAGAGTGAGTAATATCATAACATAATATTGCTGAGAGAAATGCTAAAAAACCTATAAATATAAAAATGTTATATTTGATATCCTTTTGTTTTCAGCTGCTGCTAAACATGTAGTTATGTAGAGATATTATAGTAGATATTTACCTATTATAGAAGAATTCATGGACATTACTTAATATCCTGTAACTGGTGTCTCTTAAATCTCTACACAACAAATTTAATAGGCTTATTATACTTTATATGCATTCAATATTTGAATAAGACTTTAAATAGAAGGAATATGTTTTAAGAAAGTCCTGTTTTCTGCATGAAAAGATTGTGAGCTGTGAGTTTCAATATCTAGAACTGGGATTGTTTATTATACTATAAAATATGTATATGCTTTAATTTCAAGGCCCATTTCATTAGGCAAGAAAATGAAAATAGTCCTGTAGTGTCTCTATCTGTAGACTGCAGTATTTATTTATTATTTTTTTAAAAGCTGTAAATCTCAGGAGGTCACATTAAAATGCTTCATAAAGAGATTTAAACAGAATGCTAGCAACACCAATAAGCCTCAATATGGTACACTAGCTTCCTGTTATCTGGACATCTACTGACATCCATGTAACTTTTTTATACTTAGGCAAATTTTTTATAAAAGTCTTCCTTAGTCTGAACTTCATAGCTCAGCAAACTCTTATGAGATTTTTACAACTTCTTGTTGACCTTTGTAATTAATTTTCCACTTCTTTGACTTATTCAATAAAACAAAAAGAGATTCTCCTGCAAGACTGTTAGAAAACCACCATATTAATTAAAACCAGTGAAAGATTACAGTGGAGTGCCTTTGTGTCTTTTTATCAACATGCAACTGAATAGGTAGAAACTAACAGGTCTTTAAGTACGTTCAATTTGAAAAAAAAGCAAAAACGGAAATAGCAAGGAACATTTAATTTCTAGTTGTGTCAACAGTCCTAAGTAGGTGCATGAAAAATACCTGTTATATACATAAATATACATAAATA
>WAAB01002866.1:34122-49640 GCA_013389865.1 Piaya cayana | reverse complement strand
GTGATTCTGTGATTCTAATTCCCATGTCCTCCTGCTCCAGGGAGTCGGAAGACACCGTTCTGCTGGTTCTGAAGGAGATCTACCAGACACAGGGCATTACACTGGATCAGCCTTTGCCGGGAAGCCACTGACCACCCTACGCCGCTGTGACGTAAGTCACCTTCCCTTCACCTTCCTTCTGAAGTTCCTATGACACCTGCTCTGTTGGAGAGAAGAACATTTTTCATTTCAAGTGCTAGGTTGAGGGCAGGAGTTTGGGTTGGGTTTCCTTTAGCCTCCTGTCCCCTCGTCCCACACACAAGCTCTACCAGACACGAGGAGAGCAAAGGAACCGCTGCTGCTGTGGAGAAGGGCAGCAGAGCGAGGGCCCTGCGGTTCTTACCGGGCTGCTTTCCCCTCCGCTGGCCTAGGGTGGAGCAGGGATAAGGTGCATCCTTTGTTCTCTTGCCATCAAAGCCCTAATAATCCCTGGATAGGGGAGGCCAGGACAGGTGGATTCTGGTCTGCCCTAGTGCTGCTATTCCTACCTTCTCCTTTTGCTTTCCTAGATCCAGTGTCCCACCAAATCCTCACTGGGGAAGTCCAGATCTCACCTCTGCCTTCCTCTCTCCTCTGCCGCTGTGTCCTGCATGCCGCTTCTCCGGTCCTTGCTGCTCCCTGGAGATCAGGATGATTTTCCTCCATTTTGGGAAGGGGCTGGGGAGGGAAAATACCAAGAGAAACCACTTCTGCTCGGACACACCCAGCACTCGCACCGTGACTCCCTGTGGCAACCCCTGTGGCAACGTGTTCTTCAACCCTCCACCACGCGAGGGATCGTACCAGCACCTCCAGCACGGAAGCAGACGGGGCCGGGAACCGGCATCGAGGGCCTGACTGCTCCTGGCACAGCGAGGAAACTCGCAGCTCGTGACCTCGAGGAACAAAAGCCTTAAACACGCAGCATGGAGAGAGCTACAGCAGCCTCGTCCCGTGGGGAGCACAGAATTCTCCCGGCTGTAACACAGAGCGCCAGGCGTGAGGGCTGCAGGCTTGGGGAGGTGAAGCCAGGGCACAGGCGGCTGCTGTTGCACGAACAGGAATGCGTTTACCAGCCATCCTCATCTCCTCGAGTCGCTGCTGCTTTGTACCCTGGCAGGACTGCTCGACAAAGCGCGCTCGACCGCTGCAGAACGCGTGCAGTGACTCCTCAGCATCCTCACGGCACCAGCAAACCACGGCGTAGGACCACACGGAAGGGAATCTTCACCTCTAGATCAAACTACAGCTGGACCAGGCAAAAGCAGCTGCTCCTCAGCGGCGTCCAGGCCATTTGGAGGCGTAGGGACAGTCCTGGGCTTTGCGGGGGCACGGAGCCACGCTGGCATCCTGCTGTTATGTGGCTTTTGGGGGCATCTCACACCAGCCAGGCGCCAGGGGTCGGTTTAGGTTTTAAATAAGCAAAATGCAGGTGGTGAAGTCGGAGCCTGGATCCGTAGCCTGGATGCCGCGTCCCACACTGACCCTGCTCTCACCAGCTCCGAAGGGCGCGGGGCTGATTGCTGCTGGGGAGCCCTTCCTGGGCCCCAAACCCCTTTCCCTCCCGCTGACTGTCGCCCTGCATGGGGTCAGGAGCCTTTTCCCCACCGCCCGTGTTTGTTCTGCATTGCGCTGCGCTATTTGCACTATTTGAAGGGTTTTGTTTGCAGCCTCCATCCCCTCCTCCCATCCCACAGGAACCGAAGCTTGTTCCTTTACCGGGCTGCAGGAACAGGCGCGCTGCTCGGCCGGCGTCTGAACCCATCAATCAGGGACAGGGACAGGATTAACTCGGGACACTCATCAGCAGCTGCTTAAGTTGTGCACTTTGTAAAAAAACCCAAAAGTTAAATACATTTTAAATGTAATTTAATGTCTTTTCCAGTAAAACCCAAAATAAATAAGTAGATGACTGTGACGCGTGCATGCCTTGGGGAGAGAGAGAGGAGGCTGAGGAGTCACCTGTGCACAATTTTAGGGGGAAGTAAAGCCCTTTCTGCAGTTCTGCTGAAGCTGCAGGGTCAGGGAGCGCTTACGCAGCCCGGGCTGAAGGCGAGGGGGGTGGCAGTTCCATTGCTGCCGTGTCCCCATCCTGTCCCCACGCTCCGGCCTCCCCTTTGCTCTCTGTGCTCCACACACCCGATAAGAACAAGCGAAGCTACCGAGGAGACGAGCGACAGAAACCGCACAACAGCCGATGCCGTGGGGCTCCCAGCACCGCTCTGTCCTTCGCCGGGAACAAACCCCTCGAGGGACACTCTCGGACACCGAGGGACGCTCTCGGACACTGTTTCATTCCCTGCTCATTGGAAACTCTACAACTGCACTAAAGCTGTGAGAACACAGACACAAACACCTGCCTAAAAACCCCTGCAGGGGAGGGTCTGCCCAGCAATAAACCCAGTCCTCGCAGTAAAAATTTTGGTACCGCACTTCGTTAAAAAACACCTTTATTTGGCAAGTAATAAATCAGGGCTGGCACAGTAACGCAAATAGCAATCGCGCTAGTTCCATCTTCCCTCTCCCCATTCAATCCCTGGTTAAAGACTGCCCATTCCTGCTCATTACTCCAAATTAACTCGGCTGCTGATGAACACACCCGATCGCTGCTGTGATCCAGTCGTGGCCTCAGCCACACGCCTCCCAGCAGCCCAGAGCGAGGGACAGCTCGAAAATTCCCTTAACGAAGCCGCACAGGCCCCTGAACAGAGCTTACCAGCACCGCAGAGATCACCTGCACGTGTTCCAGGCTCATCCTCACTTCAGCCCCTTCTCGCAGACCACGACCGAACCCCGAGCCTCCCCTTGTCCCGGCTCTGAGGGAGCAGCGGTCGCTACACGGCCAGCTCAAAGCTGGAGGCCGCCGGCTCTTCTTGGTGCGCGAGCAGCTGTTTGGCTCTGCACGGGAGCGGTTTGTGGCACGCGGGGGCTGTCAGAGCAGGGAAATACTGCCTGTAGCTGAGGTAGGCGAGCACCAAGCCGATCGCTGAGCCGACCAACACATCTGCGGGAAGAGCAGAGGAGAGTGAACTCCCCTTCACCCTCCCGGTCCCCTCCGAGTTCTCTGTCGTGTAGCTCTCAGCCTGCTCAGAGCCGAGCACAAGCAGCCACCGCACCCTGAGCTGTAAAACCAGGCGGTGTGTTGTTTCCAACACAGACCTTGCAGGCAGCAAAAAAAATACCCCTGGAGGAGGGTAATTAAAAACTTACCCCCCAAGGAGCTGCCATCGCAGGCTCCGAAAGCCCCCACGGGTCCCCACATGCTCCCCGTGTGGGTCCGCAGGCACCGACCCACCTTCCCAGTGGTGTTTGTAGTCGCAGGTGCGGGACACGGCGACCAGGGTGGCGAGGAAGAGCGGGAGGAGGAAGGCGCAGAGCCCCAGGGCGCTGCCCCTCCGGCCCCGAGCGAAGCAGCGCAGCTTCCCGGCTACGTAGAAGGCAGAGAAGGCGAGGCCAGCGAAGGCGACTGGAAGGGGAGCGTGTGGCTTCAGAAACAGCTCCGGGCCCTGCCCTGCACCCCCAGCCAAGCCCTCTCCCCATCCCCTGCTGTGCTGAAGGGGTGAAGGAGGTCACGCAGCTCATGAGGAGCTGGAACCCGGCGACCATCCCTCCTCCCGTCAAGCAGTTACGCACAGGTTGGCGTTACATTTTTCACCCCACTGCTGTGCAGAAGGAAAACCGCGACCCCTAAACAGGCAGTGGATGCAGCCAGAGCTGCCTGGTGCGTGCAAGCAAAACCCAGGCTGCCCTCCCCGGGGCTCCTGCTCCCCACCAGTGGCTGCCTGGGGCTGCAGCGGGGAGAGCACACGGAAAACTTACACGACGCGTGTCCGCTGGGGAAGCTTTTGCGTCCCTCGTTCACGGTGCCGGGGTCGCCCGTGCACACCAGCTCCGCGTTCGCTCGGCCGTCCGGGAAGCACCGATAGAAAAAATCCGGCCGGGGCCTAGGGTGGAGAAGAAAAGCAGGAGGCTCCGGGGAGAATCTGAGCAGCCCTCCCGGAGCGCTGCCCTGTCCCAGCGCAGCCACCAGCCACGCTTGGCAACAGCAGGTCCCTGCCGGTGTTTGCTCTAATATTTAATTGCCTTTATGGCTAGAAAAAAACCACATGATTTCCAGACTGAGCCCAACATCAGCTTCTGGCCCTGCGCAGCCGTCCCTCCCATCCCCTCCACGCACGGAGCAGCTTGGAGGGAGCCGGTGTCTCACCTGCCCACGACGAGCTTCAGCGTGTTGGTGAAAACTCCGTTGAGGGCGAGAGCAAGGCTGGCAGCTAGGGGAGAGCAGAGGGGTCACGCCGGCATCGCACCCACACAAACATGCAGCTTCCAACAAGAAAACTTCAGCTGGAGCTGCAGGGCTCGGGTTTGCTACCCCCGGCACAAGCCTCGCGCCCTGGAGAGACGCAAGAACCCCTCTGCGGGGCCAGAGGGCACAGACACCGCTCAGCTGCTGCTCTCAGAGGAAGGAATTGCTCACCAAGGCAGGCGGCCCGCGTGTCTTCTCGGTCGGCGCCCATGAACACACGTGCCAGGACGATGAGCAGCGACGGAGAGAGGAACGCGATGACCTGACAAAGAACCAGGCGGCTGTTGGGGGTCTGCAGCGAAGCAGATGGGAGCCCCCTCACCAAACACAACAGCCACGGCTCCAGGAGAGCTGCCCCGAAGCCGAGTAGCACCTTGTCCTCTCCGCACCCCCCTGCCCATCAGAGCAGAACCAGCCCCGGCTGCGTTTGCAGCAAACCCCAATGATCCCTGTCCCCGCACAGCACCTTGGTTCTCCCCACGTGTCAGCAGCACCCACGCTCCTCGTCAGCAAAAAACACAGGAGCTGCTGACTCGGAGAAAGCCGTGGATGACATCCCAGCGGCGATTTCATAGAATAACAGAGTGGTTTGGGCTGGAAGGGACCTCAGAGCCCATCCAGCTCCAACCCCTGCTGCAGACTTGGACAATTCCCACTGGATCAGGGGCTCTANGAAACATTTCTCCCCAGGATCTCAATCTCCCCTCTTTCAGCTCAAAACCATCCCCCTCATTCTATGATTCTCCCTGCCCTCCCTGATCCAGAGCCCCTCCCCAGCTTCCCTGAAGCCCCTTTCAGCCCTGGGATTAGAGAAAAAGCTGAGCAATTAAGGAAGAAGGTGAGGACTGGGGAAAGAGCTGAGCGCTGGGGAGAAGATGGATAATTAGGGGAAAAGCTGGGCACTGGGGGAAAATCTAAGTATGAGGGGCAATTAGGGGAAATGTGGACAATTAAGGAAAAAAAGTGAGCAGCTAGGGAAGAAGCTGAGCATTGGGAAAAAGCTGGATGGTTAAGGAACCAGCTGAGCATTAGGGGGAGAGCTGAGCAATTAGGGGAAATGCTAAGTAATTAAGGGAAAAGCTGGATAAACAGGGAAGAAGCGGAGCAATGGGGGGGGGAAGCAGGATAATTAGGGGGAAAGCTGAGCAGCGAAGGGAAAGGCTGAGCAGTGAAGAAGGGAGAGGCTGAGCAGTGAAGAAGGGAAAGGCTGAGCAGCGAAGAAGGGAAAGGCTGAGCAGCGAAGGGAAGGGCTGGCTCGGGAAGGGAGCGTGGGACTCACGAAGAGGAGCCCCTCGGGGACGCGCTCGGCCCGCAGGTGCGGGTTGCGGAGCAGCCGGAGCTCCTCGGGCTGCAGGCGGCGCTGGGCGGGCGGCAGCGGCTCCATCGCCCTGCGGGGAGGGGGGAAGGCAGAGCGGCCGGTGCCGAGACCCGAGAGGGGAACCCGCGGGACACCCCCCCCCGCCCCGCCGGGCAACGGCCCCCAACTCACGCGAAGGCGCCGAAGAGCAGCGCCCGCAGCGCCAGCGCCCGCCCCGCATCCCAGCGCATCCCAGCGCCCCGCGTCCAACCGCCCCGCGTCCAACCGCCCCGCATCCAACCGCCCCGCATCCCAGCGCTTCGCCCCGCGCCGCCCCTTCTCTTCCTTCCCCTGCCCGGCCCTTTCCGCTGCCGCCCGCCCGGCCTCTCGGTTCCCTTCCCCTCTCACCCCTTCTCTTCCTCCTCTCTCCCTCCCTCTTCTCTCCTTTCCCTCTTCTTCCTGGGTGGAAAACTGCTTGGCTGGAGGGCCCGGAGAGTGGTGGGAAATGGAGTGAACTCCAGCTGGAGGCCAGTGACAAGTGGGGTCCCCAGGGCTCAGTGCTGGGTCCAGCCCTGTTCAATGTCTTTATCAATGACCTGGATGAAGGCATCGAGGGCACCCTGAGCAAGTTTGGGGATGACACTGAGCTGGGTGGAAGTGTCGATCTGCTGGAGGGTCGGGAGGCTCCAAAGGNAAGCTGGTGAGGGGGCTGGAGAACAAGGGTTAGGAGGAGCGTCAGAGAGCTGGGGGTGTTTAGCCTGGAGAAGGGGAGGCTGAGGGGAGACCTCATTGCTCTCTGCA
Source organism: Piaya cayana (assembly GCA_013389865.1). Classification (NCBI taxonomy): domain Eukaryota; kingdom Metazoa; phylum Chordata; class Aves; order Cuculiformes; family Coccyzidae; genus Piaya; species Piaya cayana. The sequence goes on along the minus strand of WAAB01002866.1, from coordinate 43,218 downwards.
ACTGCCTGAGAGGAGGTTGTGGAGAGGAGGGCGCTGGGCTCTTCTCCCAAGTGACAGGGGACAGGACAAGAGGGAATGGCCTCAAGCTCTGCCAGGGGAGGTTTAGGCTGGACATTAGGAGGAAGTTTTTCACAGAAAGCATCACTGGGCAGTGTCAGAGGCTGCCCAGGGGGGTGGTTGATTCAACTTCCCTGGAGAGGTTTAAGGCACAGGTAGACGAGGTGCTGAGGGACATGGGTTAGTGTTTGATAGGAATGGTTGGACTCGATGATCCGGTGGGTTTCTTCCAACCTGGGGATTCTATGATTCCCTTCCCCTTCTCTTCCCTTGTTCCCCCTTCCTATCCCTTCTTGCACCTTCCTTTCCCTTTTACCCCATCCCTTCCCCTCTTCCTTCTCACCCCATCCACTCTCCCCCGTCCCTGTCCCTCCATACCTTCTCACCCCATCCCATCTTACACTTTCCTTTCCCTTATCACCCTTTGCCTTCCCATTCTTCTCACCTCATCCCATCATATCCCTTTGTCACCCCATCCCTTCCCTTGTCACCCTTTCCCTTCCCACCCTTCTCACCCTACCCCCTCCCCTTCCCAAACATGTCCCGGGCTTGGAACAGCACTGGGACCTCAGCACATTCAGAACGATTTATTGAAGTCAACCTCAAGCAAACGTTCAAATCAGTGGAATGTCATTAAAAACCTTTCCAAATGAATCCTCACGGGAAGCAAAAAACCACATCTGAATTCCAAAGTATTTGTAAAATAAAAAAAGGGGCGACATCTCAGTAAATATAATGTACAAAAATTATATGTTCTACCATCACGGACACCGAGGAGAAGCTAAAATCGTACAGGCAGCTCTAGGGACGCTACGCGCAGGCGCCGGGACGTGGCTATGTACAGGGATCCCGGCTTCACGGGCTTCACACGAGGCAAGAGAACATCGGCCGAACAACAAAACCCCCAAAATATCGTATATCCCAAAGTCTATGCGGCAACATCAAGTCATGGAAGGGTAATGCCCCCCACGGAGCAGCGCCAGGGAATTCCGCGCTGCTCCCTTAGTGTCAAGAGCTTCCAGTCAACCTCCGAGAACTCCCGAGCTATCGACGTCGGTGAACATCGATGCATCGCTAGTGAAGACCGAGTGATTTCGGTAAAATAACATTTCACAGAATCTACAAAGTTTTGTTACAGATAAACAAAGTCTACAGAAATAACGACTCTACAAAGGGCATCCGCACGGGGCACACGGGAACGGAACCCGCGGGCGCCCGCGTTGTGCAACGTCGCTCGCGCCGACGGTTTCCGCCAGCAGCCCCGGGGACGCGCACGGCCCCGCGCCGGATGGAGCCCGTCCTGCCGCGGGAACAGCGCGGGAATCGCCTCGGCTCCTGCAGCGGCACCACCGGCTCCCCGGGAAGGGAACGGCCACACCAGAAATGAGAGGCAGCCCCACCGGTGACCAGGAACCTCTGCCTCATCCAGCCCGTCGATAACCCCAGAGCGAGCGAAGCCGCTCCGGAGAGCCCGGCGGCGCGAGGGCGGCTGGGGACCGCCAGCCACCGGCATCTTCTCCAGGCGGAGAGGAAGGGCAGCACCCCCGGCAGCTCGCGCCACGCCAGGAATGGCGAATGAGGAGATCAATGGCTTTGGCAAATTCACACGTGTTTTTCCCTTTTGGAGTTCACATTGATTCCAGAAGCCTTCGAGGCAAAGCACGCACAGTTCCAGCTCAGCAGGGAGTCAGACCCGAGCTTCAGGAATCGAATACAACCCAATCCCGGGCTTTTTTTTTTTCTTTTGCTTTTTTTTTTTTTGCTTTTTTTTTTTTTTCCTCAGAACAACGTCGTGAACACATCCAACGTCTAGGAGTGTATCGTGAGTGCAAATGTTTCTGCTACACGAAGGTAAATGGCAGTGGGGGGGGGGGAAGAAAGGCGATGGAAACGGAAAGCAAACGGACAGCATCGCTCCGAGGCGGCCGTCTCGCATGCAGGACACGGGAACACACACACAGGGCTGAGACAGCCGCTCTGGGAAACTCTCCCGTTTGCCATAGCTTCACTGTACAGCGGGAAAGGAACCGCGGGGAAATCGAAAAGACATCGTCAATGGGTACAAAACAAGTCACGTATAAATTAAAAAAAAAAAAAAAAAAAAGCCGTGTAAGGAACCGCAGAGCTTCAAGTACGTTAAACCCTGAATTCAATGAGGCAGAGGTTTCCATGTTAAAGTGACGACTTCGTACCGGCGCTGGACACCCCCCACCCCTCAACCCCCTAGTTCTGTAAAGGTTCAATATATACAGATTTTTATGCTCACTGTTAATTACGCCTGGTAATTGTGTCTTCCCCATTCTATCCTGAAATTAAGATACAAGAAGTTGGTTTTTGTTGGTTTTTTTTTTAGCAGAAAGGCCAAAATTAACTATTCCAGCCCCACGACTCCACGTTAACAGATTCTCAAGACCACGGTGCTGACCAGAGAAGGTAATTTGCCCACAGAATCGTCTCTAAGCCATCCTTCCTGAGCTGTCAACACAGCCTGGCGGCAGGACAGGTCCACACGGATAAGCTGGAAGCTACAATCTCTCCCGTTTGCACCACGTGTTTGGAGAAACCCAACCCCACTCCTCTCGCAGAGCCACGCAGGTGGCAGAGTTGGAGCCAGGGGCTCAACAGACCCCGTGGTGCCAATCCCAGAGACTTAAAACAAAAGAAAGGGGAAAGGCGTGACTGCCTCCTGGGTAAGGGACAACTGACGGCCTCCAACTGCAGCCTGGAGCTCTCCAGGGAAATCAGCAGCAGGTTTTCTGCCTGACTCCAGGATCCCCCTGTCACCGACCCACACAAACACCACCTGGCAGATGCCTTCCCCCTCCGCTAAATCCCCCTCCCCAGCTGTGAAATCCTGCCCTTAGAAAGGAATCCCATTATTGTTAGTTAGTTTGCAAAGGCATGATTAAAATATATATTTTAAACATTTCGTTTGGCATAAACGACAACCCCCTCCAGGCACCAGAACACTCGGAATCGGGTACTTGCTTATCTCTGAACGTTCAAGGCTTTTCCAAGATTCACCTCCTCTCCGACAGCACAAAACCCTGCCCAGACTCTTTGTGCCTAAGGTGTGCGAGCTCTCAAATCTCTGATTTTCCCTTCAGGTTTGAGCCCAGCTGTTGGCTGTTACGAATCTTTTTTTTTTTTTTTTGTTGGAAAAAAGGAGCACCTGTAAGAAGTTTGAAAGCAAAGTCACCCGAGACACCAGGTGTTGTGGCACCAGGGTAGCAGCAGGCCNAGCAAGAGCTTAAAAAGAGACATCGGATCAAAGTGTTAAGAAAAATAAAATCCTTTTTTGTAAATTTTCTTTGTAAAAAAAAACCCACTAAAATACAGAGCTGCTTCCAAGCAAGGTTAGTGTTCGACCCCCGCGGCAGCAGCGCCGCGAGCGAGGGCTCTGCGGACCCCGACAGCCCCTGGAGGAGCTGCGCAGGCTGTAGTGTATTCCAGGATTTTACAGCTGCACACAGAGCATTTTCCCCCATCGATAAAGTGAAGGAAGCAGCCAGGGGAAAAGAAGACGTGCCCAGAAACTCCTCGGGACTTTTCTAGCTACTGCTTTCTCGAGCTGAGATGTCAGCACATTCCTGCAGGTTCGCGAGAGACAAGGTTCTTCATTCAGAGGCTTAATTTAGCCAGATGCCAGCAGCAGCTGAGATTGATTCTGTTCATTCAGGATTATTTTCAACGCCCGTTAGCACAAAGCCAGCACAAGGTTAGCAAACAGCCATGTCCAAGCCCCGAGTCCTTTCTAACGCTGCCAGGGCAGGGGACACGTGGCGCTTTGTACGACAGTGGGAGAGGGAAGGAGGCTGACCAAGCCAACTGCAATCTGGGAAAACCAGGCTCCCTGGGCTCCTCGCACAAGGAATGGAGGAAAATAGATTTGGAAAAGAAAATCTGGAGCATGAGCCCAGCTAAACCACTTCAGAAGCCTCATGGAAGGGGCCTGTGTCTGCTGAGGAACAGAAAGCGCTGCCTCACGAGGCTCCCGTGACTACAGCTCATTTCCTGAACAGAAAACAAACCCCTGTGTGCCGAAAAGCGCTGAGGTTTTCCTTCCCTCCATTAAACAATGAAAATTAAAGATTTCAGCAAATAAAATCCGAACATCCCATCAAAGCAAACAGGGGTTGGATTCTGTAAGTGCTCCAGTTTCCTTGGAAGCCACGGGGAGTCTGAGAAGGTGACGGGAAGGAATCCCACCAGGATAAGAGCTGTGAAAAAAGGGCAGAGCGGGCAGGTGACGCCCTCACGTGCAGCCCAGCCCAGCCCTCCACCTACAGACATCAGCGGCACCGCTCCCACCGGCAGCGTGAAGACTTCAGTTCCCAGCGTGCGGCAAGACACGACCAAAGCCGGGTGGCTCTCCTATCCGCAGAGGTTTTCCAAAGGCAGCTGGATAAAGGAATTGCCGCTGCGCAATGAAGCTCCTGAATTTCCACCTGTCTGCAAACACCGATTACAGCTCTCCAGCCAGGAACCATGATTTCTCCCCTCCTCAAACAACGCCAGGTTCTGCGTTACAGGCACTCCCAGGAGGCCACGCACCCGATTTCTCCCAGGAAAAGCTTCACGATGATACTCATAAGTTAACATGATACATCCCCCACCTTCTCAAAACGCCTTTAAAAACAAGCACGGGAACGGAGGCATTTCAGGGCCACCTGGTCTGAAACCCACATCTGCCTTTACGGCCTCTCAATGTTAGGGTGGGGAGAGGCTTTACTCCTGCCATAAACCAGACACAGAAGTTACACTGGCTTTCCTAATTTGTTTTTTAAAGACACGTTGATTGATCAGAACCAGATCTTCGATACCCTTTACAAATTAAATAAATAAATATGTCGCTACGCTTCGCCTTCTACGCCCAAAGAACATGTTTTCAAAAAGAATATTCTTTTCACTGTCAAAAGGTCTACGTTCTCCTCCGAAGGCCAAGACGTTTCTGGTTTCCGATGGCAAGAGCTGCTGCAGCACATTCAGGGGTAAAAGAAAGACCGAACGATAAAAACCCAACACCGCCGCCTGCTTCCGCTCGCTAAGGTTAAATGGTCCCGTTCCCAGCTCACACGCGACGGCTCCGATGACGAAGACTGAATGTGTCATAGCAGTCTCTCCAAGTCCATTGCCTGTTTGCCCCTCTTCTCCCCTCCCTCGTTTGTGTTTGAGCAAATTCACTCCTTTCCTTCTTCAGCAGGGCTCTGCGGTTCCAATTTGCACCTGATCTTGCTCCAGTACTCGGGGGCCACGGGAGATTTGGGGTCGTGTGCGGAGCAGCAGAGATGGCCGTCCAGCGCCGAGGCCACCAGGGCTCCCTTCTCGTGATCCTTGCAGAAGGAATGAGGGCAAAACTCACAGAACGAAACCGCAGGGTTGCTACAGACGTCACACTGATGCCACGGACATTCCCACTTTCCTGAGGATGGGAGGGGAGAAGAGAGAGAGAGCTCAGATTAGCGCATTTTGGGGACAGCGTTGGCCTTTAACCCCTCCTCCAAGCTGTAACCATTCAGATGAATGCCAAGAACACTCAGAAAACATCTTGCTACTTCTGCTTCTCATTCAGAGGACTCTGACTGGAAACAGTTCTTAATCATTCTGCCTTTGTTACGCTTTAAAACATTATCACATGCATAACCAGAGCTTAAAACCAGCGCCTCCAGGCCAGCCTCACCCCACCCTGAACCTCAAAGGAAAATAAAGCCAAACCAAAAACCCAACTCAGGCTGCTTTCAGTGCCACCATGTCCTCCTCCAGTTTATCAGCTATTTTGAGGACAGCTTCCCTGTTTCTAACTCGCTGAAAAGACACGTGACAGATTCAGCTTCGTTCACGGCAGACCTTTAGTTAACTTAATCACAGACTCATCTGGACTTCCAATTATTTTCACCAAAGTCTTTGGAATCGGGAAGATTAAAGAGATAAGGGTATTTACAAAATCCTGCAATTGGATTAAGATGCTATATTGCGGAATACCGTGAGCCTTAGCTAGAAAAAGCTGTGCCTTAGCATGGCAAAAGTCAAATGGACTTTTGTGTCATCAGGATACAGCATATAATTTAAACACATTTAGTGATTGATCAAGCCCTACACCTCGTGCTTACTCTATCAGCAGTCTGAACTGTCATTTGATTTGCATTTGGTGACCTTTGACACCAAAATGATGCTTAGGTTTCAAACAAAATAGGAAGAGATGTGATCCAAGAAAGAAATACAACGATGTCATGGTTTGATTTTGGCCCCTTCAGAATAGCCAGGTTGTGGCTGAGGAAGAACTACAACTCCCAAATATTCCATGCAACTTTTTCTACGTAAATAAGGGTGTAATTGGGGNGATGTTCTGGGGGGCTCTTATCCTCCGATTATTGTATATGTAGTATTTTAGTTGCATATTAGTGTTAATACATTATATATAATCACTACAGCATTTTAGTCTCTCCTTTTTTTTTCTTCTCCTTATCTCCCTTGCGCTGTACAGGGGGGGCTGCAGACGCCGTGAGGGTTTTTGGGAGAGTTTTGACTCAAACCATCACAAACGAGAACATTAGAAGTACGGCAGCGCCTCTCTATCCACAGGTTCTCTTTTAGGAACGCTGCTACCTACCCCGCTTCTAAAAGACGAGCAGTATAGAGAAGCAAACGTGCTGCATTTGATGGAAACGCACACTGTGTTTCAGCCCAAGCACTGCCTGGCTGCAGGAAGGGGAATCACAGAATCACCAGGTTGGAAGAGACCCACCGGATCATCGAGTCCAACCATTCCCACCAAGGCGAAGACGACCAGGAAGGGACAGGACTGCTCTTACCGAAAGGTGGTTGAGTCAGGTTAAGGCATAGGAGGTGGTACGCTTTGGGACAGTCCTTCTTGTCACACATCACCAGCTCTCCCCCGTCTCCGCACTGGAAACAGTTGTCTTCATGCATCTGCTTCTGCTCTGTTTTTATTTTCCGTTTCTTCTGCTTGAGTTTCGCGTTCTTCACCTTCTCCTCGTTTGCCGTTGCAAATGCTGTCTGGCAACGACAAGGATCACAGCGCACAGTCACTTTATAAACCCTTTCATCAACTTCAGGTGATCATATGCACGAAAGCCGCTTAAATTAAACCTGCTCCGAGAAGTTTTTAAGCTGTAAAAGCCCATCCATGAGTATCTGAACAAACACAGTTTGGTAAAGTATAGAATCATAGAATCACAGAATCACCAGGTTGGAAGAGACCCATCGGATCACTGAGTCCAGCCATTCCTATCAAAAAGTAACCTCACCCTTGACACAACAGCATAACAGTAAAATCTCTAGAGACTTTCAAGGGTGGAAAAAGCGTTACATGAAGTAAAATGTTAAGCAAATCAACCCCCTCTCCCTGCCGTGCTCTCACTAGATCTCTCGATTTGGGACGAGAAACTTCAGTTTTCACCTACATACCTTTGGCCGCACTCCCAGGAAACCACTGCAGTTTTCTGCTCCACAATGACATTCGGTCCGACCATTGCCCAGGCAATCCAGATTATAATTAAATGTTAACTCCATCCCTAAAACATGAAGGAAAACAATTCACCCACGGACACTGAGGAATGGCTGGTGACAACAGCATTTTGTTGGCCTTTATCTCTTCACGGTCTGCAAGATCTAGCGGCCACGTGTTTAAAAAGAGCACGCTTGACCCGGCACATTGGTTTAACGAGCTTTAGGAGGAGTGAATTCTGCCGAGATCAGACATAAGGGGCTGCTCTAGGGTCACAGCGATTCAGGGAAACAACAGATCAAGGGAAAGGGAACTGGTGAAAGCATCGATGCTGTGGTGAGCATTTATGTGAGAGTTACCGCTGTACTGCAGCAAGCCCTTCAGAGAGCTCCAAGAGAACGAGTTCGGAGCTGAAAGCCAACTCTAAGATCTCTGCTAGACCTGCAACTCAAATGCTTGTCTCCACTCCAGGGAATGAGAAAAATCCTTATAAACATCACAGGTATGAACTAACTTCAGTTAAAAAAAAAGCCTGGCTAAGTCAGGACCTCATCTGTTTGGAGACAGAGGTACCCGAGCAAAGCGGTGCCACGGGCTTTACCTGCGGGAATATCACAGAGAGCAAACAGCCCCACTCGGATGTCCCCGTTCACCGTCCACTTCTGCGTTTCACAGTTTGGATTACAACTATGGTTCATAAAGCGAGAATAATTCCCCTTTGGGCCAGCATCGATGATCCGGTCCTTCCAAGGAAAAGACAAAGACGTGTTTAGCAATCACAAACAAAAAAGGTTTCCTGCTGATGAGTGTCTAGCAATGGCTAAGGCAAAGTTAATTAAGTGAATTAGTTAAGAGTGACCTGGACAGAGAAATATCCGAGAATTTGTGTTTACACCAGTGAAACAGGCGTGTCCTCCACGATACACCATTTTGTTCTAGTTTTTCACCCATTCCAGTATCAAGAAACACAGATGTGACCCTCACGCCCCAACTCGCGTGTCCACGGGAGGACATCAACCCCGTAAGGATGCTTCTGCCAGCACTTTTCCCCCCCGCTTCCAATCACAGTTCAAGCCAACCAAGCTCAAATATTCACCTTGGTTACGGTTAACATATAAAAATTGGTTACGCTGTTTTCGTGTGCACGTTTGATCCGCAACCTGCACTCCTCTTCATCAATCAGCTCGCCAACGTATTCGTTCACAAATTCACCCTGAAAAGTAAAGGAAAACATAAATGAGAAATCCACGCTTGCTACTCGTTAAGGTGATACAGGGATGCAGCACAGAAAAAAGCATTTCCTATAAAAATATGTGTCGATCTGCTGGAAGGTAGGGAGGCTCTGCAAAGGGATCTGAACAGGCTAGACTGCTGGGCTGAGTCTAACGGCACGAGGTTTAACACGGCCAAATGCCGAGTCCTGCACTTGGGGCACAACAACCCTGAGCAGCTACAGACTGGGAGAAGTCTGTCTGGAGAGCTGCCAGGAGGAGAGGGACCTGGGGGTGTTGGTTGACAGTGACTGACCATGAGCCAGCAGTGTGCCCAGGTGGCCAAGAAGGCCAATGGCA
>WAAB01002866.1:0-34019 GCA_013389865.1 Piaya cayana | reverse complement strand
GAATGGCCTCAAGCTCCGCCAGGGGAGATTTAGGTTAGAGATTAGGAGGAAGCTTTTTACGGAAAGGGTCATTAGGTATTGGAATATGCTGCCCAGGGAGGTGGTTGATTCGCCTTCCCTGGAGGTGTTTAAGTCACGAGTAGACGAGGTCCTGAGGGACATGGTTTAGTGTTTGTTGGGAATGGTTGGACTCAATAATCCGATGGGTCTCTTCCAACCCGGTAATTCTGTGATTCTGTGAATATATTCTCTTCACCACAAAGCATTAAAACAGAACCATCTCACAGGTAAGCCATGACTTCAAGCAACCACTGAAAGGAAAATGCTGCCCGCGTGTTACTCTAAGGACGGACTCGAGTAACCTCTTTTGTGATTTTACCTTTTTAATGCTCCTTTTTGTCCTGAGCCCCCATCCGCGCCGCTCGGTTTTTATGATTTCAGCGTCCGGGTAGAGGCGTTTGGTGAAGCACTGGTTCTGGCAGCGCTCGCCGGCCGGGCACACCTGGGGGTGGCACTCGTACTGCAGCATCCTGTTGAGACACTCCGACTCCAGGCCACACGGGTTCTCGTCTGACGGCTTGCAGTTACAGCGAGGGATCTCCGACAGATCGGCCACCTGGATCTGAACCTTCCCGATTACCTTGTTGGACTGCGGAACAAAGAAAAACTCAATCCATGAGTACAGCAACACACAGAGAACACACACTTAACAGTTTTGGCAGAGGTCAATCATCAAGCAACAGGAGAAGGCAAGAAAATAATGGTTACGTCATCCTTCTTCCTCCAGACCCTCGAAGGATCGCATGTCCCTACAGTTTAGCAGCGGACACGTGGGCTTTCAGAGATGGCAGCTGCCACTCTACTGCTACTTAACTGGTAACATCAACTGGTCCAAGAGCCCAAAAGCTATCAGTCCGAGTGAGGAGCATCAAAACTCGTGATTCCAGACAGTACAGAGTGAGCCTCTCCCAGAAAAATTCCTGCCCCAGTAACCCCACGCATACCGAGGTTATCTAGCACCTCACTGAGACTTAGAATCATAGGATCAGCAGGTTGGAAATAACCCACCGGATCATCAAGTCCAAACATTCCCATCAATCACTAACCCATGTCCCTCAGCACCTCGTCCACCCGTCTCTTAAACCCCTCCAGGGAAGGGGAATCAACCACCTCCCTGGGCAGCCTCTGCCGGTGTCTAACGACCTTTTCTGTGAAAAATTTTTAACTTATGTTGAGCCTGACCCTCCGCTGGTGGAGCTTGAGGCCATTCCCTCTCATCCTGTCCTCTGTCCCTTGGGAGAAGAGCCCAGCTCCCTCCTCTCCACAACCTCCTCTCAGGTAGTTGTNAGAGAGCAATGAGGTCTCCCCTCAGCCTCCTCTTCTCCAGGTTAAACACCCCCAGCTCTCTCAGTCGCTCCTTGTAAGACCTGTTCTCCAGCCCCTTCCCCACCTTCGTTGCTCTTCTCTGGACTCGCTCCAGAGCCTCAACATCCTTCTTGTGGTGAGGGGTCAGAAGTGAACACAGTATTCAAGGAGCGGTCTCACCAGTGTGGAATACAGAGGGACTTCTTCCAATTAAAGTTAAAGACATGACAGAAAACACAGTGCCCTGTGTCTCCAGAGCCGCTGGCAAGAGTTCAACTGCAGCAGGGTGAGCAGTTGGTTTTCTGACTGAGTTCAGCATTAGCAATATTCAGTGAGCTCTAACAGCCAGCAAGCGTCTGAGACATGAGCCCAGCCTAGATCCAGCAAAATTCTCACTTAGGTAAAACTGTTCTTCAGCCTTTGACTCCCACAAATATTCTGCTAAAAGACTGTTCTATAGGGCTGTAAGACAGAACAAAAATTTCTTGAAAGACGCAGCAGCAAAAGGATCTCTCTGAATCTCCTTAAGCTGGAACTGTTCAGAACATCTGTTTGAATACACAGCTCACCCATGCACAGAATCACAGAATCACCGGGTTGGAAGAGACCCATTGGATCATCGAGTCCAACCATTCCCACCAAAATAAAAATTCCCACAGAATAAAAGTAGGTAAAGAAAGAAGCCAACTCACTTTAATGTGTTTATAAGGTGGAGGTTTCCTTGAATTCCTTTCAATTTCTAATGCCTCTTTGCTTTCTCTTTGTGCTTTCAGCTCCTGGAAGCGCTTTGCTGCTTCTTCAAGTGCTGTGAAGGGAGTTCAGAACAGGGAACCATTAGCGCCAGCTGGGGTTAATCGTATGTACACACACATACATTTATGTGTCTTTAAAAGCTAGGAACAGAACTCTATAAAGAAAAACACGAGCTAAAAATGAGTTATTGCAGTATATCATGAATCTATCGTCAGGTACTGAGTTACCAAACAATGACACCATGCAGCAGAGCCCAAGCTCCATCTTAGCCTTCCCAATTTGCGGAAGAACTGAACTTGCCCCCGAGGATAAACAACGAGAAGGCACTTAAATAAACACATTTTATCCGCAGTCAAGGGATCTACGTAAGGTTTGCAATTCTACGTGAACACAGAACACTAATTACATCATATTCCCATGCAGGTTAAGTGGTGATGGAGACACAAACACGTGGAATTTGTCATAAACTGCTATAAACTTTGTTTGATTTTACCTTTCTTGAAGGTCTTGTTAATACTAGTTTGCCCCTCAGCAAAGCTTTTATCTCCTTCAACATAAGGGAAAACTCTGCCCTGGTGTACCCAATAGTAGTCATGTGAACCAAAGAAAAATACTGGGAAGTCCCCGATATCATGTTTGAGGCCCTGTATGTTGAGAGGCACAGACCTGGGATTGCAGATCTCTGCTGGCCACCACCTGGAAAGCAGGGAAAAAGAGAAGGACGTAAGTTCCCTGACCCACAGCCTCAGCTTCCCCACTTTGCCTGGCTGGATGGAAAAATACAAGCCTGGTTTCCTCTCTTAAAGGAATGAACTACTTCCATACGCAGTCAAGGCTCCTTCTGGAAACACCGGGGCAGCACCGTGCAAAAGAGGAAAAGTTCTCACTCCAGATTTGGGGAAATCCCCGTGAGAACATGAGTGGCAGGCGAGTGGGTTGCTAAAGTCACCGACAAATGCTCGTGTTTCTGCAGGTGACCAACAGCAGACACGAGCCAGGACATCTTGGTTCTGCGAGCAGCCCCTGGCTTCCCGTACGCCTGCTGTGCTCTACCAAGCAAACCAAGCGCAATCGAGTATCCGCCATCGCCTGGTAAAAGCAAAAGAATTTAATTTAAGGGGCGACGCTGCGGTCTGACACAAAGCAGATGGAGTGGTTGTATTTCCAGTTCTTGTTCACTGCATTGTTTTCCTGTAATTCTGCAGCGCACTGAAAACACCCAAAGCATCAAACCCCAACCCAGCCAACTTGCCTGTAATTCCCAAGCTTGACCCAAACGATCTGCTTGTAACGCAGCTTCTTGCCCGCTTTACAGTCATTGCAATTCCAGCATCCCTCGGGCATTTCTATGTTGAGACACTCGGGGTGGAAGGAAGCTGGGCAGGACTCACAGCACAGCAGTTTTCCACCTTTAAACAAAGAAACCCTGCATGGTTTATAGAGGTAAGGATTCGCGTCCCCTGTGCGCAGGAATTTGACACCACCCGCTCCACATCCTCGTTCGCCCCACAAGGAGAAAAAAAAAAGGCCTAAGAAAGGGGTTGAGTCACCTTAACAATGTTGGTTATGGAGCTGCAGCGCAGGCTGGTGTGCTGGTTGTGACCGCACGTCACCGCTGCGGCTACGCAGCACAGGGTTTGTTAAACAGCGGGTGAGCTGGCAGAAGAGCACGGCTCCCAAGGGAAGCGTCGCATCCAAACGCAGCCCTCTTTGCTCCTCTGTCTTTGGTGATGGCCAAGCCCATCACACACAAACAGATTTTTCAGCAACGTTTTCCCAATCAACATTGTTATGGCTGGAGCCGCCAGCGATCCATTAGCGCCCGTCAAACCCCGCAGCCTAAAGGCTGATCAACGGCTTTTCTGTACCAAGGGCAGCACCAAAGATTTGCAGCACGGGCGTTCATCCCACAGAGTGAAGCGTTTACCAGTATGAGCACATTATGCAATGCAGAACAAGACACCATGCAATTGTCTCCATCCCCAAAGTTCCTTTTGTGCACGAAGGAAACCTGAGCGCAGCGACTAACAGCGATTTCTAAGGTTTACGCTGATTCGGGCAAAAGTTGTTTCGGCTGGTAGATATTTTGGTGGGTGTATGAAATGTGGGGAGCCAGAGCACAGCTCTAAGCCACTCAGCAAGCAAAGCAGCTCACGCGACAGGCCTCGATACCCTGCACGCTGTAATATTTTATATATGCAAGTATATAAAATATAGATTCACAATTTATAGCTATATGGCCTTTTTTCAGAATCCACAAATTTGTGTCCCAGGTGGAAAACCTTGGAGAGGTTTGAGAATTTAAAGCTATTTTCAATCACGGTATTAAAAGAACTTTCAAACATTTATCAGAATGCTTTGTCCACCTATAGACTTTGAAATTGTCGCACTGATTGTTGCGGTCACATTCCTTAATCGAGTGGGGTGCATGGCCAGCACTGTATTTCCTCTGCTCAAACCAGACCAATCCAACCACGTGGAGTATCCTGAGCTCCCAAAACCTGTACCAGCATTTTCACCTTTAAAGCGTGTTTTTTGGTGAACGTTATTTCAGAGGAAATACAGCCCCGGGGTGAATTACTGGAACAGCACCCACCACGCTCAAACAGCAAGGGATGCAAAATCAAACACAACCAAACACCAATTCCAGTGCTAAGCAAGGAAAACCACCAACACTTTGCTCTCAGGATGCATTAGTAAAGATATTGCTCAAGCTCAGCAGAGGGCTCAAAATAATTGGGTTTTTTTCCAGGAATTACAGGAGCTACGGGAAGCCTCAACCTAGGACCGCTGAAAGAGACCTGGCTTCGGAATGGTTAATGGGGCACTGACTCTGAACCCTCTGTTGGGAATGAAATATCACATCTGAGTGCATGACACAGACAACAGGTTCCTCCCCAGAGGCATTCTGAGATGCCGTAGCTCCCCCTGCTCTGGGATAAACACCCGCTCTCCCCCAGAGAGACAAGACAAAGCCTTTCCCACCATTCCCACTCCCACACCTCTTTGGGATGCCAGTGCCCATGCAACTAGGAGGGGAAGGAGCGCTGGCTGTCCCACGCTGGCAGAGGTGGAACACGAGGCCCAGGGACTAAGGGACACGCACGCAGGCAAACCCTCACTGCCTTCCCCTTCGGACACTCTTCGGATGGCAACAGGACCCAGCTGCATGCAGCCTGGAAAGCCCCTTCTTCTCCCAGGCCCTGCATACGCTGCCTAAAACCTCTGAGACAACATTCCCCCCCTCTTTCTCCCTATATAAAACCCATTCAAGCAGAGAGTTTACATAATTCCAGTAAGGACTGAACTGTAGCAACGTCGAGCTCCATTCACCACTTCTTCCCATTGCTGGGTCCGTAGCTTCCCTGGAGCTGGAATAGCCCAGGCCAGGTACATAGAAATTTCCAAAAGCAAAGGGGTTTGACCTCTTCCAAGGAGAATTTAGTCACATTAATTATTTTAAGCCCTTTTGTAATTAAAAAAAAAATTGCCAACCACATGAACACAGGCTCACAATCAATGAGTGAATTTCACTGCAAAGCAGTAAGTGGTGCTGGACAAGCAGGCATTTCTTGAGTCAGAGAGAGAGAGAAATAGAGAAAGCAAAAGTAAATTAAAGAGAAAGAAACTATTTTGGTTACCTTTCTCACATTTCTTTTTGGAAGCTGACGAAGGAGGAGGAATCATAGGTAATTTCATCAACTCAGCCCGGTTTGATTCGTTCAGGAGGTAGTGGGACTTATAGGCATAGGAACTGAACAGGGGGTCAGAATGGTCCTGCACTACCAGCCCTATACGGAACAAACAGAGAGAGGTGAGCTGCAATGAAACTACCCATGATTCCATCGAGGAGAACATAAAACAAACCAAATGGACACCGCTAATGCATTTGTGTGGGAATGGATAAAGGAGAAAAATGAAGAAAAAGAAAAGTCTGACAGCAGGTTTCTTCCCTAAGAAAGAGGCTGCGTTTGAAAGCCAGAAGGGTCGCTGGGAAAATCTACAAGCTGCTGCTGAGAGGAATGCCTGGACTCGTGCTTTTATAGAAAAGCACAGGAGCAGCGATCAGTTCTCTGTCTGTGTGAGCCACCTTCCCTCCCAAACAAAAAGCGCAGGCTGGTGTGAGGAGCTGGGGGCGACACTCACGGCGATGCCGTCAGCTTGGGCTCCAGGCCCAAAGAGCAGATGCTGCACGCGAGAGCTCAGCACCCCACGAACCACACATCTGCCTCAAGGCCTTATCTGTGAGTGCTTTGCCTTTATAGTGGTGTTGGTAAAAATAACAGAGGGGGGCAGTGATTCTGCAAGGCACCAGAAGGGAAAGAAGGGATGAAGGCTCTGCCCTACGCCTCCTGTTTTTAAGTGAAGCTCCCTGCCCTCCCACATCTGCCAAACCGAACCCTTAGAGCAGCCACGCTCCCTGTTCTTGCCTCTGCCTTTAGTTCAAGCGCTGTGTTTTGCATTCCTCTGGCTTTCTCCACCAAGAAGAGTTTTGCCTCGCTGCTCTGAAGAGCCAGGCAGCCCAAGCGAGGGCCCCGTGGCTACAGAGCAGCGCTGGGTCAGTGATTCAGGGCAAGAGAGGAGCAACCAGGACCCAGAGCAGCTGGAAACGTGAGCTGCCAGCACGGCCACCACTTCCCTTCCCAGGTGGGACACAGGCAGAGCTGAGTGCTGGAGGGAAGCGTCCCAAACGCAGTGCCCGATGCTGCTGTATGGAGAACGGCCTCACCCTACCTGGGAAGCATGTACTCAGGATTCATAAACTAGGTATGACCTATGCGTGCTGCAGGTGACACACACCTACAGGTTAGGTGAGTGATAACAGGCTTGGGAAGAGTATGTCAGGAAGGTGAACGAGATGCTTTAAAAACACACTGCATTTCAAGTACCTCACGTTAAGCGAGTTCATATATTTTATGGACTGTTTCCTATCTCTACTTTCTCACTTCAGTAATGCTTTACGTCTAAACTAAACACCTAAACGTCAACTCAATCGTGTTAAACAACAGGTCTCACACTCAGGTGCCCCAGTATTCCTGCAGCCCTTTGGTTCCTGCTTCTTTGAAAGTGATAGAAACCGAAGAATTTAGGGTAACTCCAACAAGCAGAAGCCTGTCACCACTCCTCACATGCATCTGAGCGCAAACACAGCTTCACAACTGAGACCAGCGCCGTTCCCATCAGCGCGGCTCTCTAACAGCTACAACCCCATGACCTACACCTCATGTTGGAACAGGGGAGTCGAAGCAGACAGCATCCTACCACACTGAATTCTTCACACTCGTACTTACAGGGCTGACTAAAGGCACTGCGGGACCTTATCAAGAGCCATTCCTAACCTGACATTCAAACCCGGAAAGATCCACACCATCTCTTCTGCTATAACCCTATCTCTGATCCCAGTGCTAGCCTGAGTCCAGACAGATGAGACAAAAAATGTAATAAACCCAAAGGGCTTAAAACATTCCAGAACTGCTCTGCCTACCGCAAAAGCTGTTTTCAGTTGTTTTACTCTAGGTCTAGAAAACAAACTCATTTCCACATATTATGCTGGGCTCTGGACACCTCAGTTAATAATGTTCCAGGACAGGTACTGGTTTTCCCGAGTGGCAACATCGATGCGGATGCCCCGGGGCTTCTCTGCTCACAGGACACCGCACCACACGCCTCCCACCAGCTCCGTTCCAAAGACACAGCAGCACGGTGGGTTTGTTGTTCAGACCACGTGTTTGCACGTGTAATAATACATCAACCAAAATCAAACACAGAGCACACACAGGGCTCTCTAAAACCTAAACTGAAGGGCATCCAGACACATCCAATGCCCAGTCTGCACAGGTATATTCAGGCAGTGGTGCTGTGATTCACACGTGTGCCCTGTTCTGGGGTGGCCCTGAAACCTTTAGATAAGCCCACAAAAGGAGAAACATTGACCTGCGATGTAAACACCTTTTTACACATTCAGAGGAGCTTTTCTGACACTCGCTGTTTCTCACTAAGCTGCTGGGGTTGTGAAGTATTTATTTTAAACTTGATTCTTCGTGATGGCTCCTAAATTGTCTGGAAATAAGGGGAAGAGAGAGGCAGAAAGGAAATTATTCTGGTACCAGCTTTCCCTTGCTCTTCAGAGGTCTGTAATTACTACTCTCCTCCTCCAAATCCAAGGCAACACTTCCCATACTAAACCTCCAACTGAATGGACACAAGTGAAAACAAGAAACCGCAAGATCCACCTCACTTATGCTTCCTTATTAGTGACTTAGGCCCTGGCAGAGGCTGCCCAGGGAGGTGCTCAAGTCCCCATCCCGATGGGGATTTAAGACATGTGGATGAGATGCTCAGGGATGTGGTTTAGCAGCGGAAAGGTGCAATTGGACTCAATGATCTCAAAGGTCATTTCCAACCAAACAATTCTAGGATTCTATGACTTGGAGAGCCGCTGAAAAGCACACGTCCAACACAGACTCGCTGCCTAAGATACACGTTTATTATCCAAACACGTAATGTGTCACTTCATTAATCTGAGAGAACGATGATCTCTTTGCACGGTGAGACTGAAGCAACTGATGCCCCAAAGCTTTTTCCACCTGCTGCCTGGCAGAACACAGGTGACTTAAGGCCCATGAAAGTAAAAAGTGGGAAAAACAGGCAAAAAAAGTAAAAGTAAAAAAAAACAAAGGAGAACGTTGGCACATGGAAAATCTGCATGAAACGTGTTTATACGGCATTGCAAATGTTCTTTCGGAGTTCTCAAATGGGATGGCAGTTATAAATTAAAATCATTTTTCCCAGTTCATGAGTAAATCAGACCTCTTACCCTTAGAAAGTTAAAGTTTTGTGAGCAGTGAATAACTGAGCATCCACGCTCAGCTCGCAACGGCTGGAACTGCAGCTCACACCTACGTTTCCCTGCTGGCAACACAAGTTGGCCTGAGTACCTATCGCTGGGCCCGAGCAGCAAGTGTTACAGACCGAAATAAGGGAATGGGAACCTCATGAGGCCAAAAGAAAACAATCACAGGTAGCATTTGGACCCCAGAGTGCTCTAAGAGAAATTTTCTTTATGGAATACATTGTTTTTATCGCTAAACTGCACAAACGACCACAGCAGAACTGTAAACCCCGGGGGAAACCCAGCGTGCTCACCTCTTGCACAAACGAAACAAAAGCCTACATTTACAGCGGATGAGGAGTGATTCCTTTTGGAATGGTTACTACAGATGAGAATGTGGGATGACAGAAACAAGCTTCCTGCCGCAATGCAGCCGTCTCCTGAGTGGTAGGCGATGGGACATCTGAAACACCTCACCATGCGACCTGGGCAGCACAAACGCAGAAAAACGCACCCGCAGTCAGGATAGGGCAGAGGACACCAATCGCAGTAATTAGCACAGAGAACTGGATTTAAGAGAGACATTTACATCTTTTTTTTTAAAAAAAAAAAAGTTTCACAAAAGTTAACTCTCAACTTTCACTTTAAAATTGCTAAGAAAAGGCACACAAGTTTAATCATTCCACAAGCTTCTCGTTTTGTTCACGTATTTTGGTTAATTTCTACACGATTCTTTATTTCGTGACGAAAATTTGTTCTAGCGGCCCCCATCAAGGGTCTCTTCACAAACCTCTTCCTTGGCCTTGCCCTACCAACCCCTGGCTCCAATTAAACCCAACAACAACAGATTATTTTGGTGTTGTGGATCGACACAGGGTCTCAGACTGCTTCCCACGCAGATAGACATAAATTAGTGACCTCAGTAATGAGGGAATCCTCATTCCTCGCTGCACGCTGCACCACAGAGGGCAGAGTTACATGCGTTGTTATTGCTGTGACACAGCTGAGTTCCCTCCTTGCTGCCTGCAGCCCGCTCCGTTCTCACCTTTGCTTGCTTTATGAATGTCCTTATCCATGGAGCAGGCAGTGCAGCAGTGCTGAGGGCAGCGAAACCCTCGCGACTCGAACAGGGCGGTGGCAAACTTGCGAACGCAGGCCTCGTGGTAAAATTTACCACACGTGCTGACTGAGCAGCGCTTCACGTCTTTNTTGTAAAATCGTTTGGGTTGGAAGGAACCTTAAGCCCATCCAGTTCCACCCCTGCCATGGGCAGGGACACCTCCCACTGGATCAGGGGCTTCAAGCCCCATCCAAGCTGGCCTTGTTCCCCTCCAGGGATGGGGCAGCCACCCCTGCTCTGGGCAACCTCTTCCAGGGCCTCCCCACCCTCACAGCAAAACATTTCTTCCCAAGATCTCATCTCAACCTCCCCTCTTTCAGCTGAAAACTGTTCCACTTGTCCTATCCCCGCAGCCTCTGATAAAGAGCTCTCCCCACTTCCTAAATGGCAAATGAGAATCTGGCCTCAGAGTTTAAAAAAGTGACAGAATAACCCAAACGCACTCCCCAAACCTGGGAACTCACCATCTCCATTTGTTCTGATCACCATGTGGCTCCTGAAAGTCAGGAATCCCTCCCTGTTTTCCAGACTCACCGTTTTTACACTCAGTGCAAATGAACTTCTCCTCAGGCGTCAGCTTCAGGCCCAGACACTCCATGTGAAAGACGCTGCAGCACTCGCCCTCACAGGACACCAGCGACTCGCCAGAGCTCTCGCAGATCTTGAACAGACAGAGAGTCGGTCAGAGAACAACAGGCACCCAACAGGAATGAATGCAGGTGTTAACAATGAAAAGAAACTGGCTGGAATCTCTTCAGAGTCAGGATAAGGCAGGAGAACCGGCCTACATTCCACAGCAGGCCTGGCAAGTCTCTGGGTTGGAGACCCAGCAATCCTGCTCTCCTAACAGCACCAGCCAGGACAGAGACAGGAGAGATCTACAGCACCCACTTAGACTCCTCGTTCTTTCACACACCTGAAGAGTGAGAGCAACTTGCTCCCTCACTGTTGATTAGGAAAAGATTTCAGGATTTTCTCTCTGAAACACTAGAAAATTCTCACTCTGTCCTGTCTGAAATCATCAAATGGAGCAGAAAACAACCTCTCCTTTTTCTGCTTATGCTAGCAGGTACAGACTAGACACCACGTTCTAGCTTTCAAGCTTTCTAGCACTACTGCAGTCACGTATCATTTCCAGAGCATAAAAATTTCCCACAGCCTTGATATTTTATCCAAGATGTTGGATTATGAGAGATGGTTAACACTAGTGGCACCTGAAGTCTGTCAGCTCACGCTAATGGAAATGGGTGACATGTCTAGTGTTCACTCCTTTACAGGACCACCACTTACCTGACAAACGGTGTCTTTTTTATTCGTCCCAGTTCCTCTCCTGGACAAGCTGGAGTCCACTGACTGCACATCTGAAGCGTCAGCATCAGCGGTAGCGGACGGGCTGTCTGAACGCTTTCCAAAGCTGCCCTGCAAAGAGGAAACACCAGGCACTCAAAACAAGGCACCTGCGAAGGACAACCACGTTCTGAAAGAGTTATGTCATCACTGACAAGAGGATCGCTCAATATGTCAAGAGACACCGAGATCCCTGAAAGCTGAATTTCCTTACAAAAAATTGAAGTGCTGCCTTCCTGACTTCTCTTACCTGTACAAGCCAAAACCCAGAGTTATTTCAATATTTCAAGACATGTCTCTAATTTACACCAACACATGTCGGTATTCCCCAGTTCCAAAGAATTCAATCACCTCCCACAGAGCAAACTGAGCCAGTGATCTAAAACCTTCATGTTGCCAAAGAAGTAGGAACATTTGTAAAACAAAATTGTGTCTTTTTTTATATCAAAGTGATGGAGAGGGTGAGGAAGAAAAAAGCTGGGGTTATTCCCTAGGCAATAAAAGACAAAATTTGTAGAAGTGTTCAAATATTTCACAATCTGCAGTGAAAAGGCTATTCTACCTAGTAAAGGAATGAGAAACAACGCGCCGTTACCTGCAGGTCATTGAGTCCTCTCGAGTCAGAGTCGGACGTGTCCCTGTAGGCCGAGCTCGCCAGCTCCACATCGGTCGAGGCACGGCTCCTTTTCTTTAAAGGCTTACAAGAATCTGAAATCTCGCTGGCACCTTAACACAACACACTGCAATTAGTTTTAATAGAGTTCCTGACTCTCCGCTTATAATAAAAGAAAAAAAAAAGATGAGAGACTGCCTGAAATTCTAATTTATTTGCAAGCTTTAATTTTTAGAACTCCTGAAAAGCTATGAATTGAAAACTGCCTTGGGAAAGCCTTTTTGACACGCTGTGAACATGGTGACACAGTGGAGGAAGCTACTAAACAACTACACCAGAGGATAAACCCTTAGGAAATTACTCCTTCATTGTTCATCATTAAGATATGGCTAAGCAAAGACTCGTTTTTTTACATTAGGAAGCATCCAGGACTGACCTCACATGCTTACAGCACAGTAACAAACCCCATCTTTCCAACTAGTGATGCATAAACAAATGAACAAAAAAAATCAGCCCAGCATCCATCCTGTTCATCGCCAGCAAGCGTTGGGCTCTTGTGTTTACACAGGACAAACCCACTGCCACCGCGTGACGAGCCAGGAGCTTTAAGCGTGCTTGGTTTCCTGTGTAACTCACCTTTCTGCAGCCCCGTCTTCACCGCTGCCAGCGGAACCATCTCAACCTGTTTGAATAGGGAAAACCCACAGTTAAAACCAGAGGAACTTTTATCCCTAGTGATAAAAAAAGAGAAAACATTTCAGGTTAAGCGTTAGCATCTCTGAGCCCCAAGGGAGGCTGCCATCCCCTCCTCAGCATCAGCCTGCGTATCCCACTGGGTTAATCCCAGCTGCCTATGATGAGCACGAGGACAGAGGGTAGCCAAACATGCTCTAGCAAGGGCCCTTCCAATCACTCTTTGGGCATGAAGATGTCAGGAAAGCTTTATCCGTGTCCAGCAGGCAGAAGCGGGGTTCGGTTGGCAGCCAGCCCCGACGCCTCTGAACAACCCCACGCCTGTGTCAGCACCAGCTCCCCTTGGCAGGCTCGACACTGGGGTTTGGGGCTCAGAATGTGCCGCCAGCAAAGGCGCTTCCACCCCGTGGGCACTCCGGCTCCCGGGACCAGGCTTTCTCCCTGTATAGAGCGCTGCAAGGTGCCGGCCTTCGTGCGTGGCCTTACAGAGCTCTATACAGCCGGAAACTCAACGGTGGCAGGAGCCAAGCAGGCAAGGCCACAACCCTGCGAGCACAGCGCCAGTCTCGGTCCCGCGGCAGGAGGACACGTCCAGAGACCTCCCTGCTCACACGCAGGGAGTACAGTGGAGTCCGGAGGCCGCAACACAATGCTAGAAGAAAGCGGCTGCCTAGAGCCTGTTTCGTGGTTAAGAATTACGACTTCTCCTTACAAGGTGCTTAGAGGGCCAGGTAGAAACACGTTCCATAAATATGGAAGGATTATTCTATAATTTTTTTAAAAAATATTTTATTTGGTTGTACAATAGGTAAAAACATACAACAAAGGATTCGTGTAGGATACAATTTGTAATACAAATATAGAATCTAAACAATCACTTTTATTTCTCCACTCGTCACTGTAACAGTAGCATTAACAGTTTGTCCCATTAATTGTACTCGTTCCAGTTATAATTTCATACCAAGCTGTTTGCAGACTAATTTGGGAATCAGTTGCAAGAAAACTTCTGGGTAACAAATATTGTTGCATATGGGTAAGAAGTTAGTAAGGTGGTTTTTTTTTTCTCTTTAGCTATAACTTAATACATTCAGGATTAAGCGCATTGCAGCGCGCCTGGGTGTGAGTTTTAGTCATTTACTTTTCCTGAGAAAAGCACTTTCACGTTCATAGTCGCCGTTAGCTGGGGAGTATCAGCAAGCAAAGCTAACGGGGATCCATGAAGTTCGCATTGTTGGTTCTTCTACCTTTGTTAAAATCAAGAAACGTTTACGAACACAAAAAATATCTCCTTTGGAAACGGAGGCTGCAATGCCCCGTGCTGAGAGGCCGAAGGGGCCGTGCCGGGTTCTCACACCCAGCTTTTAAGTCGCTTTAAAGTTTCAGCAAGAAACTTCCCGGAGTTGGAGCGTTCTGCTGCTGCAGACGGATGCGAGCGCTACAGCACCCAGAAATAAAAACAAAGCAACTGGGTCCACTTTCCATCTCGGAAGTGAAAGAAGTGCAAAACAAAGCGCAAAGAGCAAAGAATAAATTAAAATAAAGACGATAAACCCCATTTTCCCCTTTCCCCATATAAATCTTTAGCCTGACTGTCCCTTTTAAAAAGCTCTCACTGGTAAATCTACGCTATCAAATCTTGCTATAAAACTCAGGTTCCAAGCAGAGAGGCCCTCGCAGAGGAAAATCGACCGTGTAAGGAAAAGAACCAACAACTTTGACCAGCTTGTTAAAAAGCGCATTCATTTTTTGACATTCATGTCCGTCCCCTGAACTCCCCTACTTGTTTCCATGCAGAATGGTTTGTAATTTTTTTTTTTTTTAAAGAACAACATTTTTTTTCTGACACCNTAAAAAGCGCATTCATTTTTTGACATTCATGTCCGTCCCCTGAACTCCCCTACTTGTTTCTATGCAGAATGGTTTGTAATTTTTTTTTTTTGTAAAGCAACAACATTTGTGTCTGACACCGGGACTGAGGGAATGCCCTGTACAGGTGAGATCTACTGAAGGAACAACTGCACAGCCAAGAGGGTCTGTTTGGCTGATAAGAGCCTGACTACTCGCCATGAGACGAAATCATTCAGAGTCCATTTTCAGAAGCGCTCGGATTAACCAGTCTAAAAAACAACACCTCAGTACAAACCAGCGGCTGAATCAAGAGCAAAGGAAGGAGCCTTAGTGGCAATTCAATCAAAGAGAAATTACTGAAAACAGGATCAGTTTGCTCATAACAGAAATCTCAACGTAAACGCGGCGGGTTCGTTAGGAGTCTTGCATCACTGCGTTCCCATTTTCCATCGCCTGACTGATACTGTGCGGACGCCAGTAGCAGAGTGACAGCAATGGCATTGACAGGGGGATCATGGAGGATAGTCCGAAACTGAACCCGGTGGGGAAAATGGAGACAAATAAAAAGGCACCAAGATAAGCCACAACATTTATGAATACAATATATTTTAACTCTCTACATGGAGGAAGCCAACCTGCTCCTTTTTGATCTTCTTCTTTGGCACAGCTTCAGTGGATTTCTCAGACTCGGAGCGCGTTCGAATCGATCTTCGCTGTTGCTTCTTTTCTACAGAACCTGGAGAAGGAAAAAGGTTTCCGTTATGTGATTCCCTGCAAGGTGCTCAGCACCCAACCAACAGATAACGTAAGGAAACTAAGACTCTTCCCTCTTTCGAATGTTTTATTTTTCATTCCAGTTCCAAGCTCTCTGCCAGCTGGTGCCTGGGCTGCAGGCAGCACCTTCTGATTCTATAGGGATCAGCTTGGGAAAGGGACACCAGTAACGAAGCGAGACACAGAGCTGGGATCCAGACTAGGGTACACACTTTCACAACATCCCTCTCAAGCACAGTCTCCACTTCGGGTAACGTTATACCAAACAGCCCATCTTTGGTGTTTAAGGGGAGGCATATCCCCCTGTGAGAGAAAACCAAGGGGTCTTGCTGCAGCCTGAAACTGGTTTTATACACCTAATGTAAAACTGAGTCTGCCTGAGATTGTGCCAAGGAGATGGGTACAAGCAGAGGAACAAACCTGCAAGAGTCAACAGATTTTACATCAGACCAGAAGTCACTGCAGTGGCTGGAGGAACTTGAGAAGCTCTTGGTTTAGGATGACTCAAAGCTGTCTCTTTTCTGGAACCTCTGTCCTTTCCTCCTCTTAAGGAAGACGAGAGGACAAACTGCAGGCAACCTCATGCTGCTGGGGCAAAGCTCAGTCCCTCGGGGAGGGCTCCCACCAGCTATTTCTCAGAAATCAGAACAGGGAAACACTGCTGTTTTCTGCTCCAAGCCTAGAGAGCCCTCATACCGTTTATCTTCCTCATTCTTCTCTACTACTGTACTACAAATCAAACATCAAACAGCTTGTTCCAGGCTTCCCCTTTGCAGGCTCAACCTCCATTATTGGCTTCAATGGTTCTTCTCCCTCTGTGGACTCCAAACCTTAGTGGGGTTCCTGAAACACCTTTGGGAGGCAAGGATTGTCTCATTTTGCTGGTGGGAGTTAGCTGAAGCAGTTTAAAGAAATCACGGTCCTTTACAAAGGTCATGCAGGAACTCAACACCAAAGTCCAGAACAGCACCCATCCCGATTCAGAGCCGTTCTGTGCTGAACTACGCCCTTCCAGACTTTCCTCCGCTGATCCCAGCTGGCGTGCTCTACATTTGGTTCCTAAAGCCATTACAACGCTCTGCTAACACACATCCATGGTGCTGTCTGCTAAACCAACCTCCCATCTGCTCTCCACAAGGCACCACCCCGCTGACGTGCTAACTCAGAGACCGGGAGGTGCAGACACTCGAAGTTCTGAGGCCAAACCACCTCCTCCCAAAACAAAGACCTTCCCACTTCTCAAGCCCCTGGGCTCACCCTGCGTGATATCAGCCGTGCCTGTTATAGCTATTATGCAAACAGAAAGATGTTAACAATCATTTTTAACAAACAAGAAGACGCTGGGTTGGATGTTTGAATTTCAGTGCTAAGGTTCAGTGCAGGACTCTGCAGTTTTTTCCTACCTGCTGACCCAGGAGTCGTTTCAGGAGATGACACGTTTTGCACCGCTGCTTTCTCATTCCTCTGATTTAACGAAGAATTGAGTTTCTCTTGCCCCTTGGCATTTATTTCTGGTTTGTTACATACTCCCTTGAAAAGAAAAAAAAGGGAAAAAAAGTCTTAACCTATTTACACATGGGTTGCTGCTAACAGGCATTATTATCTACCCCTAAATCTCAGAACAGAAACACTCAGCGCTCTTCAATGCGACACACACTGCTGAGCTGCTTCCCTGCAGAACTTCCCATCCCTCTCACTCTCCCCTTACACACAAATTTTAAAAAAGTATTCCAATGACTTTTCTAAACATTACCTTCTCTATAATGCTTAGGATGCAATAAAGGCCCTCCAGGGAGAGGCAGGAGAAGGAGGCAGAGAAATAGTCCTAAACCTTTTCCTGACACTGACTGTGAGAAGCTGCACCTGAGGGAAGCTGCGAGGCAGAACTCATTGTGAATGGCTGTCACACAAAAAGGAGGCATCACTTTTTTAGTACATTGTTAACAGTTTCGTCATCTCATCTGTTCCCCACAAATTCACCGATGTTAAGATTTACAGAGGTTATTTCAACACAGAAGCTGGAACTCAACAGCTTTAACAGTCTAAGTGCGTTATGAGCTAAAATGTGACTGTCTATAGGGAGCTGCTCCCCTCACAACAGTTATTGCCAGACTGTGGGATGCACTGAAATCAGGAGCTCAGTGCACTAAAGGATCTGTCCTGCATTCAATTTAATCTTGGCAATGAAAAGAACACTGATCATGAAAGCCTGGTGGGCACAAGCTTAAGCTCGGTACTGAGACAGACTGGGATAATACAGGGATGAGAGGGGTCTCACCACACAAAGTACGCACCTTCGTGGAATAAACAAACTGATCGATGAGCTTTCCGTCCCCAGCGGCATTCTGCAGGGCAAAAACCTGTTCAATTTTAACCACTGGAGACATATTACACTTCTGGAGGTCCAAGTTGTGCATGGTTATGGACGCTGGTAGGGATTTCCGAGCTGCAGCTGTTTTCCAGGCGATTTTCACAGGAGGCGGCTCCTCCTCATCCACACTAGATTGCCTCCGCTGGCTCTGTCTTCGCATCTCAGCACTTGAAGGAGATGCTGTAACGTTGGCGTGTTCCGGCTGGGCATTCAGCGCTGGCTTTGGTCGCCGGTTCTTCTTGGTCTCCGATTTGGACACAGCAGTCTTTTTGGCCTTTGACAAAGCCTCCTCTGGCTCTTGGTCTATATAAATGAAGGTGTACTGCTCTATCCTCTCTTCCCGGGTCATTTTCAACGCCTTCTCAGCATGGGCAATACCAATATCCCACTGAGCACGCTCTCTTTGTGGCCTTGGTTTGCGAATCTTAAGGAACAAAGACAGGCAGCTCATTACATTGAAGATTTTGCCATGTCTAGCACATAAACACAATCCTGAGGGCTTTGCAGTCTCTGAGGCAGCAGCTCTAAGTCTGCACTCCATCTATGGGAAAGGTGGGCACAGAGCCCCCTGCTCAGAGCACAGGCAGACACTCAACGTGGATCATAAGACCATCACGATTAGAAGCATCTGCCCTGAGCCACGACTTCACTAAACGCAGGAACAGGCAGGAGTCAAGCCCATAACTGCGATAAGACACAGAAATAATCCTAATTTAGCTACTTGTTAAATCCTCCTTAGGAGTGTTCTATAAACGCTCCTTTCCTTCCACACCAGTATTCTGATGAGCACAACTACTGAGTGAATAAGTCCATCTACACAGTAAGCAACTCCTGTACCTAATGCTTCCTTCCAATAAAACAACAGAAAAGAACAAATCCTCTGTTATCAGGGGCTGGAAGTGTCCTTTAACTGTGTTCTCCCAAGAACAGGTTACTGCAGAACACAGAGGTGCTGCTGGTATTCCGTATTCTAATGCACATGTGAAATTATCTCCCATGCCCAGGGTGAGCAGCACCACGTGGGGCCAATGACACAGGGCTGGCTATCAGCCTTCTCACATGACACTACCAAAACATTGGCGTTATCTTTGTGAAAAACACTCCTGCCAGCAAAAAAGCAGCCAGTCCTAAACACAGTCCAGTCTTGCTGCGCTTCAGAACCGCCCTGCCAGTGTCTCACTCGCGCAGGCTCTGCGGAAAAGTCCTGGCACCATCAGCGTTCACCGTACCTTCTGCTTCTCGGAGTGGTTGCTAGCTTGCTTGGCAGCCTCAGCCAGTAACTGCTCGTACTGCTCGTGTCCTTTGTACTCCCGAACCCGCTTCTCATGCACCCACGCCCTCTCTGGCTGGTTGCTAAAAAACTGAACGTGGTATTCACGGGCACCTGAAAGGGAAACATTCTAGTCAGTGGCTTCACCAACAGTGCTCTGCTGGTTTAGCTTATGCTTTCCTCCCCCAGATTGCTCAGATCCTGCAGGTGGAAGCACCTAGATGAAGTTTAGGAGGAAGACAGGCTTAGATTTAGCACAGTTTGAGATGGGAAAGTGTGTCTCGCCCCCACTGAGCACTCTGGCACTGATCAGTGTCTTCTCATTAATACACTGTCCTGAGAAAAGCAGAATCACAGAATCACCGGGTTGGGAGAGACCCATCGGATCATCGAGTCCAATCATTCCCACCAAACACTAACCCATGTACCTCAGGACCTCGTCTACTCGTGACTTAAACACCCCCAGGGAAGGCGAATCAACCACCTCCCTGGGCAGCATATTCCAATGCCTAATGACCCTTTCCGTAAAAAACTTCCTCCTAATCTCTAGCCTAAAGCTTGAGGCCATTCCCTCTCGTCCTGTCCCCTGTCACTTGGGAGAAGAGGCCAGCTCCCTCCTCTCCACAACCTCCCTTCAGGTAGTTGTAGAGAGCAATGAGGTCTCCTCTCAGCCGGCACCGCTGCGCACAGCCTGGCTCGTGCAGGCTCATCTGCAGAAGTAATTTTGTTAGTACTGGTTTTATACATTTCAGGAATATCCCATTTAGCACATCCACAAGCAGAATTCATCCCGCAAAGGGAGTTCAAAGATAACGTATCTTCAATAAAAGAAGGACCACAGAAACCCAATGCATTCTGGCAAAGCTCCCCCTCCCTTACCTCTTGTATTGATTTTGGTATGAACATCAAGCTGTGGGTCACACGACACCATGCACGGCCACCACGGGTATGTTCCCACCTTGGACCAAACAAGATCGCCAACCTGAAACTTGACATCGTGGCTGCTGACTTGTGTGGGAAGGGATGGCAAGAGCTGCTGCACCTGCAAAGAAAACGCGAGCTTAAAGCCACAGGAGACAACTCAGAGCTCTTAGCGATGCACACCCTGCCCACGGGGACTCATTCTCTCTCAGGTATCCCTGACGTTTAATAACCGAACACAGGGTAAACATTCCTTAGACACACAAGGAGTAGGATTTACACAAGAGAGTCACTCACAAACCAAGACACAACGGTAACCACCACCCCCCCAAAAGCACTTCTGCTTCATCAACTTCAGAATGTTGGTTTGGGGATACAATAAAGCAATAAATAAGATGTTTTGATGCAGTAATGATTAACAAGAGTTTCAAAGAAACAGCAACTGATCCATCTGACAAATTACCATGCGATAATCAGCCCACAAATAGTAACAGGCTAGAAGTGCAAAGGTGTTAATTAGCGTGTGTACTAACCGGGGCGTCCTCCAGTGCCGCATCCTCTCTGGGCCTTTCGGACAGTGAGACAAGCCTCTCATTTGGTCTCTAGGAAA
Source organism: Piaya cayana (assembly GCA_013389865.1). NCBI lineage: Eukaryota > Metazoa > Chordata > Aves > Cuculiformes > Coccyzidae > Piaya > Piaya cayana. The sequence goes on along the minus strand of WAAB01002866.1, from coordinate 13,502 downwards.
TTGGTAACAACGGAGAGAGAAAAGGAAAACAAATACACACAAGGTAAGGGGAGAGTAAACCAAAACCAAGCACAGGAATGAAACCAGGCTGAAAAAATACTTCACAAAGAGAAAGCAACCACAAACCCCAAAAATACGAATATCATGGCTCTTTACGGCCAAATCAAAACACAGCAGCACTATCAAATCTCACCTTTTCCCCTATGCTATTTACATCACCCTCACCCCTACACTCTTTTCCTGTACAGGTAACAGGAGGCCACACAGCTCCAAGGAGACACAGAAGAACACATGAAGGATATCCGAAGGGCTGGGATGAGTCTTGCTGTCGAGCAGGTATTCACAAAACCACATTAAATAAACAATGTGAAATCTGTAAAACTGATGTTAAACTGCACACGGCTGACAGACAGAGTTGGAGGATCAAAAGCTAGCAAGTAGAGCCCACAGTGCACTGAGGCGTATGTGCAGTCTGCTCTGGCAGAGCAGGACAGGAACAGGTTGGAGGGGCCAGAAGACAGCGACAACACTCATCCTCCAAAGAATCATTCCTAAAACCTGTAAACATTCCTGGGAGGTGAAACTAGTGTGTCTACAAATCATCACCATAATCCATCAACCTGCTACACCAGACCCGAGTCTCACTCCTGACAGGACCGCATCTTCTCCCAAACCTTCAAAAGCAGCAAGGACCAAGGGGTTTCGCTGAGCTTATGGGAAACCCTGCTCTGTGCTGTAACCACCCAACCCTGCCCTGCTGGGCTGTTCCTGTCCAGGCAGAGACAGCCACTTCCCCATTCCCGACACCAGCACCCTCCCCACAACCTGAACCCCCAGCTGGGAAATTCAGAACCCAGAGACACAGAGATGGCAAGGGACAGCACGAGAAAAGGCTTACAAAAGTGAGGAAAAAACAACAGTGGAGAGTACCAAACCCCAGTGATTTGCATATCAGGAATTTAACCTAAACCACCACATATAGAAGTATTATGTACACACACCCATAAGCACACAACTATGTTACAGAACTTGACAGAAACGGTAACAGATATCAACACTGAACTTTCCCAAAGGTGCCCCAGTCACCAGTATTTCCAATTCACCAGCTGGTTTAGAACACTGATTTCTACTGGCCTCTCCACACACTGTGTAGCTCCAGGGATCTGTGCATCCTCGGGGTATTCAGAGGATCCTTCAAAAATTAACTAACAGCTGCAGCGAACACCCCACGTCACCTGACCTTCCACCAAATATCCCAGCGTTACTTTTAGAGGCAGTTTCAGAAACACACACACTTGTCTGCTCCTGCCCAAAAGCTCCAACACCGTCCAAAGCGCAGCAAACCCCAAGCATGCAAAAACAACAAACAGAATAATAGCATGCAGTGGGTTGGAAGGGCCTCAAAGCCCATCCAGATCAAAACCTCCAGCCATGAGCAGGGACACCTCCCTCTGGATCAGGGGCTCCAAGCCCCATCCAACCTGGCCTTGAACCCCTCCAGGAATGGGGCAGCCACCCCTGCTCTGGGCAGCCTGGGCCAGGGCCTCCCCACCCTCAGCATGAAGAATTTCTTTTTAATATCTAACCTACAACTTCCCCCTTCCAATTTAAAGCCATCCCCTCTCATCCCAGCACTACAAGCCCTTGTAAAAAGCCCTTCCCCAGCTTTGCTGGAGCCCCTTTCAGTACTGGAAGCTGCTCTAAGGTCTCCCCAGAGCTTTCTTTTTTCCACGCTAACCCCCAGCTCTGTTTTAAAGAACATTAAAAGGCACTACAGCACCTGTTCTAATGTTTACTTTCCACATGCAGGTGTTCACCCAGCACTGTTGCTGTCTCATCAGTGCAGTTCCCAGCAAGCTAACACGGAGAACCTGAGCAGCAAATCAAACCTCCTGTCTTTAAGCAGGCACACAGCTAAAAGGAAGGAAACACTCTGCACAGCAATACCAGTATAAAGATGGCTGAAGCCACGATTCCACTTACATTTTGTTCCTCTGGTTCTAATTTTGGAATTTTGTGCGACTTGCGCTCTTCCGACCGGGAAGAGTCGTGCTTGCTACTCTTTTTCCTTTTCTCCTTTCTCCCTTCATGTTTCGCCTTAGTGTACTCACTCGCTTGGACTTCATTTAACAGGTCCCCACACAGCGAGGACTCAAACAATTCCCTGCCGTTCTGGATAGTTTTGGTTATTTTCAGTTTGATCTCTGGTGAGCCAGTCTTCTTTGGAATCACCGTCTGCGACGCTGAGGGGGGCGGCAGAGGCAGCGGCTGCGGAGGGGAAGGCTTTTCCAGGACTTCGTGCGGCCTTGCGTTGGAGTTTTCCATTTGGTAATACTCAGAGGGACTAAAGTTCCTGCCTGTCCCAAAGCCATTGGCCGAGCCGTTGGGGTACTGAGTGTAGGCCTGGTACTTGGCTTGCGGCTCGTAGACGTTGATGGCCGGTGGGTAGCCATTGGCGATGGGCGGTAGCTCCTCCGGCGTGGGCGGGGGGTACTGGAAGCCTTGCTGCAGGGCGGCTTCGTACGGCGTCTGGCCACCACCTTCAGTGATGTCGCTGCCGGCATCGAAGGCATCCTCTTGGCGGATGTTGGCGGAGTCAATGAGTTGAGGTGGTTGCTGAATTGTGTTTCCCATGATCCCTTGCATGAAAGAGAAAGAGAAATCCATTGTTCTGCTCCAGCATCCTTAGCTTTCCCTTTTTCTCATAGGGCCTAGACGTGGGGGAAGGAAACAAGAAGTCAGTGTGAATCAAAAGACAATAATTAAGCAAATTAAATTGCTGAGAAAAAGAGATCTGAAGAGCAAATCTTTAGGAAGTGCTATCGACACAGCTCTGCAGAGCAGCTTTTTACACCACCACTTGCTTCTTTTCCAAGATGTTTAAAGAAATATCGTAAGCACCTTCAGATGCTCAAAACCGATGAGCCTGAGGGTTAGAAAGGCAGAATAACGGTGCGAAAGCTTCAGCCACTCCCTACAGTCCCCCCAGTCTGATGTTGGGAAGCATTATTGTAACGCAGAGCAGACTTTGATCCTCAAGCAGAGAGAAGACACCAAGTTCTCTGGACACCATGGTTGCTGCAAACTGAACAAGCCACCCCCCGGCCCAGTCCCAAAAGGCCACTCAAATGAGAGAAACCTCATCCTCACCACCTCCTTCACAATCCGGGACAGATGAGGGCCCTTGGCCAGAAGGAAACCCAAGCCATAGGCTTTCTGAACCTGGTACAGCTAATGGGAATGGGTAATTCCACCTCAGCTGCTGGGAAACCCATACAGAGGCACGACAGCTTCAGACGGGGTTCCCCAACATCTTCCCTCACCAGAAGAGCAGAGCAGAGTTTGCACCTACTGGCTCTAAGCAGCCAAGTAAGAAAGGTTGTTATCCTCACTCTCTGCCTTACTTCAATGTTAAACACTTTGGGCTTAACTACCACGTGGTTCTGATGGAGAAAAACCATCTCGGTGTTAAAAGGTCTCCCAAAGCTGTGGTCGCTCACAGAACTCGATTACAGCCAGGAAAACTGTCATACATGCTTTCAATTTTCCATTGAACGCTAAAACATCAAAACTGGACTGAATCAGAGCGAGATCTCAACTAGTGAGTGGCTCAGAGAGGTCTTTCACAGTTGTCTAAATAATCAAAAATGTTTAATGAGAAAAATATCCAGTGACCCGAACGTCAGGTGAGAAACAAAAGGCTGCTCCCAAGTGAGATCAGTTTGGCCCTTCCAAAGCAAACACAGCTCTGTGTTATTTATTCTGTCCCCGTAGGCGCAAAGCAGGGTTACCATGCCCTTTTGGTCAGGGTTTGAGGTGCCATTAACACATCCCACGGACACTTCTCCTAACGAGGATCGACACAGATCCCAGCCCACATTGGGCTCTTGTCCTCCCAGGGCAGCACAGCCCAACAACTCACCGAGCGGTTTCCAAACCACCGAGAGCCCTTCCCTCCTCTGAGGCTGCTGATAGAAACAGATGCGATAACAGCAACAAGAACTCGCCCAGGAGCCTGCTCGTTGCTGTGCGCCCTTCATACTCGGACTGCATCCATGACCGTGTTCATCTTCACTGCCCTGGTCAGTCAGCGAGGGGCACATTCGTCACCGTAATTAAGCGACTTAGGCAAACGTCTTAACAGCCAGCGCTCCGCAGCGGAATTCCCTGCTTGCGGTAACGGGTGAATCTGTGGCTGCAGAGCCTCCCCTTCTCCCCAGCAGCCACAAACCAACACAAACAGCTCCTGCCGAGGGACGTCACGCAGGGCGGGCAGGACCGAGGTCGGAACAACATCACCACCCCCATTCTGGGAAGGGGAAGCGGGACTGCTCGTACTGTGCACAAATTAACTGGTCAATACATCTGCCAGGCTGAAGAGCAAACAGCAGATTCCTCACGCCAGTCGAACTGTGCCCTGGGCTGCTTTTATCTCTTACTACAACCAGGTTCAATTTTTTTCTTCCTTTTGAGTACTTAAAACCTCCTTAATGTGCAAAGCTGCACCGGTGCTTTTGGTCACATCCATTGCTGGAGGGACAGAGGCAGAGCAGAAACAGTTTAATTTTAGAACCACTCAACTTCCCACTTTTTTATTGTTGCTGTTTTCTTTCAGTAGTAATGAAATCGCCTTCTCTCTCACCCACAGTACGACCACCCATCCGGTTCAGTAGGACCAAACCCCAGAGGTTTAACTAAGGGCTCTGTTCAAGTCTATTGCACCGGGACCCAAGCTTCGCTGAGGCAACATCGGAACTACAAAATGCAAAAATCAACTTGCAGAAAGTGAAACTCAATAAAACAACGAACTCCACAGCATTCTGCACCTCGTTAAGAGCAGCTCTGCTAAGGTCACACAGCACCTCAACAACCGTCCTTTCTGTCTGCCTGCTTAGAAGCCTGACAAAGAGTGGGACTCCATAAGTTGTGGGTCCTCCTGGAGGATGCCAGCAGATGATGTAAAGTAATTGTAATGCTTTCATTTCTTTCCTGAGAGGGAAGAGAGAGGATAATTCCTTTAAAAAGCATTTCTCCCAAGGTGCAGGCTTTACTTTCCTTACAACGTGTTACTGTGTACAAGGAAAACCTTCACTGTTACCACCCAAACTACTCATCCTCACCCAGTCACCACTGGATCAAGTTCCTGGAGGACTCGGACCCTCCAGGAACCCATTTTCCAACCAGCAATGGTTGTCGACACTGTCAACTTTCAGTCTCTCCTTAAAAGAGCTTCCACGCTTCAAAAACTCAGGACAGAATCCAAACCATTGTGTGCAGCATTTCAGTGGGACAGGGAGGTTGGTTTGTTCTCCAGGATGTCACCTGATGAAAACACGCACTCACCTGCTCTAATTCCATCCACAAACCTAATTCAAAAGCTGATCATCTCCACGCCGCCGAGGGAATTTCACAACGGCTGCTGCTGAGCTTCAGCCCTGTTCCCAACAGGAAGAACTCCCCGTCACGAGGCAAAAGCACTAAGCCAAGACAACACTACCGGCTTTTCATGCCCACGTCCGTCTGGGTCTCCAGAAACAGGCAACACCTGATCAATGCAGCCAGCAAAGTCAATCCCCACACACAAAGAATGCTCTCACCAGGACAACTTATCTTTCTTGGAAGGGTTGAAATACAGCAGCCAAATGCACTTTTGTCAGTGTTGAGGAGCAGGAGCTCTGTGCTGACACCCTGGCACAGCCGCCCCTGCCCTGGCATTAATGAGATCCTGACGTGGCATTGGCAAAACCTAAAAGCTGTGGGACGGTGTCTGGTCCCTTGTATCCGCTCCAGGTTCAAGCCTGCCCAGGCTGTGCTGCTCCTCACAGCACAACAGCACCCAAAGCTGTCTGTGCACGCACTGAGGAGGGGGGTCAGCAACGTGCTTAATTTTGTTACAGAAGCTGTGGACTCATGAGCTCCAAAACACCCTCCTCACAATGGATTTCGGAGTTATAAGCACAAGGAAACAGTACTGGTCATTTTTTTGGAAGCAATTCCCTTTGGAGCTCACCTGTGCAGCCAGACCCGGCGCCAGCACAGGCGGGACAATCCCTACCCTGCCCGGCTGCAGCCACAAGGGTCAGCGCAACCGGATCACCGCTCTCAGCAGCCTTCAAACACAGGGAGTTGTTCTCCTCCCACAGAGCTGACATCATCCACAGCCTCTTCCTTCCAAGTCTCTCTGTCATCGCGGTGAATACACCCAGATTCTCCCACCCTTCTTCCTATTAACAAAACTCTGCATCAGTTTGTTCAGCTGCCACCCGGGGAAGAGGCACTGGGGCAGCCATTACGGTGGAAGGGCATCCCTGGGTCTCCTGGGACAACAGAACAACAAATCCTGCACCTACAGGAATCTCCGTGCTTAACCCGAAGGAAGGGCTGCTTTGTGAAAGTGGCTCCCAAGTCCGAATGTAGAGAACACCCCGTTGTGGCTGAAACATCAACAGCAGGCGCAGCAGTCACCCCTGCCCTTCCTCGGCCGAGGAACGCTGCTTATTACATCCGCAGCAAGCAGGATTTTCAGTGATCAAGAAAAGTATTTGGGAATAAATTCTTCTCACTACAACAGCAATAAATCTGTTTAATTACGGTATCAGCCTCCTGCAGCCTGTGGAATTTAGCTTCCAAATCTGACCCATAGCAGACACTGCGCTGAAACACTGAAACTCAACCAATAGAGAATGAAACAATTTCTGAATCTCAGGGCTTATAGAAATGGACACTGTAGAGCAGCTGGGAAACAACATAAAATCATGTCTCTCTCACAACTGCAACTAAATTTCCTAATGAGGGAAAGGAACCTGCTCTCTAAAACCAGGCAGCCAACATTTGGTACTCATCCCTCCCCATGGCTGCAGGATCTCCTGACGGAGGAGGGAACCGGGCTGTTTACAGACACTGACCAAGCAAACATTTTCACGTTGCCCATGGGGAGTCACGACTCAAAGTATCAGAGAAAAAAGTAAATGAAATAAAGAAGAGTGCAAGGCAGGCAGCTTAGCCCCGCAGACCTACAGTGACCTTCCCTGCATTTGTTTCACTTCCTACCCCGAGGTTAGCCTGACCGTGCAGCACTCGAAACACCCAGCCACACCTTCAACAGCGAGCGCTCGATCGTGAGAAAGTTTCAGATAGATCGGGAATCCTCCAAGGCTGGCAGTTTTCTTCAACAACCATGCTTATCTGCAGCCATTTTCAGCGTATTTTGCAGCTTCACCGGCAGAAAACAAAGTACTCGTGAAGTTCTCTAACATCCATGTCTGGACTGAACAAGAACCAAGTTCTCAGTTTGTCAGACCCTGCAGATTCCCCTTTGTGGAAGCTTTTTCTCCTCCCATGAGGGAGTTTTGCCTTGAAAACAGCAACCGCGTCGGACTGGCCTAGCACACACACGGGTGTGCATCAATCCAAGAGTTATTGCTCAACCAGGAAGAGCTTGAAACAGCAACAAAAGATAGAGGAACTATCAAACGCACAAGAGAAACTTCCTAAAGGCCAGAGGCCCCCCCCAGCTCCTCACCAGCCCAAGGTAACAGCTCCCAGCAGTAGGAGGGTTTGGAGGACTGGCTCCAAAGCCTGTGGACACAGAACTGTAAGGAGCTGCCTGTACCCAGCCAGGAGCCAGTGCAGAATGAGAGCGTTTGCCCTGAACAACTGCGACCCGCAGGCCTCTGTTCACCTCAGCCCACTGCTTCCAGCCAGGAGAGGCACAGAGGCTGGTGGCCTGTGGCTGGCTATGGCCACAGCGAGGAGCTGGCACAACAACCACCGATGCCATGCACAGCGCACACAAATTTGAAACTCAGTTCCCACAAAACCTTTTTTTTTTGCATTAATTTTTCCCTTTTCTGTTGACAACCCCCAGGTGGGTGGCCGAGCCTGAAGCAGCTGGGTTAATGCTTGTTGGAGGCAAGGCTTCCATGGAAAAGGAAAGCATCTGTGGTGAGAACGGGAACTGTCCCACTGGCTCACTGACTGAGGTGAAAAGCAGCAGGTTGACTCAGCCTTACGTGTTCAGCGAGTGCTGCTACTGCCTCGTCACCCAAGGAGGTTGTAGGCCACCTTCATGCACAAACAGCACCCCAGCTCCTCTCCACGCAGACCTAAGTTGGAGGGATTCAAGGATCTGTTTGTGCCCTACTGCCCTTTCACCACCACAGTCATCACGTACATGCTTACTGCCGTGTTCCGTGCTTTTCCACTCCTGCGTGCGCCCGTATCCAACCTGCGCTGGCCCCAGGCATCTCCAGCACCCGACCCGCACAGCAACTCTTCTCAACAGACGCTCCCTGTGGTATGTGCTTGCCAGGCTGCTGGAGCAGCCCCCGTCGGTCTGGACTTTTAAGTGACGCAATCGACTTTTGTCACGCGTTTATTCCTCCCCTCAAAACTGTCGCAACTGGGAACCAGGGGAACCAGGCTGCAGCTCTCGCTGCGGGGCAGCACAGGCAACAGCCACCAAACTTCTTGCCAGAACTGGACATGTTTGCATCCACAACCAGGTCACAAATCATCTGGAGAGAAACCTTTATCAACTGCAGCATCCCACCGTGCCCAGACTACTAGAAGAACTCTTCCTACTGATTCCTGCGCACAGTATTTACCACCTGTTCCATTCTGGATGTCCCTAACACACCGTGCACGTGACGTTTGAGCTACATACATTAAGACAACACCAAGTTTTTCACAAGCACACAGATCCACCAGGAGAAAAGCTGCAGCCCGTGGATCCCCACCGCCTTCACCTGGCCCGCGCGGCCTCTCCTGGCAGGCGCCACTGGTGAATCAGAGCCCTCTCGACAAAGTTTAAAGCACGTAGTAAGGTACCTGCTGCCCCAGGTACCTTTTTGAAGGCGGTTTGGGGTTTTCTAAATGCCCGAAGAAACAGTCATGTCTGGGACAGGGCTTCGATAAGGCTGCTTTGAATGTTTCCCATGGTGATGTGGGAAGAAGCAGCTTGGACAAGGAAATGCTGGGCATTAAAATCAAAGGGAAAAAAGAGAGAAAAAGCGGTTTGTGTTGAAGATGAGCGTAGCGTGCTCATGTTAGAGCCCTGGGACTCAGATGGTGAATGAGGATGAAAATCCGCTGTTCTTCGGGGCGAGTCATGGATTGATACTGACACAAACCCAGAGGTGAGATCTTTGGCAACACCAAACGCTGAAGAGTCAGGACATGCTCTCACAAAACCCCGCAACAGCCTCACGCACGTCCCTTCAAACTCAGCAAACTGAAAACCACAAAGCCCAGCTGCACTAAAACAAAACACTCAGTCTCTGACCACTACTCTCTGACTCTTCATCCCTAACTTCACCAAGCACACTTCTGCTCACTTTTTTTGAGCAAAACCTTTCCAATCAATTGATTTATAAGTTATTTTTTTAAAAACAATAGAACTGCGGACGCATCATCTGTGCACCTCTACAAGAAACCGTTGGAATACCTGAACAGTCATTGAAAGTTACAGTTTCTCCTTCAACTATGACTCCAGGCTGGTTTACATCGATGTTTGGGGTGGTTGGTGTAAACACAACAAGGCTATCGGTACAAAATTTTTTATAACAACAAACTCACAATCTTAAATCGGTGCTAGAGTTGGTAAGCGTGTCAAACAGCCAAAACCAAGCAGCGAGACACCAAACAGAACCGAGAACGATAGCTCCTCAACTCAGCCCCTGAGCAGCCGGCTCATACGCAGCTCCCAGGGGGACACTCTGAGCACCTTTGCTACCTGAATGCAGGTGACAGTGCCCGGCCTGGTCCCCGGGGAGCGCAGCGTGGGCTCCGATCCCAGGCTCTCCCCACTCACCGAAACCAGCGCCCCAGTGCACGGGGTGGGAATGGAGTGATGGGGGCTCCCCGAGACGGGCCCGAAGGGGAGAACCCCGGTGCTCGGGGGGGGACCCGGGTGCTGGGGCCCGCTGAAACCAGTCCACCCGGTGCCCAGTAGGGGAAACTGGGCACTAGGGACCGCCGAGACCGGCTCCTCCAGTTCCCAGGAGAAACACGCCAGTGCCCAGAAGGGAAAAGGGTGCTGGGTCTGCTGAAAGAGGCTCCCCGGTTCTGAGGGGGGGACACCCCGGTGCCCAGGAAAGAACAGGGCGCCGGGGGCCTCCCCTAGTACCCGGGGGACGACACCTCGGTGCCNAACCCCTCCCCCCCCGCTGCCGCCGCCCCGGCCCCAAACATGGCGGCCGCGGCCCCTTTAAAGCCCGGCGGCCCCTCACCTTCAGTCTGTTCCATTCTAACGGCCCCCGCCGCGTCCGCCCAGCCCAGCGCACACAAAGGCCGGCGGGGGCGGCGGGGCCTGCGCGACGCCTCCTCCTCCTCCTCCTCCTCGCGCGGCGCCACCAGGCCGCGACCGACACCCCGGCCTCGATCCGCGCGCCCCCCCCACCCCGCACNGCCACCACCGCCGCCGCGCCGCACTGCGCGTGCGCGGCCGCGCGGGACACGCCCGCCGCCGCTCTCCATTGGTCGTCGCGCCGCGCGCATGCGCAGTACCGCAGGGCACGCCCCCAAGCTCAAGCCCCACTGGTCGCCTGCGCGGGGCCCGCCGCGAGGCACGCCGGGAGTTGTAGTCCTCGCGGGAGGCCCCGGGGGTTTGGCCTCGGGGATGGAGCGAGGAGCAAGGGGCGCTCAGCAAAGCAGTTCGTGATGCTGCTTTGCCTGGAAAAACGTGCACGGGGATGTTTGCAGTTAACTCCCCTCCTACACAACCCACAGGCCTTTCTGTTTTTGGGGAAAAACACAACTGATGTGCGCTCAATAAACCTTCCCCACCGCAGAAACATTAACTAAAGTCATGGAATGGGTTGGGTTGGATGGGACTCCAAAGCCCGTCCAGTTCCAGTCCCCTGTGATGGGCAGGAACATCTCACACTGCATCAGGGGCTCCAAGGCCCATCCAACCTGGCCTTGAACCCCTCCAGGGATGGGGCAGCCACCCCTGCTCTGAGCAACCTGGGCCAGGGCCTCCCCCCCTCACAGAAAATGTCTCTGCCTAAGATCTCACCTCAATCTCCCCTCTTCCAGCCACAAAACGTTCCCCCTCGTCCTATCCCTGCCCACCCTGATCAAAAAAATTGAGCCCCATCCCCAGCTTTCCTGTTGCCCCCTTCAGAACCCAAAGGCTGCCCTAAGGTCTCCCTGGAGGCTTCTCTTCTCCAGGCTGAAAAGCAAGAAAAGCATAGGAGGATGGAAAGTAAACGAAAGGGAAGATACCATGTCAGCTGTACCAGAAAAGAACCAGTCAGACAATAAACCAAGAAGGATTATGTAGAGAGAGGCATGACCCAACATGAAGGAATAAGCCAGAGCCACATACTTTGCTAGTCCCCGAGCAAAGGCTGAGCCAGGACTCCCAAATCCTCAAGGCTTCCCACTGCCCAGCAAGCAGAGGCTCCACACCCACAGTGAGGGGGCATTTTCCATGTCTGTGGGAGTTGGAATTGCTGTAATAAAGTGAATTTAAAAGGCAACTCCCTTCCTCCTCACAGACGCTCAGCACAGCGCAGGAGCACCCATCCACCAGGCTCCTTTAAAAACAGAAGCATCGAGCCCTCATTCCCGCAGGAAAAATGCTTGGAAACATCATGGACATATGGTGAAATGACAGCTTTGAACACTGTGAGAGCAGGAAGGTCAATAAGATCCAACAGCCTCCGGCCTGCATGGCCTCAGAACCGCCTCACAACTTCACCTTGGAGACAAATGAGGTGACAAACTCAGCGCTCCCAAGTTCTGGAAAGCTGGAGTGAGAGGATGGTGAGGCAGATGGACAGAGGCCACATTCCCAGGCTGGGTTTGGAGGACAGGAGCTTGTGTTTGCCTGCTCATTTGGTTTTAATTCCCCATTCTGTCACCTCCTCAGGCAAGAGCCTCTCCCAAGGGAAAATCCCTCTGCCCTCCTTGGAAGTAAATCGCTCCATTCCATGGTCTGTCTTTAATACAGGAATGCTTTGGACAGTAATGTGGATTTCAATAAAAGGTGGGGTGGGGTTTTCCCAGAATTTGAAGGGCTTAGAGACCAGCTTTTCACAGGAAATGTGCTTTCCAGTCAATGGAGAACAGCAATGCACCTACAGCTCTGGTTGGAACCTTGGGAACGCTCTGTCCCATTTCCTACCCACCTTTCCCAATTTAATTTCCTACTTTTCAAACATTGCTCACCTGTTTAGGCACCAAAGGGTCACAAACCCTTTTTTCTGGGGACAAGAAAGTGCTTTTCCCCACTCAGGCACAGAAGACATTATGAGAGACTGAGTCTCCCATCACCTACCAAGAACATTTCTCCATCTGCCTCTGTGTTTCATCAGACTGGTAGTGTTTGTCTCTGACATGTCAGGGCTTGAAACTACCTTCTGACACCTAATTCCATGCAAATCTGTCCTCAGGGGAAAACACAGAGGGAGACTTGGCTCCCATACACCCTGTCATAAAGGCAGCTGCTTGGACCGATGACATTTGCTCTTCTCAACCCCCTACAAACGCAGCAGGAAACACTCAGTGTGGCCGCAGATCAAACAACGTCAATGCGAACTGCTCAACAAGCTCTCCTACCTTGCACCAGGACTGGAGCCAAGGCCTCATGGGACGCAGCAGGAGTGCGGAGCAGAACCAGAGTCTCCTTTCTGGCCAGGCGCCCGTCCCCGTGCACGGCTCCTGGCTTCTCTACTGCTCTCCTAAATAAATGAAAGGGCACGAGGGAGCTTCTTCAGCCTCACCAGTCAGGCAGGAGCGCCCTGACTCCTCAGAATGCTGGAGCAGCACACAGGGGAGCTAAACCTCATCAGGAACCCCCTGCACCTATGGGCACCTGACCCCAGCCCTGGAGAAGCTCTGTCTGCTGCTCTGCCAACACTGACCTTGCCGCCAGGCCCTGCATTCCCAGCTCCAGCAGATCCTGCCAGATGGCTTATGCCAGTCAGCAACCACAGCTCCATCAGCAGCAGACCCCAGCGTATGTGTGTGCCATGATACAAAGGGTGGGGGAGTAGAGAGGTCACCAGGGATATGTGCCTGCCTCCTGCATTGGGCTGGCGTGGAGGACTAGTTGCAGGGCTCCCCACACGCTCCTCTCTGCTATGAAGAGAGGCTGGGAGAGGTGATGTTGTTCAGCCTGGAGAAGAGAAGGCTCCAGGGAGAACTTAGAGCAGCTTCCAGTGCTGAAAGGGGTTCCAGGAAAGCTGGGGAAGGGGTTCTTGATCAGGGAGGGCAGGGAGAGGATGAGGGGGAATGGCTGCAAACTGGAAAGGGGAAGATTCTGTGAGACCTTATCTGGAGTAGTGTGTCTAGTCCTGGAATCAACATAAGAAGGAGATGGAGCTGTTGGGACGGGTCCAGAGGAGGCTACAATGATGATCTGAGGGCTGGAGCACCTCCTGNGGCTGCCCAGAGCAGGGGTGGCTGCCCCATCCCTGGAGGGGTTCAAGGCCAGGTTGGATGGGGCTTGGAGCCCCTGATCCAGCAAGAAGCGTCCCTGCCCTTGGCACAGGGTG
>WAAB01002864.1:0-84365 GCA_013389865.1 Piaya cayana | reverse complement strand
TCTGTGATTCTGTGATATTTGACTACATAATAAGCAAAGAGAAAAAGAGAAATTTTGTTTCTTGTAATTTAAAAAGGACATCTAGATGTTTATACTAACCTTGTCAGTGTTTGTACCTTACTATGGCTAGCAGAGTCCATGCTTTCAGAAACAGAAATTGAACTACATCATTAGGACTCAACAAACAGATGTAGCATTATCCTTGGCTCCACATCTCTTACTCAGATGTTGGTCATGAAAAGGAATCACAAAATGAAGAGCTAAATCTCTAGCAAATCCACAGAACAACCTCTAATACAAACAGAAGCAATTCCAATTAGAAAAGTGAATAACATATATTAGAGAACATATGGTAGCATAATTTCAACACCCACCTTTATGTTTAATGTCATACTGTGATGTCTATTTTGGCTTGTAGAAAACAATTTATAAACAACAGAAATATATTTTAATGCAATCTATGTAAAAAGGCAAAGTGAGTTCTCAACTATGAAACTGCCAAATGAAAACAATTGTGATAAATCACCTGAAAAAAAATCCTGGAGTGATCTCCTGGCCCTGGTCTCAGACAGCAGCAGCACTCCCATTGACGTCATTGGAGAATAATTTTACCTCTGCTTTTTGGCCTAGCCTGATAGGAGGAGCATCACCAGATGCAGATATAAGTTTTCATATCAGATACCACTTGAGACTTCTATAGTAAGTGCTATTTTTTGTGTGACTTCTTTAAAACAAGATCTGACATGGAGTACTCAGAATTCTGCTCTCCTATCACTTAGTACAGTTTTCTCTTTGGTGAGAGATTTCTTTCTTGGGAGTACTGAAATGCTTTACTTTTGCTGGAAGGAATTCCTGTCTCCAAATTATTTCATTCACATTCCAGTCCTTTTGGCAAGCTTGTGATGTATTTGGGGTTTGTAGATGCAGGGATCCTGAGGAATTTAAAATTGCTGCCTCACAATCAAATCTCCCGCTCTTCTCTCTGGACGTAGGCAAGCACTGACTCCTGCACACAATACACTATTTGTCCAAGATTTCTGGAAGCACAGAAAGCCAGACAAAGCAGGCAGCTGCCAACCACAAAAACACTCTTACACCTTTCTATAAGGAAAGCAGTTTTTTAAAGGAGATGCCAAGACAGATTATGTAAAGAATTCTGGGAAGATCCTTTGCCTGCTCTCTCTTTAAATATTCTCCTCTCTTTTTTCCTTTGTGATTCACAGAATTTTCAGTAATAGACCATTCTTTTTTCCTAATTCCTGTTTTCTAACTAATTACTGTATTATTTTGCATTTACCTTTACCTTTTAAATACATTTGTTCCTTTTTCTGACATTTTTTCTGCTTTGTGACGGACCTTTATCAGGCCAGTTACAGTCATACTGAAAGCTTCAGTCTTCAAATAAGGAAACTGACTGGGATAAGTCAGAAATATAATTTTTTTTCTTTTGATGTTCAAATCCTTTAACTTGTCAATTTAAGAACCGGATTTTTTTCTAAAAAAGTAGAAAGAACTGTTTTTATAGCTAGTAACAAAAAACCCCCCCCACTTCTAAACAGAAGTAGGATATGCAAATTTGGCCTGATTTTAATAAGGACTTCAAAAGGGAATATGATTATTTTAAATTACGACTTTTACCTTTGATGTCAAAATGAAAGACAAGTGCATTTTATTTTGCAAAAGCAAACTTTATTTTTGCTTACTTTTTGTGTCTGTGATAGTGCTATATGTCTTAACTAAACACTGTTGGTTTGTGAAACATTTATTCAAATTCTGTTCGGATCCGTTTGGTTCTCATTAACCTAATCTAATCCTTAGGTATCACAGGGTACTACATCCCAGTATCCAGATATCTCCTTAAACATTCTCACATACTAGGCTCCCTGATCTTTGACAGTTCATCCAATAGACCCTCTCCTAAGGCAGAGCTGGTGAAAAACCTCATATAGCCAGTCAAAGGATGGCAAGACTGTGTTTTGGCTTAACTACATTCTTGCCTGTTTCTGAATATGTCTAACCAACCTGTTATTCAAATCAATATGCCTTTTACAGAATATAAAGAAGCCAAATAACAAGGCTTTCTTGTAGCCTAGTAAGCTCAGTTAGCTTGCTTGTCCTTAATTTATTTCTAGCTGGTTTGAGGAATATTTTGCACAGATTTTACACATCAGCAAGTGTTGAAAGATAAAAATCCTGGACCAAATTCTTTTTAAGAGCACTAGTTATTTGGAAAAAAAAGAGAAGGCACAGCTAGTATCCCCCAGCTTTTAAACTAGGATTGACATTATGCATGAAAAAATCCCACACAGACAATGACTGATCCAGAAGAATGACGTTGTTGAACACAAGATTGTTTTAATAAACAAGTTGCTTGATGTGTTTGAACAAACTATGCTAAATACTGATCAAAACATTCCAAAAATTCTTTTTATTAAAGGAAACAAGACCCCAGCACACAAATCACTAGAAGTTTTGTAACAGAAAACATCTTTTCCAACTCCCTTATAGTTTACTTTTAAACAATAGCTTCACCTGCTGCAGTTATTGTGTTGGCAGTCACAGCTCTAACTGTACCTCCCTTCAAAGGACAACCATCTCAGGTCTGAAAATAAATGCATGCATTTTCTTAATGCATAGCTGTTTAGCTTTATGTGTTTTACTGGGCTATGAAACACACCCTACAATTCACAGGATTAAGAAATGAGACCCAGTCACTTTCCATGTGTCAGAAGTGATTGCAGTGGTATTGCTATATACTGTGAGGTATGCTTTCCCTGATGCCTGAAGTATAAGCCATCTATATGGTATGGGCAGCTGAAATGGGAACTGAGCCATTATGCTTAGAAGACAGTGAATGGGGTCTGGTAGAGAAAAGGCAAACTCTCTTTTATCATTTCACAACATTCCCAGATTACAAAGAGAATCATATAGTCACTTAGAGGGGAAAGGTCCTCAAGATTTCTCTTGTTCAGCTGCCCACCCAAATAAAATCCAACTCTGATCAAACAGCAGACAAGACTATTAAGGGCTTTCTCCAGTTGGGTCTTGAAAATCTTCAAGGACAGTCTGCACAACATTTATGAACAACCCGTTCTATTACCTTACCATCCTAATCAGGAAGGGGATTTTCCTCATATACAAGCTCTATGGCATTCCTCAGGTGTCAATATTCGGACTAGTGTTGTTTAACGTATTTGTCACAGGCATGGACAATGGAATTTGAGTGCAAGCTCAGCTAGTTTGTCGGTGACACCAAGATGTATGGCACAGTCAACATACTAGAGGGAAGAAATACCATCCAGAGGGACTTTGACAGGTTTGAGAGGCGAGCATGTGCTAACCTCATGAAGTTCCACAAGATGAAGTGTAAGGTCCTGCACCTGGATGGGGGTAATCCCAAGCACAGATACAGACTGGGCAGAGAATGGATTGAAAGTAGCCCTGAAGTGAAGGACTTTGGGGTAGTCGTGAGTACCTGGAGTACTATTACTCAGTTCTGGAAATCTCAGCGCAGAAAGGACATGGATCTGTTAAGAGTGAGTCCAGAGGAGGGTCACAAAGATGATCAGAGGACTGGAGCACTTGCTATATGAGGACAGGTTGAAAGAGTTGGGGTTGTTCAGCCTGGAGAAGAGAAGGCTCTGAGGAGACCTTATAGTGACATTCAGTACTTAAAGGAGGCCTACAGGAAAACTGGGGAGGGGCTTTTTATCAGGGAGTGCAGTGGTAGCATGAGGGTAATGGTTTTAAGCTGAAAGAGAGTAGGTTGGATGGGACCTTGAGCAGCCTGGTCCAGTGGGAGGTGTCCCTGCCTATGGCAGGGGGTTTGGAACTAGATGACCTTTAAGTTCCCTTCCAACACAAATCTTTCTATGATCCTATGATTCAATATAACACCTTGTCACTGTCCAGGCAGCTTAAAATAATGCTTGAGTAAAAACAAGCAAAAAAGAAAAAAAAAGTTGGCAAAAGGAGTCATTATTCATTATCCCAGACCTACTACCAGTTTCTGATGGCTGCCTTTCTTTAGGAGGATGTAGTACTTCATACAACCTGTCCCTTTTCTGAAGTGTCACAACATGTTTAGAATTTGCAAATAAGTTAATTATATTAAAATAAAGATTTTGGGGTTTTGCCTATTGATAGTCTCTGGACTTGCTAGTGAGCACCTAGCTCCTTGATAAAGTGGTCCCCTGTCCTTCAGTGGTTCATTATCACGCTTCAGTATTGGACTTTATTCTGTTATAAACCTGTGTTTAATAAATATTTAATATAACTAGCAAAATAGGATAAATGGATTTTCTCCATCTTCTTGTCTGAGATAAGACATATGGACACTCAGATTTCTAGTATTGCTGTTCTGCAATCCCTTTCTCCAATACATATTATCATTAAAAAATAACTTTCAAAGAAGTGCTGAAGATGTGGTATTTCTGCAATTGCTAATGGACCATAGTTAATATGCCTAGTAATGTACTCATTAATGTTTGATAGATATTCGCAGAAATTAGTTCACATCAGCAAATATGCCTCCATCAGTTTATATCCAGGCTATCTAAAAATCCAAACACAAGTCCATGAATATAAAACATAGAAATAGTGTTACTGTTAAAGTTGTGTTATTTTATTTAGTAAAAAATATTTATTTCTGGAAAAACTTAACATAAAAAGAACTGTATTTCACACTAGAAAAATAACTGGCAAGGAGAAGCTTACAGGATGACATTTAAAGAGTTTGTGTGAATTCAGAAAAACACAGCAAATTGATTTTTGTAAAGATGTCAAATTCTCAAAAAAAAACCCCCAGTACCTATGTTAAAATAGTATTGCATCAGCATTTCCACGATACATTTTATCTTTCTAAGTTTTACAGATCAGATGTAAAGTCTCATAGACAGTTAAATTGAGTTTAGTTGAATTCTTTATCATATGACTGTAAGGAAAATGAACTGTCTTTGGTTTTGGCAGCTTTAAGGCATTGTACTCTAGATATACCTTCATATTTAAAATTAATCCCAAGGGAGATCTGTTCTCTGCATTTGCAAATCAAATGTTTGTTGCTGTTTTTTTTTTAAATAGGGATTTTGGCTATGGTATCTATTAGTCTAGTCCTAAATACGTGCTGAATTGAAAAATTAAATTAATGGGATTTTCAAAAGGGTACCTCTGTTACAAGGACTGAGTTGTGGATCCTCTCATACCCTGGAAGTTAGTTTTGGGCTAAGGTTTTGAGAAGGTTTTCCTTGTCAGCTTTACATCTGGTTACTGGCAGTAAAGGGAATAACAGACATGTGACATTTCTTGTTGGACATGTAAGCATTTCTGCTGTTTGTGAAATCTGACGTGCTGAAAAAATGGTATTTGCTCTGTCTCAGAACAATGGCAGTAATCTGTCAAACAGCTAAATCTGAATAATTTTTCAAAAATGGAAACATTTTATTTGATATAAGACCTTACAGTATCTGAAGGGTGGTTACAGGAAAGCTGGGGAGGGACTTTTTACAAGGGCATGTAGTGATAGGATAAGGAGAGATGGCTTTAAATTGGAGGGGGGAAGATTTAGGTTAGATATTATGAAAAAATTCTTCATGATTACAGTGGTGAGACACAGCAACAGACTGCCCAGGGAAGTTGTGGTTGCCCCATCCCTGCAGGTACTCAAGGCCAGTTTGGATGGGACCTTGAGAAGCCTGGTCCAGTGGGAGGTGTCCCTGCCCATGGCAGGGGAGTTGGAACTGGGTGATCTTTAAGGTCCCATTCTATGGGAACCATTCTATGATTCTAAGACAAACCTAGAAGTTTGAGCTTGAAGGTTTCCAGCCCTTTCATCAGTCTATATGACAGAAAGACCAGAGCCTAGAAGTCCCCAAAACCAAGGAGGTTTGGAGCTTCAGGCTGGTAGTTGTGTCACCTTAAGTGCATATTTGGGAGTGCTGGGAAAATATCCAGCTCGAAACAGGTTTTCAAGTTTCTCAGGTAAGAAAACTTAAATCTACAAGTTCTCCGTAGCTCATATTGAAATTCTCAGGCTTCTCTTTGGGTGATCCAAATCCACAAGCTAGAGAAAGTGTCTTCACTATCTTAAAAGTTCTAAAATTGCTTTCCAAGACTATATCCCATTTCTACAAAATAAAAGGAAAATTCCCTATATGCCACTGCTATATGACTGCAAAAAATGGTATTTGAAAATGATGGAAATAGTCATGCCAGCAAAATTCACCATTCTGAGTGGTATTATTAGGATAGTGGTAATATTTCAATTTTTTGAAAAAAATGTAATTTTTTAAAAGAAATTATTACATTAAACAGTTTTTCCACTGTCAGTTAAGTTTAATGTCCCAAAATAATGAAAGATCATTTAAAATAATCTCTAAAGCAGATTGGTCACCTTATAATTAGCTACAATATACAGCTCCACTTACACTCATGTAAACTTAAACCTGCCTTTCTTTGTAGATATTCTTAATATGCATTGAAAAATTCTAAAGTTCACTGGGGAAAAAAGAAAAAATAGCTTTACAAGAAATGGCTACTTTTGCCATTATAATTCTGATACCTTATTTGAAAGTAAAATATATGCTTTTTTCACATTATATTTAGGCATTACCATTATTTATAATGTCTAAATTTCTATGCCCAAATGTGACATAATTACTGTTTTATTGTCTCTCAGGAAGAGAGAAAGCCCAGAAAAAAACACATTATTAGAATCACAGTTTTTGTCCCAAAGGTAGCAAACGCCTCTGACACCTCCTTCCACTCTCATTGCCAGCTCAGCTCTGGAAAGTGAACTGTGAGGATGAAATTGGCAAAGCTCCAGCTATTTTATGCATACAGTAGTTTGGTCCTTTAAAATCTGAACTATGAACCTGGAAAATCTCTCAGGAAGAAAGAAGGTATTCCAATGACAACATGAGAGTGAATTTATGTGGAGGATAGTAGGGCTCAGAAGTATTCATTTAGATTTTATTATCAGGAATATCCATAGGGAACTAACCACTTCATTAGTATGCCCCTGAATCTCGGCAGTGTGGTGAAAAGCTGAAGTTTCATTCTTCATCCTCTTCTGGACATCATGTTACTCACTTCACTTGCAGAATCACTAGGTTGGAAAAGACCCCCAGGATCATTGAGTCCAACCATTCTTATCAACCATTAAATCATGCCCCTCAGCACCTCATCCAGAGTTTGTCCATAAGAAAACATCTGAACCACAGAGGAAGAATTAATACAGCAGTATTTCCATTAATACTGTGGTCAATTTGCCAATTCCACTGTCTACTCAGTATTCGTTCTCTTCCTTTCCTAGACCAAACTCACCCCAACAAACTCTTTTAGAGTGCCAAACCAGTGATGGTTGCTACAATTATTTTCTCATCTGCTTCTGTTCAGAGGCTGGAGACCTTGGTATGCAGTTGTCCCTTCCTTTATTCCTCTTCCAGAACTAGAAGAGAGGGCTGCCTGCACAGATCTGAAATAAAGTCCAGGGCAGAAGAGGACAATTCTCCATTTCCTGGTATAGATGTAAGAAAGGAAATGAACAACTGGTTAAATAGTAATTTACTAGCTTCAGAATCATCAAAGAATTCTGATTGCAGTGATGAGGAGAGCAACCAAGTACATCTGGCATTCAGGAGACTGGAAAGTCTACTTTCATGCCAAAGCTAGCCCATAAATGTCTGGCTCAGATCCCAGCTTTGTTGGCCCATTTTATGCACTTTTATTTGACCTTTTTATTTATGTCGATGTTGTTTTGAGCACACACATCTAAGATTCACAACCAGCAAGAAAATTAAAAGACATGTGTTTATAAGAATTAAATATACATTAGGTAGCACCATTGTAAAGTACTAGCTTGTCTGAAACTTGTGAGAACACACTAGTTCGTGTGTTAACTGTGGATCTCATGGTTTAGATGTCAAACAGACAATGAATATTTAAAAGGATTATGGCCTGTTCAAAGTTATCATAAGAAATCATAGTACATGATGTAAATATAAAACCTTGCTTTGAGATTATTTGTGTCTTACATATTGTAGTATTTATAATTCTTTATGTATAATAGTCTATTTAAACACATAGATTTGTTGTTTCTGGTAATGATGCATCTGTCTAATGTAGCTCTTAGTTTACAGAATCAAATCTATTGTGTTTCTTGGAAGTTATTACTAAAAAGACCCAGTGGTCTGTTGAATAAACATAAATATAGTGGCATTTAAAATTTTATGCCATAAAATTATGAAATTTAATATCATAGAAAAAAGCTAATTTTAGGAGGGGGGTTATGTGCATGAAAAGGAATTGAGCTGTAAATGTGAAAGTTCAGATATGGATGTGTGTCAGGCAATCAGATAAATTCAGTTTGGAATTTCTTGACACCTGAAGAGAAGCCAACATTAAATGAATTATGTAGTAAGCATGGATTAAATGAACATTATGATACATAAAACACTCTTTCTTTAGTTTTTCATCTGTAAATCAAAATCTTCAATAGATGGACAAGCAAAAAGTATTTTCATCTTGGAAAATTTTTTACTGCAGAACAGGATGACTCAGGGATTTATCGTGGATGATGTTCAAGCCAATTCAAATCTGGACCAAGCTTGTAGTGACTGCAAGTCAGTACTGACTGTTGTGTCTGAGGTCTGGGGGCATACATGCATATGTGATAGGACTTGGCACTTAGATGCCAGCTGCTGTCAGACACAGACCTGTATAATGTAAAGTAACTTCACACAACCTGCTCCTCAGGAGTCTCAGCCAAAAAACCAAACATAGAATGGGCACTGAGTCAGAGCTAAACTTTCCACCCTATGTAGCAGTTGCTTAAAACACATTTCAGTTGGGCGGGTAGTGAGAATAGGATTTTATTGCCACTATTAGTGTTGTACCAAGCCTGCGGAAAAACTGAAGAATGGAGCTTCCAGCAGTGCTAGCCTGATACTTCTCACAAACCTCTTCTATGTTTCACCATTGTACTTGCATTTGACTGAAAATGCTAATTGCCACTAGCAGTTTGCACCTTCACCATGGCTTATGGTGGTTTCTCATCTGAACACAGCTTTGCAATCTACTTTCCTTGGGATCTGGTCAGAGGTAGAGATAAATGTTGCTCAGTATGACATGTCACTGTTCAGAGCAGAGATTAAATCAACACTGTTCTATTCAATGCCTTTTACCTTATCAGGTAAGTGCCCAGATAAAGGTGATCATCAAGGACTGAGGGCTGTCAAGGGGGCAGCACACCAATCCCCTCCCTCCTTCACCAGACCCATAATTCAGCCCTCAGCAAAGCAAACTGGGATGGACCAAAGACAGTGATGAGACTCAGTCAAAGATTGGACGTTTCAAAGCTCAACCACAAACACCAGCCTGGCCAGGTAGGTAGACCCTGGGACAAGTGCAGGGTCAGGTCCTGAGATGGTAACCAATGTCACCTAGACTCATTTAGAAAGTAATGGAAATCAGCCCATGGATCAAGATCCTGGTCTGGGCTGGTGAGGCATAGGCTAAAGGACAGGCATGTCTTCAGGGCAGCTGTGGCTTCAGCTGGAGCAGAGACTGGGAATGATTAAGGAGCCTTGGCTCAGCAGCAGATCTGGGTGAAGAAAAGGAAGCCCATTGCTTTTGTCTCTTTATTTCAAAGCCAACAGCTGCATTGCTTCTAAGCTGACTTTCAGCCCAGGAAGCCAAACACTGGTTTGGAGATACCAGGCTCTTCTCAGTGCTGTGATCTTAGCGAAACAAACAGCTTGGAGCACAGAAATAGGTTTGCTTTAGGCTTTTTGTGTTTAGTGGATGTAAGTATCACAAGCACTGAGGTAATCATAAAAGGACTTGTAACTTTTTCAGATGTTCCCAGAAGGAAACTGCTCCACAAAAAAATGCTGCTATAGATGTGAATTATGGATGTAGGAAGTAGAAAAGCATTTTGACTTCTTAAACCTTTGGTATTAGCCAGTGTAACCCATGGCATTTCTTGGTAAACAGCAATCTATGATTTACACCTTCAGTAATATAATCCTTGGGACTTTTGCAGACACAATGTGTCTTGTTCTGGGTTGTATAATGCTATGGTCAAAATCATGATCCAAATGGGAAAAACTTTGTTATGTATTTCAGAACTGTGTGATGCAGATGGAGATAGTTTGGAAATAGTAGTTTCACTAGTGGCAACTGTTCAGGCATATTGGCTTAGATTTCCTCTTTTTTTGTTCTTTTTTTTTAAATATTAAAGGGATTCTGTCCCGAAATGCATAACACAGACAGGCCAGTCACGCCTTTATTAAAATTGTGGTTTTTCTACTAACTGTAACTTCTAACTTCAAAATGTAATTTATTTTTTTTTTAAAAAGAAGTGACTCCAAAATTACCAAAGAACACTGCAAGCAAGTTAGGCCTACTAATCAGGTGACTTTATATTCAGACACCAGCACAACAGTCTTTCATTGATGGTCTTCTGTTCCCCTCGAATTCCCCATATAAGGATTTTCTCTCCTTCCATAGAATTCAGGTAGAGGATTTTTATATTTTTCTTCTGAACTCACCCTATAAGAATAATAAACAGTCTCATTTAAAGGTATTGAAATGTAACTGATGTCTAACATGTATCTTCCTCCTTTCTCTAATATTTACATTTGTTTTCATAAAAAAAGACCCAAACAAACAACAAAGACATTGCATGACAAATAGAAACTGGCAAAGGATTTATACAATACTGAAATACACAAGACTCTGATAGTTAAGTCTCAAAGCATGCAGAGTTTAATTTGGCTTAGATTAGCACCCCAAAGTCCTGGACCCTATTAAAAGCTGCATTTTAAACAAGACATTGGACCACATATCTTTCAATAACAGACTGTCTGGTAAGAATTACAGCATGCCCTGGTTCTTGTCACACTGAAAATGTCACAGGATTAGTTTTCTGCATGGAGAATTCCTTCCTCCAGCTCCAGTGTGATCTTTACAGGATAACAGACTGCTGAGTGAGATTGCATGTCAGTGCATGTGTATGCACAAGACAGGAAAGTGTACAAAACATGAATAATTGAGTTTTGTTATCAGGAAATGAACAACAGAAAAGTAAATCTAAGAGCCATCAATTTATGTTATTGCATACCCTAAGAGCGGAGTTTGTCTTGTCATTTCTAGGTAAAGGATAAGTAGTGGTGCAGGAGTGGAAAAACACTGATATAAAACCAAGTTTAGCATTCTGTAAAAATGTACTAATAGACTGTGTAAGATGTAACTTTCAGATGTCATGCAGAAATCATAATGTAATTGTATAAATTGAAAATAAAGCTCATAGCTACACAGGATAATTTAGGTTGGATGAGACCAGCAGAGGTTTTCAATTTTCCCATGAAGTGGTTACCATAATTATTGATTAAATGCCACAACTGAATAGCTTGGGATAGGAATCATCGAATCATATAGAATAGTTTAGGTTGGAAGGGACCTTAAATGTCCAAACCCACTACCATGGGCAAGGACCCGTCTCACTAGATAAGGCTACCCAAGACCCCAACCAATTTGGCCTCGAACACCTCCAGGGAAGGTGCAGCCACAGCTTCCCCAGGCAACCTGGGCCAGGGCCTCACCGTCTCATCAGGAAGAAATTCCTCCTTCTGTCTAGTCTAAATCTGCTGCTCTCCAGTTTATAGCCATTACCTTATAGTCCTATCACTACAAGCCTTTGTGAACAGTCCCGCTCCAACTTTCTTGTAGGACCCCTTCAGGTAGTGGAAATTCACTATAAGGTCTCCTTGGAGCCTTCTCCAGGCTGAAAAACCCCAACTATCTCAGTCTGTCCTCATAGCAGAGGTGCTCCAGCCCTCTGATCATTTTTGTAGACCTCCTCTGGACCTGTTCAACAGGTCTATATCCTTCTGATGTTGAGGATTCCAGAATTGGACACAGTACCCCAGATGAGGTCTCACAAGAGAGGAATAGGAGGGCAGAATCACCTCCCTTGGCCTACTGGTCATGCTCCCTTTGATGCATCCCAGGATAGCATTGACTTTCTGGGCTGTGAATACACATTGCCGGCTCATATCAAGCTACTCATTAATCAGCAATATGTTACATGATGTTAGTGTTACTGACTGGTAGATATCCTACGCTTAGGAATTGACCCAAGGTCAAGTAATTGATATTGAATTCATGCAGCTTTCTTTCTGAGGATGCCAAGTCTTTCCCGCATCTTGCTGAGTTCAAACCTCTGAGCCAGTCCTATTCTCCAGAAGAGGTACTGCTTTGTGAGGAAGTGCTCAGCTATCTAAACCACCAACAAAAGTCCCAGCCATGAAACCAGGACTTTCTATGCACTTGGCAATACCCATTCACTCTCTGGGCACCCCCGTGCTAACCAAGGCCTCCATGCCAGTCTTTCCCAAACTGGCCTGAGCAAGAAGGATGTTGGGTCTGATCCACTGTTCCTCTTCTGAGGTAAAGCTGTGAGTTTAAAATAGGTATAGTCAGGGCAGCTAACATCAGTCTGAACCCAGAGGACAGCTTGTGGAGCTCTCTCCTCCTCTCCATTTCTGGCCTTATCCAACCTGGTCTCTGTTGCCTGTTCAGGAGGGAGAAAAAATGTGTTATGATGCTTCCCAAGCAACTCTCATCATTCCATTTCACTGTCAACAGAATGTGTGAGAGAGGCAGAACAATCTCTCAGGCACTGGGGTTGCTCCTGCTCCCTCTTAACCCACACCTCGATCCACATCAGATCCTATTACACATGACAGTCACTTTGCCTTGCCAGTTGCAAGCTGGAGTCCTGCCCACTGGGCACTGGAGAACATCTTCCTTGTCAGCAGAGCTGCAAACCCGATGAATTGCAGCCCAGTTGGGGTTGACAGATGCTTCTCTGTCCAGATGGCACAGCTTCATCCTCGATGTCTGCAGGTGCCATTTGACCTTCAGAGCAAGACTGCCTTTGGAGCTGCTCATTCCCAACTTTGGCCTGGATACTTCCCTGGACTTTTGCAGATGCTGTGCTGGCTGTCTACGCTCCTGCCTGAGGCCTTGCTAGCAAGCAGCACCTGTTCCTTGCAGGGCATCACAGAAGGTACAAAATACTCAGTTCTCTTTGCTTTCCAATGAAAATACTCTTGACAACTCCAGACCTCATGCTCATACCATATTTTGCTTCTTTCCACGTTTTCCCATCTGCTTCCATCTGGAGAAAATATGGGAAAGGAAGCTTCACAAAGGTATCTTGCCCTTCTTCTTCTCTCACTCATCTCTGGCAAGGATATATGAGGAGCTAGGGGTGCTGACAAGTTAGACTTACAGATATGTGACTTGGCAAAACAAATTTTTCTACCCCCCGTCAGGCAGAGAACATATAGGATGTGTTTGCCTCTTCCTTCTCCTGCACTTCTACCTTGTCCATTCCTTATTGCCACAGTGAGTACTGCAGAAGAGGAAAAGAGCCAGGTGATTCCTGCCAAAAAATTCCCATTTCTCTCCCCTGCCACTGGACTCGTCACTGAAGCAAGATATTCTGAAATAATCTCCAGGTCTTCAGATGAAATAAAAAATGCTTTTTATTACTAAGTGGCTCAG
Source organism: Piaya cayana (assembly GCA_013389865.1). Lineage (NCBI taxonomy): Eukaryota > Metazoa > Chordata > Aves > Cuculiformes > Coccyzidae > Piaya > Piaya cayana. Next base: position 70,796 of record WAAB01002864.1, on the reverse strand, counting down.
GGAAGCAGGCTATGACCTTTGCTAAGCTGTAAACCAAGTTTACCACAACCAGAATCATTCCCACCATCAAAGCAAATACTGAAAAGAGGTTGTCTACATAGCCAGGCAGCTGAATAATCTTTAAAATACCAGGCATAAAGCTTACCCTTATTACAGGCAAGACCGGAAAGCTTCCTGCTTTTCTGGGGGACAACCACCTGCTTCAGCAGCTGAAGCTGGAAATTCCCTCATAGGACAAGCAGTCTCACTGAGAAGATGAGACAAGACAAGTGGAAGCATGACTGAGCCATCTAAAAATCTGGCATCAGTCTTTTGAGGTACAAGGGGGAGCAGGGATTGAATACCACTGTTGCCAAGGAAGGAACTATGAGATAACCAATGACTCTTTTTAATCTCATTGCCAATTAAAGGTTTTAATGATGTACATAAGTAGAATTTACAATGTTATATAATTTACAAAGTTAAATAGTTTAACTTTTTAATGCAACTGAATTTATGCCACTACAAACATCAGTGGGGCTTAGCCATAAACCTCTTTTACCGTTAAAACTCTAAAATGTGTGTAAGACTTCCAGAAGTTTGCATAAAGCTACTTTTACTTTGCATTTTTTCCCCCTCTCTTCTCATAAAGTTTCACATTTTTGCTCTGGATTTGATACCTGAGGACTTTTGCTCATCTCAGGTATCATAGTTAAAGCTATAAGGACTTGTCAACTATTTCCTGCTTTTACTGCAATAATTTAGACTCAAGGCCTGCATCATTTTCTTTTCGAAGTCTAACAATATGCAGTCATAACAGGATTTGGGCTTCCAAATTGCATGTGACTCTTACGGAGCTTCCATTTTCTTTAGTAAAACTCAAACACTTTTAATTGTATCATGTTAATTTGTGCTGCTAAGTGAATTTTTTAACAGAAGGGGAAACACAGTAAATGTTTATAGTCTCATATCATGGAAATGGCATATTTTAACACAGGACACACAAAATATGAAGAGGGCTCTAGTCCAGAATATTTCTGTATTAATTTGGACACGACAGATTTAATTTTGTTGCCTAGAGATAAGCATTGCATCTCTTTAAATACTCTATCATATTCCTCCTGGCCTTCAAATGTTACTGCAGAATGGATGAAGTAGCTTCTGTAGCCTCTCAGCGCATACTCACAACATAAGCTCTATGCCTGTATGTCCATATATGGGAAACTGATGGAAGTTCTATATTTCCACTGATTTTCAGCCAGCAGTTATTATAGTGTAGTTACTATTAGATACATTTAAAAAATGTTGTATGTAAAAACTGAGAAAGCAAATGAAATTATTTTTCTTTCTTCAATAAACAGTGAGAGATGGAAGTTACTTATGTATTGAAGGAAAGAGAAAATGTGGCAGTTATATACAAAAGTCAAGGGAAGCGAAATCTCCATAATTCAGCTAAGTCTTTTGTGCAGGCTTGGGTATTTTTGGTTGATTGGTTTTGTTGTAGTTTTGGGTTTTGTTGTTTGAGATTTTTTAATCAAGTGCATGTCATACTATCAAGGTTATCCATGTAAAATGAGTCACACAATAACATCTGATTTTTCTTGGGAAGGTGGGGTCTTCCTGTTGGAACTGTGAACTTCCTACTACTCAAACAAAAGGGAGTGGAGTATCCTGAGCCAAAGTGCGAAACAGGAAGGGTCTGCTGAGATAGGATGAAGCCGTAAATGGATGATAACCTAGAGTCTGACAGAAGAGGTATTATTATGTAGGTTTTACAGAGAAATGTAATGTATCTGGAAGATTTTAGAAAACTTTGGATTTGTTCAACATTTTATTTAAGCATTCAATTTTTAAAATATTTGATGAACCATATGATAGTTTTAAATTTCTAAAAGTCATATTTATTTTTCTTGAGTGTAAGTGCATTATATTTACATTTATTTATGCATAAATGTGGTGCAAGAGATCAATATATATCTACTACCTTTGTGGTTTAGCTGTAAATTTCCTCAAAGAGATATAGATCCATTATTTTCTGATACAGTTACCACTTCATACGTGATTTCACATTTCATGGAAGTTACTAAAACTAATTTGTTGACAGAAGTAAAATATTCTCATTTTTAAGTGTGCTTTGGTTTCAGAGCCCTTCATATCCTGCTTTTCAAGCCTTTCTACTTCGTACCAGAATAAAGAAGCTTTTCCACAGTCTTTTGTTGAGGAAGAGTTCATTGACATAAAGCAAACAAAAAGCGATTCTAAACTATCACATGTTTGGGTTTATTTGCTGTATCTAAGAACAATCAGTAGTGTTCAGGCAATATTTCTAATAATGCAGTCTAGTTGTTCTGTAGCAAAATTTGTAAATTTCATAACACATGATTCTTCATTTCCCACCTTATCTGTGGACAAATATTTCAGTCCAAGAGTTCCTTCCTTGCCAGGTAAACTTCAAACAGGTTTTTGCTTAGGGGTCTTTCTGCTTTCAGAGGTATGTGGATTGGGTAATACTGAGAGAGAAAGAGAGAAATGTTAGGCAAGCAGAAAGATCTAGGTTGATTAAATAAATTCTCTCTTCCCAAAACAAATTTTAAATATGGAATAGATAGGTCTACCTGTCTGTATTTTCAGTGATAAAAGATGTGTTCTTAAATCTTCTTGGGAACATGTTTTCTGGTGCATGCCCTTACACATTTACAGAGGGAACAACTTATAAAGGGATGTCCTGAACTGTAACAAAAAACAGAGATGGAAAACTCTTTAAGATTGATTTTATGTATCAGCCCATTTCAACAGCAAAATCCAGAGCTGTTTAGCTTGTACTGCACAGGCTAACCACTGATCTCAGTGAAACTTATTAACCCTTTCTGGTTGTAGGGGAAGAGGAGGATTGCACAAGATGCAGACCTGGAGCTGTGTGTAGACTTGAACTGAGAGGTAAATTTGGTAGTGCATACAGCAAAAATTGCTGATAAAGAAAAATGGCTTAGTAGGAGACAAACACATGGTTTGTGTTTTAGTCACCCTAATAGCTTATTAGAGTATTAGAGGCTAGTGAGGTGGTTATCTTTTAAGGGACAGAGGGGGCAGGTAGGAAGGAGAGGATAATTCTTGTTAAACTCAAGAGGAAGGGTATAAATCAATGATGTAGAAAGAAAACAGTTTGATGATCAGAAACAGATCAGGAAGAAAGGGAGGGTCCCCTACTTGCTAATTGCTGTTGCAGGAATTAATTTTGTTCTACCTCATCTGTGAGTGGTGCAGCTCTATCTGGCTAACATGCCTTTAGGAACAAAAGAAAGGAGAAATGAGGATGTTATTTATCTTTATGGGCTGGTTGGGTCCCAAACCATTTCCTGTTCTGTACTGTACTTCCCTTTTTTCACAATGGACTTCTGTGAGGACAAAGTAATAGACTTTAGTGGTCAAGACTCCTTTCTGAGTTTCTCTTCCTACTCCAGACTGCAGCAATGTGACAGATTTTGCTCACAGAAATGTGGATATGTGGGCATGACCTATCCCTCCCAGTTGTGCTCTGGGTAGCCATTTAACCTCCATGGTCTGTAACACCTTCTCTTCTTGGACTGGGTCACTTAACATGGAAGATGCAGGGACAGAAGCCAGAGAAATCACCTGGAAATGAGAACAGGGCTAGACAGGGCTCTTTTCCATGCCTGGTCCTTTGCACAGCATGACTGTGTGGTTGAGAGGCATGCCCTGCAGCCCTCACCTCAGTAGGGTGTTCTGGGAACAGGGGCTGTGGCAATGCCTGTGGCAGCCAAGGAAGGCAGGTGAAGAAGCCATAAAAAGGTGTCTGAAGTCCTATTTCTCTTCCATTCTGCTTCAAGATGCTGAACAAATCCCTCTAAACATTTGTGATTTACTAGATTATTCTGGGTTTTGAGATGGTAGAACTAGGGATATAAAACAAGCTACAGAGAAACTTTTACTGTTCGTACAGTACCTCCCTTCAGACTCATCCAAAAAAGGATGGAAACAGTTTACTGAGGAGCTGTAAAATTTATTCTGTGTGAATTCTTTCCCTGAAGAATTGAAATACTTTTATTCTGAGGAACTATTATCTGCAGTTGATGAAAATAATTTGCAAGATATGGATGGATGAACAGTTTGATTCTTTTTACTCAATTGTTACTATAATATTTGTATCCTGTCACAGAAACTTATATAGACAGTTACAAGTTGTTCATGTTAATACCCTGAGAAGCGACGGGAGATGGGTGAAAAGCAAGCATGTATCTCTCTTTGCTCCAGGATGACAGTGACCTCTGGCAGTAATGTGAGGTAGATACATTAATCACTTCATCAAGCAGTGCCAAAGTTCATCTGCTAGTGCCTAAGGGCCCATCTTCAGTTTGGGTATCATATGTCACATAATGTACAAACACAGAAAAACAGACAGCTTCTGTCTCTAATAGATACTGATTTTAAATAAATGGGACTGAATGCAAGGAGAAAAAATATTACTAGTGAGAACAAGAGCAGTAATTTTATTTTAGAGTCTTTCTGGGGCACGGAGGAATGAAGAAATTGAGAGATGTATAGGAGTTAAAGCAAGCAATCAAACAGCACAAGGGTGATAATATCTACCAAAACCTGTAAAAAACCTGATGAAAACATTGTTCTCTAAATGTCTTTGCCTTGGCTGCTTCAACTTGAATCCCTGTTTGGCTCCACTGCAAAATTACTGAGTACAGCTCTTTGAAGAGTATGAAGGAAAATATGAATTTCAAAATACTTCTTCCAGATAAGTCTTGCAAACACTGTTTCAAAACCATATCACTTCTTTTGGTGTATATTTTAAGTTGTGTTTGCAGCAGACAGCCAGACCACATGTGACTGAGCTGGTTAAATACAGTATGAGTTTGGACTAGCAGTGAAAGCACTTGTTTATTTGGGAGACCAAAAGCAGGTTCCCAGTTCTGCTATAAAACTTGTGGGTGAGCTTTAAGAAATCATTTCCCCTCGTCATGCCTCTGTTAGAGAGGAAAACTACAGTTTTCAAAGCATCTTGTGATATAAGAATTAAACTGCCAGAAAGGAGGTAAATACTGTTAGTAATTAAAACCATGAATGAGCAGTGGGTAAGGCTGTTCTTCAGTTGCTGGACTGTTCTGTGCAGCCCCACCAGCTGCTCTAGCTATAGCAACACTGCTGATAGAAGGGTTTTCTCTTACAAATTCTGTATGCCCTTGTTGCCTAATTAGGGAACATGTGTAATTTGATACTATGACTGTTTTAATCTGAAGGCAGCATAAGTCTTAAGCTTCCAACAAATCTCATCAGTTCACTATGTCATGGCCTGAGAAAAGGTGTTTGTATCTGACTTCTCTGACACCACCTTTGTCACATTATGAGCAGGGAGAACACAACGCATGGAGGCAGACCTCAGGCTTGGATCTGCCTAACTTGCTTTATAGTCACAAAGCTTTTTGTGACATGATCATTTATTGAGCTACATGTCTTCTCCTTCCCCAAGTTAATGGAACTAAATCTTTACTTCAAGTAGTGGTGTGTGTTTTAGAGCCATGGATCCAGATTACATATTAAATCTGATGAGGTCAGCTTGTGAGCTTGTAGGTAAGATTTGGTCTATATTGGAAAAAAAAAAAAGTAGCTTTATGAAATCAGTGAGGAAATACTAAAGATTTCATATGCACAGTTTGCAAGACTGAGGGTTGTGGAGATGCAGACATCACTGGCAGACACAAAATGCTCAAGTGGTTTGCTGCTACGATATCATTATTTCCAGTTATGTCAGTGGAAATATGGTTCAGAATCATAGCAACATTACAACACTTCTGCTATAATCAGAGCATGTTGTAGATGAAGAAGTTAAGGTTTTAAAAAACAAAAGATTTTTAAAGCATTAAAAGTTTGAAAATAGAGGAAAACTATCCTAATTCTTTATAACTATTCTCAAACACCTAGCAGCTGATAAACAGAGATTCTGTGTCCTTTTTTTTAATTGAAAGTCTACTAGTTAGACTGGAAGCATATTAAAAAAAAAAAAAGAGAGAGAGAGAAATGTAGTAGACCACATTAGTTGTGATCCCAGGATCCCAGGTGTGAATTCTATTGCCACACAAATCCAACTTTGTAAAGACAGACAATAATCACTGCATGATGGCAGTACATATTAATAGGTCATCCTGTTCAGGTGTCTTGATATCACTGCCTGTTTTCTGTAAGGTTTCCTACAGCAAATGCTAATCTGCCAGAGTAAGAGGCACAAAATGCTCACAAATGAATCTTGAGAGATCATGGCAGTGTTCATTTCTATCTTTAGATTGACAGTCCCAGGTTTTCCTGACTCACTTTACCTGCAGGTAAAACAGAGTTAGTGTTTATCACTAGCAGTGTGTTAACAAATGTGTTACAGGAAAGTCTGGAGGCTGTGGTACAGGCTGAGGTTGCCAGAGTGCTGCATGGTGGAGAGACAGAGCCCATTCCTGTTCTGAAGGTACCTTTTCCATATTAAATGACTCTGACACTGAAAAAGGTAGTATTGTAATGCTGTGGAGTCCTTAAACTGTTTTGTTGTCACAGCTCTGCAGAAAAGCATTAGCAATTAGAAAAGCAACTACATAACAATCACAAATATTAGTCTGATGTGTTTGTGTTGCCTATATTTTCTTCCCTATGAATAAGAAGGCTGTACATGAGTACTGCAAAAGAGCAGGTTTTTTCTTCTTTCCCACCCTCTTTCTGAGGTACAGTGTCAGGCTTTCTCTCTCCACCAAAAAGACCATGTGGTAAAGCGCTTGCTTTAGAGACACTGGCCTTTTCTTCTTGTGGAAAAAAGGAGCTCCTGTTTTATGGTGGCCTGGAGGCTGAAGAACCGCCTGCTGCCAGGGCTGCTACTCTAATGGTTTCAGCAATCACCCTGGCTCCAGCTGAGAGGCAAAGTGGTCAAGCCTCTGCTTACCCTCTGTTTACTCTGTAACCTGGAGCAGCTTCTTTCCCCCTCTCCTACCCACCCCTCGCTCCAGGCTTGTGCTCATAAACCCTAGCACAGCATCAGCACAAAAACCATTAGAAAGAACCGGCCATCTGCCTACTAAAAACGATGTGCTGAGTTTCTTTCTTGAAGAATGAGCCTTTGCTTCACTTTTTCTTCCAGATGCTGGGAAAATGTCAAGATTAGATGAGTCACATGGCAGATAGATCTGAGTAAGAACTTTTTTCACTTGCTGTTTGAGACTGCAGGAACAAGTTAGTGCTGACCCTAATGTTTAGTCAGAAAGAAGTTTCAATATTTCAGCAGATTTTTGAGAATTAATTGCTGACATCTAGAATGTCAAAGAAACTGTTAACTTCTTCTTTATGCTCTATAGAAAATACAAATAAATAAATCCCCCACAAGACAGACTGAGTTTCCTGACTACATTAGTTACTTATTTGTATTTTCTTAACCTTTTTTTTTTTTTAATTTTTTTGCCATGAAGCACTAAAGCATTTGAAAAGGTAAGTGGCCAATATCAGGTAGACCTTAATGAGTTGCTTATTCATTTTTACCAACAAGTCTTACTCTGCTATTCTACCTGTCAAGCTTATGGAAGAGTATTTCTGGCAGGCTGTCATGTCTCAAGAACAGAGCATCACACCAAGATGCTGCTAAATCTTTCAAGCTTGCTTTTGTACCAAACCCTCCTGAAAGACAGTTTCACACTAGGGGCCTATGTTCTAATACAAGTGAATAATGATGCACTGACTTTTGTTTGTCCTTCTGAAAGTCGATTCTGAGGTTCACCATCTGATTCAAGTCAGGCCCCTGTGCTTTCTTTTATATGCAGGTGTTTTATCTCTTTGCAAGCAAATAAACTCATAGAAAGGCATGGCTGCTTTGCTTAAACATCTTGGTCTCTACAATTATGAGAGACTAACATTAAGGAGTCGTAGAGGTGGGATTTTCAAAGAGATTTTAAAACTGACTTTCCATTTCCATCCAGGGGTTCTTGCTTAACAGTGGCATGAGTAGATTTTGCAACCTCCTCTCTAGCTACCTAAAACCAAAATGAAACCAGGCAGCTGCTTCTGAAATGTATAGTGTGTTCTGTCCATGGCCTTGACAATTTTCTTCTGTGAGTCAACTGAAAGCAATACTATGTCTATCACTTGTTAAGCTGGGAAGCACCATGCTGGCAGACCTGAACTGCTCTACTGTGAGGAATGGGAAATGTTTTTAAGTAGCTACACATGTTATTTTTCATATACACTGAAGGCCTTTATATTTGTAAGGCCTCCCCAAAATTAAATATCATTCAATCCCCTATTCAACCTTCCATGCCATATTTGAGGACTAATCATGGGTCATCTACATGGTATGGACAGACTCCATTTATTCAAGTAAGATTTTTAGTGGTTTTCTAATTTCAGGAGTATATCTATTGCATGCAAGAAAATTGCCTGAGAAGGTACCAAGAAGAGGTCAGACTCTAAAAGCTATGCCAAATATGGAAAGCTACCAACTGCATAAAACCTTTTATTTCTGTCTGCAGCACAAAACTCTGGCCCAAAGAATCATGCAGAAGAAAGGATTTTACCAAAATATTTTGGCTAGTTTGAAAAACAAGACAAATTTTCTCAGTCCTTTTTTTTTGTTTTCTTGTGTCATAATGTTGAACGCCAGCGCAGTCAAGGATACAGTCAGTCCTGCATGATACTACCTGGCTGTGCTAGGATTTGTAACCTAGCTTAAAACAAATTTCAAGGCCCATATGAAGATGCCCCTGGTTGACTGAGATGTGGTCAACATTGCAGGTCATGGTTTTCCTCTCCAGCACACTATACCTCTGTCTTCAGTTCTTTTCCAAAAAAATTATTAACAGTTTTGCAAAAACTAAAGGTCCAACTATTACTCGCCATGTTTTCATTTTGATCCTTCTCTCTCTCCTTCTCTTGTCAATGCAAATATGAAATTGATGGGGAAAATTCAGACCTGAAACACATCAGGTGCCATTCAGAAGCTTTAAAACTGGGAAATGGAGGGCTTCATATTTTTAATTCAACTTTATTCAATGCATTTTTTTTCCCTGAAAGTTTCCAAAATTAAACTTGTTGTTTTCCAACTAGATTCTATATTTATGTCCTATTTGGTCAAGACAGAGAGCAGAAACCATTTTTATTCCCTCTCCCTCTTCCCCTTTAAAAGAAGGGATTAAGTTGGCATGTTTCTCTGCAAAGTAACTTTTTTTCCTCCAGTGTTTCTCACTTAGGCACTTGCAATTCAAATGTGATTGTGTATATTTCCCTACTTGCTTCTGAGACTCTGTTGTTGTTGATTGTCCTGAATTTCTGTCTTGTCGCTTCTGTGCATTAATGCTTGTCCCTCTTTTACATGATGGAGTCTGGGCATTGGCTCGTTTAATGCCCTGTTAACCTGGAGGAATTAACTGGAATTTATTTTCCAAGGCTAATCCTTCTGCTTTTCACCTTCCTTTTTAGATAATATGCATTACACCATGTGAAATAAATGCCTGAATCAGCAGCAGTTAGGTTAACAACAGTGGGATCCAGCCTGGGGACACAGTTGAGGATGCAATCCCCTTGTAGCTCCAGATATTTTGTTTCGGTAATTGTGCGTATACTTTTTGCCTGCTGTTTTGATCCTGCTGTTGCTATTGTTTGTTGGAGACTCATGCTGCTGTGTCCTGCCTATTTGCCCAGCCTAAATTCCACAGTACCCACCCCACAGGCTTTTTGTGTAATGCCAAGCTAACAAAAATCTTGGCATGCAATTCTTTTGTTACCCAAGGGAGGTATGTGGGAAAGGCAGCTCACCACACGCTCACTCAGGACGGTGACTTGGCACACACCACACAGCAGTTTCCACTAGACATCTCTCAGGCTGAGAGACAATTTTGCTTCAGGTGCATACACATCCACTTTCTGTGTTTGCAGTTGAATTTTACTTGCCAGAACAGCAAGGGATTGCAGCTGTTAGGATTTTATACTATAGTTTTCACACTCCAAGCAGCATGTCATACTAATGTATTATTTGTATTACAGTAGTCCCTACAGGCTTTCTGCTACATCTTAATCCAATTATTCTCACAGTATACAAGGGCATAGTCAGAAACATACCCCAGCCCAGAAAGACTTGCAAAAAAAATTTGCAGTGACTAAAAGAGTATTTAGGAGGAACTTAATTTCCAGGTCCCTGAGAATGATTGAGATCACTCCATTTTCAAGCACAACCCTGTTCCTGAAAGGGCAGGAACCAGACAGAAATCCCAAGGGGTTATCTCAAATAAAGAGAAACCACCCCATGCCTAACCCAAGGCTCATCCACAGCCTCAGAAGTATGCTGAATAAAGAAGGAGAAAGCCACTTAAAGGCCTTTGGTGAATCAGAAATGGGCACCTTAAGGAACCCCTACAATTCAGTCCTGGTTCAACTACAGATTGTTGCAACAAAAGTATGGGGGTTCAGTGGTACTTGCCTCCTCATACTGGAGAAGAATTTTGAGCCCAGAGCAGGAATATTTTGACATAATCCTCATTGAGACTCTGTGGGTACTGCCTGGTACAGCCCGCAGCAGAAGCCAGGGACACTTTTGTTTTCAGGGCAGATGCTGTAGTATGGTAGCATGCAAGGAGAGGTAGAGTTTGCTTCCTATTACAGAGCCTGCAAATGTATTTGGTATTAGACAAACCCTGGACAATTCCAAAACTAAGTCAGAAAAAAAGTCTGCAACTTCAGTCACAATCCTCTGGGCTGGGATGTGTCTCTGTCTGGAGATGACAGAAAGTCATCTAAAAAAGTTGTTAATACCACAGACAGAAGAAGTTTGATATATTTTGAGGTGAATTCCGGCTTCAGAGTAAACCACAAATAAAGTTCTTCATGCCTCTGTTGTATGTCAAAGGCAGAGAAGCATTCGGTCCAGTGTAGCTGAGAACAGCCAAAAAGGATAGCAAAATAGCTGTGCAGGAATAGATTGGAAAGGAAAAAGTTAGTTTTGGTTGCAGTCACATGTGCTGTGAGTCAGCACACATCTGTACTGGAGAGGTTTCCGTGTTATCACTTTTCCTCCTCCTCCAAGTCTGCAGTCCTTTAAGGATTGCTGGTATAGCTGTTAGTGCAATCATGCTCAAAGCCTTTTCATTCCAAATTTGATGGGCTGGTGAAGAGCTTCTTCGCAGGCTGTCCAAGACAATCTAATTCACTGTTACTGAAACAGGTTGGGGGGTGCTTACATGAGGAGCAGAGATGGCAGGTTGAAAAGGGCAGTAGTAAATTTCAAATGTCTTCACTGTGAATGTTTTGTGTTACTCTTCTCATGACTATTAATATCAATGACATTTTCCTCTGTGATGGTTTCTCCTACTGACTTCCACAAAAGAAGACAGGCCACACAGGATGACTTCAGTTTGAGATTTTCCTGTTTTGTTGTGTTCTTTCTCTTCCTTCTGATTTCCCTATCAGCTCTTATTTTTTCATTTAAAGGGTGATGATTCCTTCCTAGAGAACAGGTATTAGGTAACCAAAGGATTCTCGTAAGTGCAAGAATGGATCTTTCAGATACCAGGCTGTGCTTCTACTCTTGGTTCTTGCCTTTCTGACCCATACCTCTATTAGCAAATCTCTGTGGAGCTCAGAGCTCTTCTGTTTTTTGCTTGGGATGTTTTCATGCTGTTGCCAAACAGACAAATAGAGTTCTGTTTCCACCATTTGATTTAGGGACTTTAACAACGGGGCAGAGCACAATTTAGAGTTCATTCTCTTTCCCCTCTGTGGAATTTAAGAGTCTTGAGACAACTGCCTGGTGTGGCCAATATGAAACCAAGTCTGTCACATAACTGGAAGGCAAAAATGGATTCCCTTGACTTTGGAATAGTAGTCTTGTTTTATTTTTCTGTTATGTTACTTTTTTGCGTAAGTTTCTTTCAAGTCAATATTTACTGCTGGACTATGTTGTCCATTAAGTTCTGATAGGAGGAGAACTGCATCTTGGAGTTGCTGAAAAGATCTGACGCTCAGGAACATTCTGCTGGCATCAGTGATGCTAGAACTTTGCCAAAATGAAAGGCAATAAGGAGACTATCTGAGATAGGTCACACACTGTGTTTTGGATTTGATTTCTTCCATCTGTTTGCCGTAACTCTCCATTCTCAGTCCAGGAAAATGCTTTTTTTGAAGCATGTAATCTTTCTTTACTCTCCTAGTCAAATTCACCCTGCAATATCTGTGCTGTTGATTGGTCAGCACAGCAGCAGTTGCTAAGACTAAGTAATGAGGTCACACTACTGTGGAAAGGGTGGTACCATATTCCAAAACAAATCAAATAAGAGGTATAATATGTTCGTGTACAGCTGCCTGTGTTGAGACTTGTGAATGTTGAGTTTTGAGGTGTTCCTTTTTTACCTTTATTCTTTGATTATTTTTTTAAGGCATTCTCTTTCTTTAGCTGAAGTGTTAAGACAGGAGTATTGCGTAACATCTTCATTCTTCAATGTCAATGGTCTATTTGGTCCCTAGCTGGCACCTTCTCTCCACCTCCCAAGGAAAAAGTATTGTTTCAGCTTTTGGTCTTTCATGTGAAGTTACTGACATCACATTGGGTTTTTGGTTTTTTTGTTAGTTTTTTTCAGGTATTGCTGATATGCTAATTTTGCAAGTGCAGCAAAAAGAAAAGAAAGTACTGACAACAGAACACAGTATGGATATTACTGGAGTGCAATGAAGATCTGCAGAACTAATATCAAAGAAAATCATTTGGGTGATAAAGTTTTAAGAGGAGTTCGAAGGACTAAATCAGTCTAGACTGCAATGAATGCTCAGCTAGATAAAAGAGGTCTTCTCATCTGTTTTACCATGACATATATTCAAATAGTTCAATAGCCAATTTCAGAGTGGATCTCCTCCAGAAAGTAAAAGTACATGATCTAGGTTCCATACCCTACCTGAAGATTCAAAGTGCTCTTAAGGGCAGGGAACATTCTTTAAACTCTAGAACAACCCTGGAAGAATCCAGGGGAACAAAGTCATAGGGACTTGTTATTTTTTATTTATTCTAAGGCATAGTACTTACTTGGCTTCTTTTTTTAAGACATCTGCATACATAGTGCTGCCTTGCTGATACAAGGCTAGGCTCTCTAAAGTGGCTGTTCTTGCCTGCTTATATTTCCATTTCCATGGGTATGTGTGTACATTGTTAAGTTATTTTCCTCTATTGATTGTTTTTTTCATTAGTTTCTCTGCTTTAACTTTTCCAGAGCCACATACTCAAAGTTTATACAGTCTAGAAGAATAGACTTCTAAATTAGAGCTTACTTTATTATAGTTTGCTGTCTTATGTTTCTTTTTTTTTCTCACCACACTTGGCAATCCTTCAAAGTCCATGTGCCAGACATTGTATAAATAGGAGTAGTAATGATGGTGCCCTAAGCAGCTTACAGTATAATTAAAGACAGGAAAACAAGAACAAATTGTAAAACAATAGGAAAGAGACTGAGGGCAATAGTAAAAATGTCATTTATTTAAATAGGCTCAATGTGCGCAGTTTGTGCACAGCTCCAAATCAGAAGTCCATTGGGTTTGACACATGCTTTCCATGAAAGCAAGTGGCTCCTCAACATTTTCTCTGCCTTCCCTTCTCCCTTTTATCACCCATGGAGAAGGTGTTCTGCTGTTTGCCTTTGCAACGCTCTGTCCCTCCTGCGCTCTCCAACTGGTCTGCCGCTTAGAAATCTTAGGGTACACATAGGACTGCTGTTTAGATAATATATATCTAGATCAGACTATGTAGAGAAACTACACTAGCCACAGTCAGATGGGAATTTCCTGACATATCAACCCCTTCTCAAGTCTGTTCACGTAGCATGGTTTGGGTTGGGAGGGATTTTAAAGATCATTTAGTTCCAACCCCTCTGCCATGGGCAGGGACACCTTCCACTAGACCAGGTTTCTCAAAGCCTCATCCAACGTGGTCTTAAACACCTCTAGAGATGGGGCATCCACTACTTCTCTGGGCAAGCTGTTTTTTCAAGCAATGGGTATTCTTAGCCTGTCTGTTCCACAGTACCCTATTCAAGGTACCTGTACTGAGAGGAGACAAACCGTCTTTCCTTTTCCAGGATGACACTAGGCAATGATTCATCTTCTCTTCCCACCTGAATTCACCAGCAATTTGTGCTCTATAGGGGTCTGATACTGGTGCAAAGCTGTGCCATCCACCAGCTTGATCACCAAATCAGCTGATTTAACTTCTAGACAGCTGGTTTCACGCAGCCCAAGAGGGCAGCCTGGAACATAGTTCGTGCATGCTGCAGAAAGAGAAAACACTGCTCACAATGACCAGACTGAGCATCCAGTTGACAGCACCATTGTCTTGATATTTCTTCTCTGTGTAACTGCAGCACAATTTATTTTTAAGGACCCATTTATTTCATCTATTTTATATGTATAGCCTTATTTGGAGTCTCTGATAAACTTTTATGTAATGATTTTCTCATGAGAGAAGCAATTTCTATTCTTCATCTTTTACAGAAGAGTAGGCAGAAACTAGTGCTGAAGATGTCCTAGCGTGACATCTCTGCAGTGCACGTGGCCGTACTGTAATGTCTTAGCAGTCTTCTGACAAGTTAAAATATTAAGAATTCCCAGCCTGAGCCATCTGCCAGTATCTTGTTACTTATCTTAATCTGCCAAGACAGAGGTATATAGAAGGTGTCACTATTTCAGCAAGATATGAGTGTCTGCATGAGTATTGGTGACCAGGGGATGAAGAGAGGAAGCTAGACAGAGGCAATACTGTTTGGAGGAGGGACATAATTGGAATGATTATGTGAGACACTGTTCATGTTTGTCAGTGGTGCAAATTCCTAAGGCAATGCTTGAATAGGAGCTCACACAGCTCTTCACAAAGGTCCATTTCACAACAGCCTTCCAGGCAAGGAAGTCCCTTCTCATGCATAAAGGACGCTCCATCTGGGGGTCACTGGAAAGCGACACGTGCTGCATGCACTCCTTTCATCAGGGAGAGCATGTTAGGCTGTGCTGCTCTGTCTTTTGCTGCCAGCCTGGGATAAGAACAATAGAAGCATCCAGGCTGGGATGCCTGTAGGGTGATGTGCTGGCTAATACTAGACCACTGGGCTAGTCTTTGCCTTCCCACTATGTCTTGAAAGAACATTCACCTAAGTTAGGGAGGAGAAAGATAAAAAGTATGACAACTAAATTTAAGAAAAGTGTTCCCATTTAAAGAAAGGCTTTTATATCTCAGCAAGTTTTCCTTCAAAGGAAATTTACATTTGATCACTTCCCCGACTATTCTTTTAATTAGTTTCAGATACCTATTGTGTCTTCAGTAGGTCTTTGCCTGAGGTGCCGATGGTCCTTTTTTTTTCCAAATTGCTTTGAGACTCATTTATAATGTGGTGTATTTTTCCACTGTCATGCAGTACTTTCCCTCTAACTGCCCCTCATTTGTTTCTAAAACAAAATGAGCTTATGCATTATGATATACATGAGAAATAGTTCCTCTATGAATAACAGCGCTCTGAGATATTTTTCAGCTTGCAATAGAGAAAATATAAGGCTGAAGAAAATATTTTTTTATTACTGTCCTGTCACCATTTATTTCTTAGCTAGTGACTAAGCCATAGGCAGCTGCTTCCTCACCTTCCACCATCCAGGGAAAAAGAAAAGGTAAAGAAGACATGTAGGTTGAAATAAAACCAGATTTAATTAAAAAATGAAAAACACTAATAATATGAGTAAAATAAGATAAACAAAGTTGTACTTAGCCATGGGATGTATGCTCCCAGCAATGAACACCAGATGGCAAACACTGTGAGCACAGCCGTTCCAGCAGATCATCACAGCCAATGCCTGGAAGTCCTGGAATCAGGAACCAGAGAGCATGGGAACCAGACCAAGATCAGGGAACTGCTGGGAGCAGGGAACTGCCAAGGGCAGAGTTGAAAAGTAAGAAGAACCATCCCCAGAAGACCTCCTGATTTATACTGAGTGTGACATCTATGGTGTAGAATACTTCTGTTTGTTCATTTGGGTCAGCTGTCCTGGAACTACTCCTCCCAGTTTAATACACCTGCTCACTTGTGAAGCATGGGAAATTGAGCAAGTCCTTGGTTTCCGTAACAACAATCCAAAACATCAATTATTTTCAACATTCTTCTCACAACAAAATCTAGAGAAGCAGCAGTTGCTGAAAAGACTAGTTCTGTCCCAGCCAAGTATAAGCATTACCTAGGGAACAACTGTAAATAATAGGTGTTTATCAACACTTCTTACACTGAACCTAAAACACTACAGTTATTCTGAAGAAAATTTATTCTATCTCAGCTGAAAGCAGGACAGCATAGAAGTGTGTTTGTCTTCACCATTTTAAGAGCTAGACTAAATGCTATAGGTTTTATTTTAATAAAAGCTGCAAAATATATGCAGGTCCTTTTGCGTACAGTGGAAATCAAAATGGTTTTTATTCTTTCCTATGGTTAGTGAACACATTTGACAGTTCTAGCACATTGTCTCCCTTCCTCTTATGCTGCGTGAAGAATGTCTGTCATTGAAGTCTTATAGAATAACTTACTGAATTTTAAAGTTTCCTTAGTTCTCTGTGAAAATGAATTAACTTAAATTTATAATTAAAAATCTTTAAAATATCTTTAATAAATTATCTCTATAAGTCTATTTTAAAAAGCACAAGATTTTAAAAGATGATTGGGCTGTATTATCTAAGTATTGAAGTTGTCTATAGTGACATTGTAAACTGACAAAATAAAGGAGAGTTCTGACAGCAGTGGAGCCATGGAAACGTCCAGCTTTTTGGTCTGGTCCTGTACAAACCAAATCTATCTCATATTCTGAGGAAACTTTGATTGTGCACTATGTAAAGGTGTTTATACTTGTCATGAATCATATATATATGATTCAAATTAAGGTAAAATTTATGAAAGCTGTAGTTGGAAATGTGTTTCTTTTTTTGTAAGAGAACCATCATGTCTTCTATTTCTTTTTTATCCAATGTAGGAAATGAGTCATAATACTAATATAATATGAGGCAAAATCCTAAGGAAGGTTCTGGAAACAAGAATATATGCAAATATTTTTTATTTCCATCTTTTTGAAACAATGCTTTCAGTCCTGCTTAGTACCTGGTTTAAAAACTTTAATTTGCTAACTAATTCCTCTTAGAATAATCAATTTAGGATTTTTCCATGTGAATCTGATTTTAAATGCTTCTGTTGCAGTACGCTTGATATCCAGAAGAGAAGCAAAGAAGGAAATCTTGCATTATAGGAAGGAATGTATTGCCTAGCAGGCAGTTAGAGCTCAAGATACAAGTACTTCAGAGGGAAAAAAAAGGAAACATCTTTGCAGTGCAGCATTTAGACTACAGCTCAGGTTATCATTTATGTATTATTCTATACTCTTTTTTTTATTTATGCCATTCATTCCAGCAGCAGGAACACTGGTGCACATAGCTCACATATGGATTTAAAAAACCCTAAAACTTTACAGGTCAATATATTGTCCTGCAAACATCAACTAACATGATTAATATTTCTGGTTTTATAAAACTAAAGAAATATGCTACGGTCATTGAACATGGATTAAGTTTCCTGAAAGGTCATCTAGATATGAAAAAGTAAAACAAGGAGTGTATATGGAGAGTACTTAAAGGAACACAGTTTCTTGTTTATTTCTGGGTTTGATAAGATTACTGTGAACTTGAACATACCTTCTGCTTATTGTTTGGTATTTGAGGTGCGTGTCAGCTCTTAACATCCTGCTGCCAAAGAGGCTACAACTACTGGAATAGGAATTTTAGGCACTGGAATATGCTGCCCAGGGAGGTGGTTGATTCGCCTTCCCTGGAGGTGTTTAAGTTACGGGTGGACGGGGTCCTGAGGGACATGGTTTAGTGTTTTGTGGGAGTGGTTGGACTCAATGATCCAGTGGGTCTCTTCCAACCCGGTGATTCTGTGATTCTGTGATTCTGTGATACTGAAACAGACCTGAGTCATTTGCTATGGCAAATGAAGCCTAAAATGAAACATCAGGACCAAGATAGTGCAAAAGGCTTGTCTGCAGTTTTTAAAACTATTTTGAACAGGTTTAGAAAAAAGAAACATATAAGGGCCATATTGTTCTTCATTTGAATGAATATCAAAATGTAGTGTGATGTGTCTATATAAAATCTCCTTAGGTAATGAGGATCACAGAAGAGATAGACAGTAGAGAAGTCTGGCTCAATGATTAGTCTAAATTGTTTCTGGTGATGAAAGGATGGATGAAGAGANAAAAAAAAAAAAAAACAACCAAATACTTCATTTTTTGAAAGTCTGAAAATTTTTTAAATGAGAACCAGTTCACTTCTTAATACACTAGTAAAAATCATTGGTTGACAGAATAAGTGATAATTATACTAATATGCTTATCAGAATTAAGAATTATAATTCCAATGTTGTGAGTACCTGTCCCAGATTTTACTACTGATTTAGAATTAATAGATTACATTTGATTTAGTGAACTTGGCAATAGCCTTAGGTCTGTTTCCAGATTTCATCCAATTTATTTAATACATCCAAAATATAGTTTTTCTTGCCTAGGATTTTTTCGAAGGTAAACACTTCATTTGACAGGGAAGATTATTAGTCAGTTCAAGCCTTTAATCTCAGTTTACTCAAAGACATAAAGTTTATGACCGAATACATGATTACAGACTCATGGCCTGCACATTGTAATCACATGTCTCAGTAAAGAAAAGAAAAATAAATGTGATTCTACTATTACAGGTGCAATAACGAGATAGCTACCTCTTTCTAAGTTCTACTCTGGTGTGCTCATATGGATTACAGAATAAAATTTTTGTTACCAGATTTACATCTTTCTTTTAAACTAGAGATTTCTCTTTAGTTTGTTTTAGCTCAATTATATATGTGCTTTTTGTCTTCCAAATAAATTTAACAGAGCTTACAGGTAAGAGAATACTTCATTCATTTGGTAAACATCTGCTGTTAAGAAAATCTTTTCTTAGGAAGTACTAATTGCTTTTGCTCAAATTTCTCTGAAAAATTCTTTTTCCATTTGTTTAACTGTAGGTACCTTTAGCACATTTAATATCAGTTTGAGAATGCTTACTTATACAACTATATATATTATATAAACTACTTGCATAAAATTTTTCTCTTACAAAGTATAGATATAAAAGAGTACTTAGTAGCTTACATAAAATCATTAAAGCCAAGGAACAATTTCTGACTAGCTTCAGTTTAGCCTTTGGATTTAAATCTGAATAACTAGGAAAAAAACATTAAAAATGTGTAGGAAGTTCTTCAAGATCCTAAAAAATTAAAGCTATATTTTCAAAAATAATGAAATGCAACCATATAGGAAGGATAATACTTTTTTCTATAATTCATATGTTTAGATGAACTAATTTTGTGTTTTATTAGCTAGTTTTATAATTTTTTAATAATCTTTTTTGGAAAATAAACATTTTTTTATGTTTTTCACTGGTGTTGGATTTATGGAAAACACTTGAAAGTAAAAAATTAGAAAAAATGACAGTATCACAGAATCACAGAATCACCGGGTTGGAAGAGACCCACTGGATCATCGAGTCCAACCACTCCCACAAAACACTAAACCAAAGTAATATAGCCCAAGAGTTTGTGTTACATACAGAAGAAAAGACAGTACAAATCTTACTTCCCAGAAAATTTGATCTATTCACAGAGATTTAGTAAAGCCTTTTTAAACTACTTCTGCTTTAGTTGCAGTCTGATGCCTTCCATTCTTGTCAAAGTGGTAGGTCATTTCACTCAAGTAAACTGGACAACTGTGAAAAAAAGTGTTCAACATGTACAGAAAGGGCTTACCATCTTTTCTAAAATAAATATTAGAAATTAAGACTATCTCTAATCCTATCTGTTTGTTTTCCAGAGCAGAGAAAAACTGGAAACTGAGTAAAATGCATGCCGACTTGCCTTAAAAGCATCTCATATGGAGAAATTATTTTCTTCATTCTCTTGGCTTTCTCTCTCAAAGTAACCAGCAGTCCTCTAAACAGCTTTCCCCTTGTTTCCTCTTCCTACCAAGGTTTATTACAGAGATAAAGCAGAGGCCTAGACACCAAAAAAAAAAAAAAATCTGACTTTTGTTCGCAGTTCAACCACAGTCTTTTATGTGACCTTGGAAAACTCATTAATCTCAACTTCAAAGGCACTAACGAGTATAAAATTAATCACTGCAGTGCCCTCAGATGCTATAATGGAAGGGTCACTCTAGAATGTATTTAGGAGAATACTATTTTTGGAGATGTGGGTGGAGAGTGGCGGAAGACTACAATTATGTTGACGTAAATAGTCATAGTTATTCCCTAGCTTGGCCTGCCTCTACTATCTATAGTGTTATTACCCAGAGAACAGCAACTAAGTTGATTTATAAAATGTTTTCAAGGATGGTACTAGATGTTAGTGACCTCTTCCTAGACTTCTTCCTAGAAATTGTGGTTGCAGAGGTACTGTACAAAAATAGAAGTAATTAGTTCCAAATGAACGTGCCTCTATTTCACCTACGTGTTCTGTGTGTGCCTTACCTGGTTGTTTCACTGTACAAGTTCCAGCTACTGTTCACAGACTGAAATAGTATTTTCAGAATATCATCTAAAGTTTTCATTGACAGCTTTTCTCAAGCACGTAGCAGAGGAAGTGCACCTTTATCCAAACCACATTTAGATCTTACAAAAGCAAGACATAATTATGTAAGACATCCATGTAGTTCTTTCTCTGGAATATAGCTGTTTCACGAAAAAATAAAAATGTAAGGGTATTTTCAAAGTATATTGAAGACATATTTCTATTAAACACTGATTTTCTGGTACCAGATTCTCTGGTAATTTTTGCTACAATAGATAATGACGATAACAGGATGAAAAGGAATGAGAACATAGCAGCATCCTAAAATCCACAATAAAGTCACTTTACATCAGCTGTTCCATGGTAACCAGGTGTGTATGAATGTATCTCATGACAATGCAGGGTACTGTAGTATAGATTACCATCCTTTCCATGTCCAGTTAGCCAAAATCTTGTTGATTCTGCTACTGATTAAGGCTAGTCACACAGCCGTGACCCAAAAATCTCTAAAGCTGTGTTGCAGGCTTATGAAATCTGCAGCTCTTTCTGTTTTTTTCCTGAACAGATTGGGAGGCAGAAATGTGTTTTGTGGTATGCCACAAGTGAAGTGTCATGGAGGGAGAGGGGTGCACAAACTGAGCTTGTAATTGCTACTCTCTGGGGTTTGTGCCAAAATGTATGAACAGAGCCTTCTGAGTGCTCTTACTTGGCTTCAAATACTTTGTAAAAAGCCTAGCAGTCCATTAGCATGGATGTTTTCTCACTGACTTTGATTACCAAGATATACTTTGTGACTGTAAACCCATCACCCATCTCTATGCTATACCTAGTTGAGAAACTGGATGTTAGCAGAGGTGAGATACAGTTTTTATTTCCTTTCCTGGAGCCCTGGAACAAAATGGAGCAGGAAGGAGAGCACTGTCATTGTGACGATCCCTGATGGCCACCTTTGGCAATGTGATGGAGTAACTAAGCTGCAGGTACTGTAGTGCAATTACCAAGATAGAAATTACTTTCCGACAGAAAATGACACAGATAGTCTTTTGCTGATCAGCATGAGAGGAATTTTAGAGCTCAGAGAGCAGAATTCTGTGTTCCAGTGATAACAAGGCTGTTTTCTGCTCCCTTGCCTCTAAAGTGATTTTGCTGACTCAGGACAACTCAGATTCTGTTTATCTTTTACATTGAAAAAGGATCCCTAATTTTTTAATACGCTGATAAAATTGTGAGAAAGTATGCTGATAGTACTTGATTTATTAGATGGCTTATTGTTGGAGACTTTACATTTCTTTACATTTTTGTAAGGATGTCTGTGTCTCTGTCTCTGTCAAAAAAAAAAAAGTCAGTTCCTTCCTGACACTTCCTGCTTGTCTCTGCACTGTCAAATGTGTTGCTAGCACGAAATGTTTTGCTCTTAAATAATTGAGGCTGCTTCTTTTACAAATCTGATATTTCAGGCATTTTCTGTGAATCTCTTAGGTAAATGTCATGAGCACTAGCAAGTTCCTAAATTTCGCATGATATGATAGGATTTACAAAGTCATCTCTTGACAGTTACTAAATGTTTTATGAGTGAAAAGACCTGCTATTGAAAATCTGTCTTAGATTCATGGCTGTAAATTGATTTTGATAAATAAAACCTATGGTACATGCACAGGTCATAGGTGCAAAATGCTATTTCAACTCTAGTTAGTGTTTTCCCAGTCAATGTAATAGGGGTCCAAGATGTTAAAAAATATAATTAAATCTGTAAGCTTAAAAACCAAATGTATAAATATTCAGCAAAGTTCTATGGCAATGCAAATTGTTAAAAGCTTTACTCTTCTGTAACATCTAAAAATTTTGTACAAGAGAACTAAGAATCTCACTCAAAGAAAATGCACCTAGCAGGAATTATCTATGAAAGGCCCTTTCTACTTTAAAGAGACCCTAAAAAGGGATCTAATATAGTTCTTTCTCATGTTCAGCTCCTAGAAATAAAAATCAAAAGATATTACATAAGTTAGTTTTCTGAAGAGATGTCAGCATTAGCCAGGCACCAATTGTTACACCTTGATTAAGTTGCATCTACACAGTTTTTTGAATCAGTGTTTTCCTATCATAGAATCATAGAATAGTTTGAGTTGGAAGAGACCTTAAAGATCACCTAGTTCCAAACCCCCTGTCATGGGCAGGGACACCTCCCACTACGTCAGGTTGCTCATCCAACCTGGCCTTGGAACACTCCCAGGGATGGGGTAGCCACAGCTTCCCTGGGCAACGAGTGCCACCGCCTCACCACTCTCATAGTGAAGACTTTCCTCCTAACATCTAGTCTAAATCTTCCCCTCTCCAATTTATAGTCATTGCACCTAGTCCTGTCACTACAAGCCTTTGTAAACAGTCCCTCCCCAGCTTTCCTGTAGCCCCTTTCAGGTACTGGCAGGTCACTATAAGATCTCCTCAGAGCCTTCTCTTCTCCAGGCTGAAAAATCCCAACTCTCTCAGCTTGTCCTCACATGGGAGGTGCTCCAGCTCTCTGATCATCTTTGTAGTCCTCCTCTGGACCTACTCCAAGAGTTCCATGTCGTTCTTATGTTTAGAATTCCAGAACTGGACACAGGACACCAGGTGGGGCCTCACAAGAGAGAAACAGAGGGTCAGAATCACCTTCCTCAACCTACTGGCCATGCTTCTTTTGATACAGTCCAGGACACGTTTGCCTTCCAGGCTGCAAGAGCACATTGCTGGCTCATATTGAGCTTCACATTAAACAGCAGTCCAAGTCCTTCTCTGCAGGGCAGCTCTCAATCACATCATTCCCCACCCTGCATTGAAATCGGGGATTGCCTCAACCCAATTGTAGAACCTTCCACTGGACCTTGTTGAACCTCATGAGGTTTCTTTAATCCTTTTTTATTCATTGTTTAAAACCCTTATCTCTGATAATGATCCAATGCTTTCATCTATGAACATTTTGTGATGTTTATTTTAATCCCTATAGGACAAAAAGTTTCTTAAAATTTATTTATATCGCTCCTTTAATGCTCCTTGAGGCCATTGTCTTGACTTTTCAAACAATGAGATGTGATTAAAAAAAAAGATTTAAAGAAATGCAGTCTCCTTTTAATAGTAAAGAATGTGTTATAACAAGTATATGACTATTGAATGGACCTGGTAACCCCATGGTATGTGTGTTTACAGGCATCATATTTACTGGTCCATTCTAATAGACGAGACATATTAAAATCTTACCACTAATACTCCTGCCTGCCTAAACAGTCTGGACCAGTTAGAAGAAGTCTATAAGTTAAAGGTCAGGCCTCAGAGAGTTAGAAAATGTGCAGTACT
The DNA here is from genome assembly GCA_013389865.1 of Piaya cayana. Taxonomy (NCBI): domain Eukaryota; kingdom Metazoa; phylum Chordata; class Aves; order Cuculiformes; family Coccyzidae; genus Piaya; species Piaya cayana. The sequence continues at coordinate 46,857 of WAAB01002864.1, read as the reverse complement.
GCTAAGCAGACTCCAAATGCAGGGAATGGGCTGCTCCAGGGACCTGAGGCCACAGCTGATTTTCTGCTGTTGTTGTTCCTGGCCTGGGGTACATTTACGCACAACCCAGAGCATTCAGAATGAAATATTCTCCTTTCTTCATGTCAAAATACGCGTGCACATGATTCACAAGCAGGTTTCTTAAGTTGAATGTATTTCCCCATGTTGTTTTACCTGGTAGGTTCACTAGGGCAAGAGACTTTTTTACCTTTGGTCTGCCCTTTCCAGACAGGCTAAATCTAAGGGAAGGATTTCCAACAGATTGGTTACTTACCACTGGGCTGAAGTTCCTGTTACTGTAAAATACATTTTAGTATCTGGGTACTAACACTGCCAAGGATGTGCTGCTGCCTTTGGGGATCAACTCAGGCATTGGCTTCAGTAACTGGAGCATATCAGAAGTAAGGACCAAAAAAGAGCATTGTCAGCAAGATAAGTGAATATTCACACTGCAGAGAAGACAAACATCCAGTTTATTTTCTTGGATCCCTGAATGAAGTTATGCCTCTAAATTCAATGTGTTTGTTTAATCAGTGGAAATCCAGAAGTAGCTTACATATAAGCATGAAGATCTCAGTTCTTCTTTCCCAACAACTTGATGCAAAGATGAAGATGGTGGAGGTAAATTAAGGCTACTGTGAGACACTTCTAAACACTTTATCATTGGATCTAGTTGTCTCAACTAACTCCCTGTATGTCACTGGAGTGAGACCTCCTGTGACATACCTAACTCATTCTGCCCCTCTGTGTCCTTTTTTGCTCATTTCTCTTTGATTGCTGAAAACGAGGAAACACTATAACTTTATCTGGCTACACTGCTGATATACCCTTCCCATGAGAGCTAGGGAAGACTGCTGAGACGTGCCTCTCCACTAGTTATATCTTTTTCAGTGAGGAAAGGGAGCTGACTACATCTTTTTAAGGTCTCTTTAGTGTTGTGAGATGGCACATAGAAACCCTGGAATAACTGGGAATAGAGCCAAAGAGGAGGAAGCCACAAGAATAACTACTGATTGAATTTTTTGTTATGCCTTTAAACACATTGCCTCTGTTTCAGGCTATCCTTTGGGAATAAGGGACAGAAAAGGCTTGTTATGTGTTATTTAATCATATTCAATTTTTTAGATGAGCACAAACACAGAACTTTAATATTGGTGATATTTTCTTTTCTAAACTTATACACAAGCGGGTTCCTGCTGTTGTGTGAGGCAACTTGGCATTTTTAGCACCAGGCTTCTGCTGGTTGTGAAACTTGGAGTGAAGCAGCCCCAGCCACTTCCTTACATAAACGCTGTGCCTGGTACAATGGACTGTTGCCACTGCTGTGTTTGTAGTAGCAAGATTTCCTTTCTGACCTACTTTTCTGCTGTATGCATTGGTCCAGGCCTTCTGGAACATTAGATCATTTTATATCATTACTGTGCCACAAAGCTGCCCTGACACTGTCTCAAGCAGCCAAGGAAGGATCCTGCCAGCCTAGAGGGATCCACAAACTACTTAACAATTCTGTTGTCTTTTTTCTTGCTGTAGCCAGAACAATCTATGTAGTTAGTGTGCTCTAAACCAGAAAATAGCTCCTTATGCGTATAGCCATTCTTTAGGCAGCTTTACATTAGGTAGTCACCTAGCACACCAGACCAGGTATATGAGAACAGTACGCACAGATACACAGGTCTATGACAAGCACATCTTGACCATAATCACCCTGAATAAATACATGTGAAGGGAAATAATACTTGTGAAGACATCTTGAGGAATAATCTTGGAGATAATGAAGCAAAATGAAATTTTATAAACTATTAAATAGTTGTACAATATGAAATTTGCAGCATTTGTTTACCCCCCCCAAAAATTTTATAAGAGCTGGATACAGTTCCATTATAAAGAAAAGCCATATGAGTGAAGAATTTCTTGGAGGAAGAGAGGATTAAGATGGGAAAGACCCAGTTGTAGATTTTTACCTGCATTTAGACAGGTAGCTAGGGCAACAAAGGTCTGTAATCAAACTTTGCTTTCCCCCTCTCAGAACTGTGAAGTTAGTGCCTTTTGCTGACTTCCTCTTAGAGCTGTTCCAGACGGCAGATGTACCTCTATCTGACCTTTTAAATGATATTTAATAGAAAACATATATTCTGTACCACAAAGATGTTGCAAGTAGGTTGCTGGGTGTGCTGGGGATAAGGATGGTGCACATTTCCCAAGTTTTTATCCTGCTTGCTCCCCTCGCCAGTGAAATGCATATTCTCCTGAATTACCCTGCAAATCCCCACTACGATACCCTCAGGCATGGGTACACCCAGACTGGTGAGTGCCCTGGCAGCCTCTTTACAGCTGAGACTTCTAGTTATTGCAATTGTAACGTGCATGTGTAACGTGTGCAGTAAGTGGTGCATGTGTTGTCCACCCTGACAACCAAACACAAGTTATCAGCTTGAGAGGATTATGCTGTAGGTGCTCAGAGAGTTGGATGTTAATGGGGGTGTCTAGGTGGGAAAACTAGTTACGCCAGGCTCATCCACACAGAAGAGAGAGCAATAAATGGGAACTTCACCAGCAGAGCAACACAGGAATATGATTTCCTTGCTGAGGAATTCCTGTCTGACTGAGAAGAAGAAAGCAACAGCAGGGGAGAGGCTCTCAGCCAAAGGTGGACTTGGGGGGCAGCGATATTAAGCACAATCCTGCAGTAATGAGAGAAGAAGGGCAAGGAAAGTAGGCAGGTCATTGATCGTGTTTTGCCTAAATCTCCTCCTCAAGTACTATTTAGCTGAAAGAGTGCCTGGGTTAAGAAAACCACCTGCAACACCATATGTGCTTATGTACATCCTGAGCTGTTGATGACTGTCCAAAAAGCAAACTTGGCAAGCAGGCAGCCTTTTTGGTTGGCTGAGCAGGATTTTGCTGCCCAGTGTGATCTGTTATCCCTTTTCTGAAAAATGTCCTCAGGAGCCCATGCCTTAGGAATCAAAGAAAGAGTATACACAATACAATGTACTCAGATTATGGAAGTTTGAAGAGTTTGTAGACCCAGTGCTGTTTGACCTAAACATAAGGCCTCACAGCTAGATACCTACCAGTCTGTTACCCGGTCCACTTGGCTCAGCTATTTTTATCCTGGCATATCTACACAAGCCTGGGTTGAATTCAGACATTATGGTTAAGCAGATTTAAGGCAGAAATAAAAGTTAAGGAGTGAAAATCAGACATGCAAGACATCCATGACAAAAAAAACCCCCCAACCCTAAAGTTAACAGATGTTTTATGTATCTGAAAGTTTGAAAGCTTTGACATTTCTGACAAAATATTGTTCCTTTCTGTGACTCTGTAGTTGATCAGAACTCCCCAAGGAATATTTTATTTTGCCTATGTAACGTTTTTTCACACATATATTGGTGATCTGTACTTCAGAACATCATAACTTTTACAGCCAGGACATCTTCTGATTTTCTGGTAATGATTTTGACATTGTTAATTTAACAAGCCACATATATTCTGATAATGTTATGCTAAGCATCAATGTGTCTCTATAACAACTTTCTATGCTTCACTGGAAACCCCACTGAAAATAACCCTAAAGACACTGAGATCGCTGGACTGAATTTCAGGCACATGGTGCTACATGGAAGGGTAAATGTAGGATGTGTTTATATGGACCTTTTTCCAGGTGCAATGTTAATCCTGGCTGGCTGTGTCAGATTCTGCAGTGCAGTTTAACATTCACTTACTTGTTTGTGGGGATGCAGCGTAAATCAATTCACTGAAATTATCAGAAATGCAAAAAAATTGCAATCTGCCTTCTGTTTCCCTTCCTGCCACTCCCTCCCTGCCGCTGAGTTAGGTGTGTATGCATGTGTAGGTTTGGTTTTGGTTTTTTTTTCCCCTTAAAGTTTGAATCATTTCAGCAATCTGGATGGCAGTATGACCTCAAAGGTTAGGAGGGGCTGTTAAAGTTCCAGAGGACAAAAATGAGCAGGTGCTGGAGGGGAGTGGAAAGGAAACTTCATAAATTGCTTTTGTAAAGAGAATGACATTTGTGTGACAGCTTTTCCATGATTTCTGTAACAGCTAACATAAGGCACCTTGTTTAGCAAGGTTGAAGACAGCCATAACTGCAGATGACCAGAGCATTAAATTTTCTGAACCGTGAAGTCTGTTTCCCCTCCAGCACCAGCTAGCAGCAAACTTTTGGTGCCAGAAGTCAAACCCACAGACTTGCCTTGTGCTGGTACTTCCACTCCTCAAACCAGCAGAAGGGTATTGTATGGAAGGAGGACAAGCTGTGTGCCCCATGCCTAGGTGATGATTAGAATGACCACATAACTGCTGGAACACAAAGGGCTATGAAAACCACTGAGCAGTATGGAGTACTTTCTGTTCCCCAGTTCCTTTCAAATTTGCCTGTAAAGACTATACTGTCCACCCACTTATAACCTGAATGCTTACTTAGCCACAAATACCTTTAGAAAGAAAGGACTTGAGGCAGTAAAGTTGAAAACATTTGTTCATAAATAGTGTTGGTTTTGACAGCTGAATGGAGTTCACATTACTTGTTGGATTTGTCAAAAATATGTATGAACTTGAATCTTGGATATTGAATGGCAGTGTGGTGTGACGGCGTTATATAAAAATAACTTACTGTTACATATTTAGACATATGGTGCCAGTCCTGTACCGAGTGCACTTGAGAGAGTTCATATACTATTCAGGATGAGCTTAGGTAACCCAAAGGAAGTTAAATAATCATATGCATTTCTCCTTTTCCCTGTTATCCTGAGTTGAACCCTACAGTTTTCTCCTATTCAATTTCAATTATTTCCTTGTTGTTCTGAATGTGAACCCTTCCTGTATGGATTTTTATGACCTCAAGGAAGACTTCATGGGGATCAGGGTCAATAAATCTCTCCGGAGGGCTTGTTGAATGAATGGCCTCCTTGCTGACAGGCTGTAAGGTGTCAGCGGATGGTTAGCTTTGGCCTCTGGCAAAACAGACTGTGGTAAGAGAACAGGGACGGCACTCAAATGGCCCTAGGGAATAGGTTTCTGAGGAAAAAAAAAAGAGGAATACAAGGCATTTCCCTATATTCCCTATATTGTATGGTTCTCATCTCTACTCTTATTTGCTATGTACTTGTTGACATGATCTTTTAATCTATGTGTAAGAAAACTGTCTTTCCAAATAAAATTGGCTTAGTTCAATTTGGAAAATAAAGACATTATACCTCTTTCAGTAATATACATAATGTTATCTACCTGGAATTCTGTAAGGCCTTAAATAGGGTCTCTGACAACATCCTTGCCACTAAATTGGAAATAGATGAGTTAGATGGATGAACTGTCAGACAGATAAGAAATTGTCTGGATGGCCATGTCCAAAGACTTACAGTCAATAGCTCAACATCTAAGTGGAAACTAGTAACAAGTGGTGTTCCTCAAGGGTCCATGCTGAGACCAATACTATTTGATATCTTCCATCAATGACATAGACAGTGGGACTGAGTGTACCCTCAGAAAGTTTGGGGATGACACCAAGGTAAGCGGTGCAGTTGATACACTAGAAGGAAGGGACCTCATCCAAAGGGACCTTGACTTACTTGAGGGGTGGGTCTGCACAAACCTGATGGAGATCAACAAGGGCAAGGGAAAGGTCCTGCAGCTGAGTTAAGGCAATCCTCAATAACAATAAATGCTTGTGGGTGATTGTATGGAAATTGTCTGTGAGGAGCAGATCTTGAGGATGCTGGTGGGTAAAAAATTGGATGTGAACTGGCAATGAGGACTTGTTGCCCAAAACCAGGCTTCTGCTTAAACAGGAAGTATGTCCAGCAAGTCAAGGGAGATGATATTCCCTCTCTGCTCCACTGTTGTGAGGCCCTATCCAGAATACTGCATGTAGCTTTGGGGTCCCCAATACAAAAAAAAAAACAAACCCAAAACCAACCCACAAATCTGTTAGAGCAGATCAACAGGAGCCAAACAAAAATGGTCAGAGTGATTCAATAAAATTCCTATGAAGAAAGGCTGAGGGATTTGGGGCTGTTCAGCTTGGAAAAGAGAAGGCTCTGGGAAGACCTTATTGTGGCCTTTCAGTATACAAAGAGGACTTATAAGAAAGACAAAGAGGGACTTCTTACCGGTAGTAGTGACAAGATAAGGAGCAATGGCTTTAAGCTAAAAGAGGGTGGACTTTGATTGGATTTAACTAAGATTTTTTTTGCAATGACAATGGTGAGAGAGCAAAGGAAGTTGCTCAGGGGAATTGTAGATGTTCTGAAAGTGTTCCTATTCAGTTTGGATAGGGCTTTGAGTAATCTGATCTAGCAGAAGTTGTCTCTGCCCATTGTAGTCGGTTGCACTAGGTGATCTTTATAGGTCCCTACCAACCTAAATAATTCTATGACTCAATTATATTGGTATCATCATTAGAACAATAAGGTTTCAAATATTTTAAGAATCTTTGCACTCTTTCTCGTTATTTTTTTTTCTTTTCTCCATAGGTAGCCCTTGCTGCATATCTGTTTCCTTTGTTAGCCAGAGAACACTAGCTAATGCTCTAATTGAAACCTTTAAGTACTTTGATCACTTCATCAGATATGCAAAAATAAATAATAAAAAACCCAATACCATTTTCAAAGATAGAATAAAGAGCAAAACACAGCAACGATCCAACCACAGTTTCCTGGTGATTGCTGCATTCAGCCTATACAATTAAGGTGAGTCAAACAGTTTTACTATGATGCTGGGTTAAGAAAGATGATGTCAGGGCACTGGAACAGGTTGCCCAGAGGAGTCATGGATGTACCATTCTTTGAAGTCATCAAGGCCAGGTTGTATGAGGCTGTGAGCAACCTGATCCAGTGGAAGGTTTCACTGTCCATGGTGGGGGAGGGTGGAACTAGGTGATCTTTAAGGTCCCTTCCAACCCTAACCATTATATGATTCTGTATTGATTATCTGGATAGCAATGACTTTAGGAATACCAATTGCTCTTCTTATCCACACAGAACTCCTCATGTTCTCAGCTGGAGAGCTAAAAACTGGCTGTAAATTCAAGTACAGTATCAAGTATCAATAGTGTTAAGATTTTGCATGGCTCACTTGCATCCTAGAAGTTACTGTGATAAATTTCAAGGTCCGTGGGGGGAAAGGTGCATATCTCCATCCATATACATTATGTTGAGCATGAAATTTACTCTGAGAAGCATGCATTTATCTCTAAATGACTACCTTTTACTTACAGATGTGAAAAGGAATATGAAAAGGAATACAAAATTGGTATATTTTTTGTCTTAACGTTATTTATGATTTGAACAAAACAATGTTTTCATGACATCCCTTCCAAAGACATCCACTGAGTTTCAGTGGATAGAATGCAGACCTTGCATTTCAGAGATTTATTAGAGTTGTAATGATGTTGAGAGACAAAAAGGCCTGGTAAAAAAGCTTTGTCTCTCCCTCCGGTTCCAGAGAGACTTGCTATGCTGCAAGAGAATGATCACACCAGCTATTTTTAATTGGAGAGTGAGGAAGTTAACCTTGCCATGTATTAATGTTACATCTTAGGTACAGTGTTTGTCACCATTTTTACTTGCTTAGGCAGCAAGCATATAAAGAAAAACCTGGTTTGCATTAATTAAGTGTTTTAATAAAACAGAGTTTAGCCCTTAATATGTCATGCATGCCTGAAAATCACTACAGGTAACAGACCTTTTGCTTGTTTAGTTTGTCTAATTCAGTCACTGAAAGACAGTTTAGCGAAGACTTTTTTCTTGTCTTGCACAAAAGACACAAGATAAGTTAGATTTTTCTCACATTTTAAGGTGGTACCATGCCAGACTCGGTAATGTAACTAAGAATTGGCTTCAGAATCATGAATGTTGGTCTGTAAATACACCTTTGCACTTGTTACTTGGATGCTTGTAGATATTTTTTTCTACCACATACTTTGATCAGGGGTAGTAGCTTCTCAGATTGTACAAGGAAACATTTTCACAGTAGAAAGGCAGCATGGAGGTGGAAAAGGAGCATGAGGGCATGCAGGCTCTTCATTATGGCTGCTGAATTGTCATCAAACAGACAGCAATGAGGAACAGTAGGTTATAGAGTCACTGGATGCTTTTGCCCATATTGTTTTAGGGATGGACCCTCTAACAGTAACAGTGGTTGAGCTAAATGCTTCACCTCTGACTTCCATACTTGCTCCTTGGCACAGAGGATGCAGTCAGGAAGTTCGGTACCTGTTGCCTCCTGGTGCAATTACATCTTTGTTGTTTGAAAGTGCTTTACCTAAACTATGTGTAATGGGGATGAGCTATGTCTTCTCTTATGCTTTCTTAGGAAGTATCCAAATTACTGGTCTATATGGTGTGACTGTAACATGAGTTGTCTTTCCATTTTCTAAAAACAGCAAAGTAGCAACTGAAACCTGGATGTCCTCACCGTTAAGTTGAGGGATCACTTTCCTGCTGTCCAAGTGATATTTAAAAGGTTAAGCAAGTGGGGGAAAAAAATGGAAAGCCAGTTTGGATAACTCTGCAGGTTGTGGTGATGGGCTAAGAGGCCCATCAGCAAGGTGGGAAACCCGGCTGTAACTGCCTTCTGATTCAGGACAGTAACTGATGATATAAACTCTCTCTGTGCTTATTGGAAACTTGTGAGGTTTGGTACTCAGTTCCAAATTCCTTGTTCCTGGAGTAATCCCAGGTCTAAGATTCTTTATTGCTGGAAAGCAGAGAAGAAGGGTTCTGCAGCATGGTGGGTTAGGTATATGGGTGCAAGAGGTCACTGGTGCTGTAAGGCAGAAGCAAGGCTTGCACCTGGTACTCTAATGAGTGCTCTAGGATGTGGGCAAGCAGGAAAATGTCAGCTACAGGGTAGCTACTTCCCATGTTCGTCTTACAATACTTGAACAAAATATCTCATGCTGAGTCAAATTTTCCTTCCTAGCTTTTTGTATTAGTTAGGGGGAAAAGGTAATAAAATAAATAGTTTAAAAAGAAAGAAATGCACATAACCCAGACTGATAGCCCCTTTCCTCCCCTCACTTCATTTCTCAGTTTGGTATTGAAAACATCAGCTACTCTTCCAGCCCTTTAAGTCCTGGACTAAATCCAAGAAAATTAATGAAGAGGTAAACAGAGGAAAAAAGTACAGATATATGATCAGGGACACAAAGCAGGTTCCTGACAGACTGTGAAATTGAGTCCTCTCGCTTTCTGCAGAATCCAAACTTTCCATAAAAGGGAAACTTAAGGAAATAGGTCAACTCAAATAATATTAAATCATGCTGTATAAAAATGTATCCTAGCATCTCCAAGCAGTGAGATGGTACACAGTTTTTAAACTTGATTTTACTGATGAATATCTGTGATGTGTGAGTAGGGTCTCTAGAATCTGAAAAGTATTTCCTTCTTGGTGTGACAATCCTTCTAACAACTTTTTAACCATATCTTCTCTCAGCTGTTCTGTTTCTTACTTCTTTTTTTAAAAGAAACTCGACTCATTGCCACTTTTTATCCTCTACTCACTGCTTTAATGGGATCTTCCTTCCCTTCCTGTGTTTTTGCTTCTTTTCATTTTGTGAGAGTTTTATTCTCCTCTTCGTATAGTTCCAACACTTTCTCACCTACTCTTTCACAAGTAAAGAAAATGAAAGCCTTATGCTACAGAATTCTGAAATGAAACTGGCATAACATTGCTGTTTCAAATTTCTCCTGGGGAAAGAGGAAGGCAGTTTCTTTTTTTTTTCCATAGGTAGTTTGCAGTCATGCTCTTGAGTTCGAAGTTCTGACATCATGCAGCATACTGGAAAAAATATTCCTTTCAAATTCTTTGCTAAATACTTAATAAACAGTAAAGGTGTTTCTTAATAGACTTCATGCAGCAGCATCTTTTAAAGGAAAGTCCTGGGAAAGGTGGTAGAGGTCAGACTGAATAACTGAAATGTGAGAGAAAATTGATTTTGTTCTTAGAGAAATAGTTGAGAAAGGGAGCTGTAAGATGGAAAGAAATACTACTATTTTCTTTCTGACAGTAATCTGTAGATAGTTATGTTATAGACTTTAAAAGAAAAAAATCTGGTTTCAGTGCAGGCAGCAAAATTACTCCACATGAAAAGTGAATTCCATTTCTTCTCAGCTACTTTCTTAATTTCTATTTAGATCCTTAGAGAGATTAGAGTGTGCTGTTAACAAAGCAATAGAAAATGGAAAGTAGCATTGAGCATTCCTAGAAATCTGAAAATGAGATGACTGATTAAAGCTCAATCTCAGACCTACTGTAAAGTATAACCTGTAACTAATTATTATGACTTTAAGCTCTAAGCACTAGTTTAATTTTCATTGTATTATTATATTCAAATCTGCTAAGGAAAAATAAATTTGCTCTAAAGTTTTACACAGCTGACCAATTTGACCTTCACCAAATGCCATCATTTGGAGGGGAACCTTGAACAGATGATCTTCGTTTCACTAAGGTTTAGCACAGGGGATGTAGGTCAACGTTCCCCGTCTGTTGTACTCCCTGGAAGAAACTTGTGTATTTGAGTGTTCCTTGCACATTCCCATACTCCTCAGCTCCTTAAGCCTCCATCTCCCACTCCTTCTACCTCACCACTGCTGTGCTTCCAGCTGAGTACCCTGCCCCCTGTGCACTGTAGCAGGATCGTGGTCTGCTAGTGGCATCAGAGAAGGGGCAGCAGGCTGGATGCAAAGGGAAACAGTATTACAACCAATGGCCCTTTGCTTCCTTGATAAATTAGGTCTGGGGTACCTGGCTGCTGAACACTGGTGCATCTGAAAAAAAAAGAAATAATTAGTGCTAAACATCCTGTGCTGTTCTCAGTTGCCAGAGGAGGAGAACCCCACAGAGAGTGAAGAGAAACACTGTGTAGTGCCAATGCCCACAACTGTAAACAGAAGTTTACCATTCAGTCTTTGATGTGGCCCAGTAAGACTGATTGTCATCAATAGTCAGAAAAAATAAACAGTAAAGAGAACCAGTAATGACATAATTTGATCTGCCTCTGCAAAATAATACTGACATAGATGGTAGAGATTATTCCAGGTAAAATTATAGAAAATATGATTTGGATCTCAAGCATGAGGAATCCTGCAGTCCTTTCAGGCTCATGTGAGGTTGAACTCTAGAATAAGTTTCCTTCGCTGGCTTTGATTAAGGGAGTACTTTCCAGTTAAAGTTATACGTTGGTTAAATTTATTGTAATTCCACTTCTGAAAACTTTTCAAGGAGGGCGCTGGTATGAAGGGATGTGACACGCTAGCTCCGGGAGCGGGGGAAATGGTCACCAGGTGGCACTCTTGGACCGCACAAATCCCTCAACTGCTGCATCCACCCGAAGGAGAGATGTGTTCGCCTAAAACCCACTGTGACTTGGCTTAACCACTAAGGCACGGTTACCTTTCCTCTCTAACAAATTTAGTGTTTGGAATAAAACGAACGGTATTTATCCTTGCTATCAGCATTTGCACCATAAAATATGCCTGCAAATATCGTCTTCTCACTTAGCAGCTATGTTAAATGCTTCATCCTTCAGTATGGTACATAGATTAACATGTTAAAGATTTCCCTGCGTTTTTATATCTTCCCTGTTAGCAAACAACGGAGTGGAAAAACACTTATAGTGGAAGTGTGTTTCAGAGGCATCTGACTTGCCCAGCAACTTTCCCTTCATCCCTGGAAAAAAAAAACAAAACAAAAACAAAACCCAAAGCCCCAAAGCTGGGGAGAAATGCTACACCTCTGGCTTGTTTTGAGAAACATATTCTGGAAATGAAAAGTTAAGGGAGGCAGCTTTTTCCCCGATTACCACATAATCCTTGATCACTCACAGTCTTTCTTAATCCAACACACATCACCTCCTTTTGTTCATTTGTTGTTTTTGTTGTTTGTTTACTGTGTTTTGTTGTCCTGCATTGGATTTTTTTTACACATAATTTCGTGTCCTGTTTTACTAATTATATTAAAGATTTGATACAAAATATACTCCTGAAGTTCATTCCGCTAAGGCTTGTCATGCCCTGTTCTTGTTCTGCTATGACATTAGCATTTTCTAAGCATTCTTACAGTCTTACTAAGGAATATCTTTACTAAGTCTTACTCTTACTAAGGAATATCGTTATTAAAAAATATAGACTTTGTATGGTATAATGAAATGTGCACTATTGTGTACCTTTAAATGTGTACTAAGGCTTTTCATCAATGATTTGTACAACTAGGTCATCCAACTAGAGATTATAGTAGTTAATATTTCCAGGTTATTTCACTGTTAGTTTAGGGAAGAATATATTTCTAGGTAGTAAAAATATAATCATCTCTATATAACAGTTTCTCAGGTACAACTTTTGGACCAGCAGAACTAGAGAGTGTTTGGGAGGTTCACCAAGCTTTCTGTTTCTTCAGCTTTTGTTTCCTGACATGACACGAATGTGGAGGCGGCAACACTACTGCCAGTTTGGGCAGTGGTCTGGGGATGCTCTGCAGTTGCAGTTTGGGCACATGCCTGACCACATGCAACCCCTTGGCCTCTACTACTGAGAATATTTCCAGCCAGATGCTGGCACTGCCTGCCAATCTGATCAGCCAGTGTTGGTATTACAATATACCTGTCCAGCAGTTTTCATAGAATCATAGAATAACTAGTTTGGAAGAAACCCACTGGATCATCGAGTCCAACAATTCCTACCAAACACTAAACCATGCCCCTTAGCACCTTGTCCACCCGCGTCTTAAACACCTCCAGGGAAAGTGACTCAACCACCTCCCTGGGCAGCTTCTGCCAGTGCCCAACAACCCTTTCTGTGAAAAATTTTTTCCTAATGTCCAGCCTAAACCTCCCCTGGTGAAGCTTGAGGCCATTTCCTCTTTTCCTGTCCCCTGTCACTTGGGAGAAGAGGCCAGCAACTTCCTCCCCACAACCTCCTTTCAGGTAGCTGTAGAGAGCAATAATGTCTCCCCTCAGACTCTTCCCAGTTCCTACAGCTGGTCCTCATAAGACTTGTTTTCCAGCCCCTTCACCAGCTTCATCACTCTTCTCTGGGCTCGCTCCAGAGCCTCAATATCCTTCTTGTAACAAGGGGACCAGAACTGAACACAGTATTTGAGAAGCAGTCTCACCAGTGCAGAGTCCAGAGGGAGAATAACCTCCCTGGACCTACTGGTCACACCGTTTCTGATACAAGTCAAGTTGCCATTGGCCTTCTCGGCCACCTGGGCACACTGCTGGCTCATGTTCAGTTGGCTCTCAACCAACACCCCCAGGTCCTTCTCCTCCAGGCAGCTTTCTAGACAGACTTCTCCTAGTCTGTATCACTGCATAGGGTTGTTGTGTCCCAAGTGCAGGACGCAGTTTTAGTTTTCTTTATCTTGCTCACTGTCAATGCACAGCCTGTAGCAACATTTTTCATGCCTCCTTCTTGTCTGCATTGTCAAGTTTGCTGTGGCTCACCATGTTCATTACTGTTGCCACTGTGGTCCTCTCACAACCAAGGTAAGGCCATGATGTTCCCATGTCACCAGGCCAATGAGGGAAAGTAGGTTTGAAGTACTAAGTAACATGACATTTGAGATTAGAAAATGAGTTCTAACACTGAAGTATTTTATGTACACTAATAAAATTCTTTGGAGATATATTTTTCTTTAAAAAATGGACTTCTGTGCTGATGTATGGACTATGACTTATGATGCATGTGAAAAAAAGAAGACCCATGTCTTCAAAGGAGTGTTTGTATACATTGAGCAAGGAAAACTTCTTTGCAGGAGACAGAAAGAGTGAACATTTGCCTGTTCATTCACACTAGCATGTCATCCAGCTTGTGAAGAAGGAGTAAGAAACAGGATAACACTTAAAAATTCTGTCTTAATACTAATACAAAACAGTAACAGCTGATGTTCTTGCTTTTCTTCTCCTTTTGCTTTCTTTCTTCAAGTTTTTGGGAAGGCAACAGAAAAATATTTTTGCTGAATATATTACTTGGCTCTTCATTTCCTCTCCTGAATTGTTTCTCACAATATATTTGCATTTTTTGGCCCATGATTATAATATTAATCCTCAACAGTCATAAAGATTTCACTCAACAGATATGGCATGAACTTGGGACTTTATTTATGAATCTGTTAGTTCTGATACATGGAAAATGTTACATGTTAATACTTCTTGATAATATTTTGATAGTCAGAAGGGTGAGAACATTGTACTTCTAATTGTTTCCTTACACTGTTTGAACAGGATATGACATTTTTTCATCATGGCCAAATGCAGGCAGTGTCATTATAATCCCAGGATGCTAACTTAAGTCTGACAGCTGCTGAGATTATTGTGTATGCCATTTGCTTATATTTTTCAAGACTGGATTATCTCTTAGAGTTTTTGTTCTCAAATGTTCACTGTACTATATTTTCTCTTAGGAAGAAAAGGTAACCAAACATTTGTCAAATACATTTATTGGTTGTTGGGAAATACCTAATTTGCTGGCAGGCAGGAGACAGACATTTATCTGGTTTCATGGTTGAATTATCATAACCTCTGAATGTATTTGAGGTGGTCAAGCTTGAATTTGGACCAGGGATTGAAACACCATAAGCAGTTTCATCATGTCCTTAGGAAGACAACAACATGTCTTGTGACATTAATTGCTTATTTACTGGTGGGAGGATGTGGCTTGCTCTGAGTAATTTGGCAGAGAACAGAAATTCATTTTCAAGAAGACTGGGAAGAAGAATTGCTCATACTAAGCAGGGAAGATTACTTTAGTTTCTGTCTCTTCAGGGTTTTTCCAGCAGAACACATCCTGATCTACTGAATCTAGATATGTTTTATGAAACACACAAGCATCATGAATGAAGTAATAGAGAACATGAGCTTAGCCCATTTATGACTCAACAACAGTTCCCTAGAATAGGAAAATGCTCAGCATAGGATACTGGACACTAACCTAGTCTCCTAGAAATGCTCTACTGGAGAAAAAGGCTCACTATGTTACACTCTAGTGGCTGCTTATAGAGCGTGAGTTGAAAAACTGAAAACATGAAAATACTAGCACATCGTTTTCCTTTGTGTGGGCTAGAAGAACCTTTGATGATGCAGACTTCTTTGGGCTACATCTGACCCCTGAGGAGGACTAGAGAATGGACAGATATCATGCCGTGCAGGGGCAGACATTCTGAGCAACTGGATTCACAGTATTTGCTAGAAATTTTGAAAATTGCAAATGATAAGAAAACTCCCCTCTTGTTCAGTCAAAAAATCCTTAGCTGTAAATGTTTCCTTTCAGAAGGTCATTGTTAAATTTGATTTCTGTGTGGGCCTTTTCTCTCAATGTATCAAAACAGTCCTCACTCCATTTCTTCATGCCTTGATTTAATCTCCTCTGTTCTCTCACCCCTTCCATTAATCATTTGTCTGAATAACTCCTCCTAATTTAGCTACCATAATTCTCACTAATCTGTGATTTCTCCACTGATCTAAGGCACTTGTACTTCTTCCTCCTTTTGTTTTTCAGTACTGAAATTCCAGTCCTCCTTGCCTTTGCTCCTATTCACTTCCTGACATGCTTTGCTTGCATTAAAGATCAGCTGAGAGATGATATGAATTTAGGTGGTCTTGTGTATGTAATTATTTTTCCTTAATTCAGCTCTGCATTGATGGTTACTAGTGATTATGAATGTCTGTAGAGAGTAGATAATAATAAAGAGTGCACAGTAGGAAAAAAAACCCCAACACTACAACTAAATCCCCTAAAAAAATTATCTTTTGTTGTTCTGAGGTTTAAGTCATACTTTGTAAAAAAAAACTTTATTTCAATGAAATAATTCTTGAAAAGTGGCTTCTGGTTCCTGACAGTCTTCCATCTACATAAACTAACTAGATTATTCTGTGCTTTTTTTTCCCCATAAGTTATTCACAATAGAAAATTAATAGCTAACAGATTAGGAGAGTATAACTGTGTGATTTCTGGAAATCTAGAGCACAGGCCAGTAGTGTGTGAGGCAACACTCTTCTGGGTGGAAAACTGGTTGGCTGGCCGGTCCAGAGAGTGATGGTAAATCGTGTTAAATCCAGCTGGAGGCCAGTCACAAGTGGGATTCCCCAGGTGTCAGTGCTGGGTCCAGTCCTGTTCAATGTCTTCATCAATGACCTGGATGAAGGCATTAAGTGCACCCTTAGCAAGTTTGCAGATGACACTAAGCTGGGTGGGGATCTGCTGGAGGGTAGGGAGGCTCTGCANTGTGACCAGCAGGTCCAGGGAGGTTATTCTCCCTCTGGACTCAGCACTGGTGAGACTGTTTCTCAAATACTGTGTTCAGTTCTGGCCCCCCTGTTACAAGAAGGATGTTGAGGCTCTGGAGCGAGTCCAGAGAAGAGTGATGAAGCTGGTGAAGGGGCTGGAAAACAAATCTTATGAGGACCAGCTGTAGGAACTGGGAAGAGTCTGAGGGGAGACATTATTGCTCTCTACAACTACTTGAAAGGAGGTTGTGGGGAGGAAGTTGCTGGCCTCTTCTCTCAAGTGAGAGGGGACAGGAAAAGAGGAAATGGCCTCAAGCTCCACCAGGGGAGCTTCAGACTGGACATTAGGAAAAAAATTTTCACATAAAGGGTCATTGTAACAGGCTGCCCAGGGAGGTGGTTGAGTCACCATCGCTGGAGATACTTAAAAGATAGGTGGATGAAGTACTCAGTGACATGATTTAGGAGCAAATAGGAATGGTTGGACTCAGTGATCCTAGAGGTCTTTTCCAACCTGGTGATTCTGTGATATTATAATCCACAAAGCATTAGGTTGAAGCATCCTGATCCAGTACATTGAAATGATCTGGTAAGTCCTTTACAGGCGCATTAAGATTTCCTTGGTCATGAGAGGTGCAAAGCATTTTTGACTGTGATGAAATCAGTGTCTGGACTTAGGGAGAGAAGAAGGAAAGAGTGTGATATAGGCATAATTAAGCCATTCCACAGTAAGATTGGATTTGACAATATTTGGCCATATGACTTGTTCTTAGCAGTGATTCTCAGAACTGGGTGCTCCTGAATGCAATCTTTTTCCATAATGTATCTGGACTGTAATGCAATGCCAGTTGAGGGTTTAGGAGTATTAGGAAAGAATTCTAATTGAATTGATGCTTACCAAAAGCACACACATTTCTACTCTGCCCAGTGGGTGAACGTAACGGTTCCAATAGGCCTGTTGGAGTAGTATGAGTGCACGTATGTCACAGCGATGTTGACACACCTTATGAATTACCACTTTCAAAGACCTGTCCAGTTTTCTTTTCACCGTATGTCCTATGCTGTGGAAGTAAATTTAGAAAATGTAAGTAAACCACTGCTGTGCTTTACCAGGTGACAACCGCATTTCCAGAAGAGGTGGAAGTGGGTGTAAGTTCTATATGATCTATGTAATTCTGTAGTTCGTGTATGCTTGGATGAGTGGTCAAGAGCTGTGGTTCTACTAGTCTGCTCTCCATCCTGGAGAAGGCAGTGTGGCTGCAAAACTGTTTTCTACTTTGCCTGAGCATTGGGACCATGAAATTTCTGATGCCACCTTCCAAGATAGACTCTGCATGGGGATTTGTGAGGTAATAAACGTGCTCACTGAGTTTGATATTGAGTTATGTGTGATATTATCTTATTTTTGTGCTTCACAACTATGTAACTTCAACTGTTAGATCAAAATCTTAGGAGAATTGTTAAATATGAATACATTAAAAGCCAAATTAAGATTGTGAGATCTATACTCAGCAAAGCTTGCTTTAACCTAATTGTCCATTTCAGTGCCTGGGATAGAAAGATTAATCAAGTTGCTACATAATTAATTTTAATTTAGATAATATAAAAGAAGTAGAAGCTATAAGACTGCCAAAATTTAAAAGGGCCAAGAAATAAAAATCTGCCTTTGCACATGCTTGGGGTGTCAGGGAAAGAAGTTGTTTTTCTGTTTCCTCAAAGTGAGATATAACACTATGGAGGTGATAATTCAGTCATTTTTTTAAAAACAGCTTGTCATATAAACCTTTAATTTACAACAGACTTCAGGGAAGACAAATAATTTAAGTTTTTCAGTAGTAAATAAAATGGGAGGAAATACTGTTCACATGAGAAACGATTCGAGAAGATTTTCTTCTGCAAAGATGACAAATAAGCATATTGGTTGTGGAAACTATCAGCAGTTTCCAGGACAGTTACAAATGTGGAGAAACAAAATAGAGCTTGCTAAAATTTCCTAGAGTATGCACCACACCTTATTTAGGCAAGTTCCAGTTAGTCAGTCATGCTTTGACTGAGTAAAGTATGAACAGAAGTGTGCATCCCTTACCTGACGTGAAGAATAAGGCCTATATACCAGACATTTATTCAATTCTGTCTTCCATTTTTAATCAGCACATAAATATTTTTTTCCACAGTGGGAGGTACATGTCTTTTTCATGACTCATTGGAGGATTCACCTTTTTGAAAACACTATATGTGTATCAAAACTTAAAGACCATTGCAATAGTTTCAGAAAGCTGAATTTTAAAACTTTTTAAGATGCATAATAGAATTTTTTTGCCTGTACCCAAAGGTGCACAAGTCAGTTTGAAGCATCAGCAGCAAATCAACATCCATTTAGAGTTTACCCTGTTTATTGAGTTTTTCAGTCTTATTTAGAAAGAAGAATTTGTTGAATTTGTTAAAGAATACAACATAGCCATTGTAAATGTGTTTGGATAAACAAAATGTGAAGGAACTATGTGATTCAGTAGAAATTTAATTCTTTGAATATTTGCTCTTTCAGGTGAACCGTTGTACTGCTATGATCAAAATAATGAAGCAAAAGATTTTCCAGATCAAATTATTGGCAACTTTGTATGAACCAGTGCTGGTCATAGGCATTCATTTGCTCTTTGAAGTTATGCTAGCAGATTTCTCAGTCTTCCTCACACATAGAAAAATCTAGTTGTGAGTTAAAGACTTCCTATTATTTTAAAGAGCTGACTAATGAAGCCAGTGAAAATTGTGTTTTAAAAAAATTAACAAGTCTCAGAAATTGCCCTCAGCCCTTACCAGAGCCATATCCTAAAGAAGAGGAAAGAGTGTTTCCGTAGAAGCTAAATATTTGATTTTGAGGCACACAGGATTATAATTTCCACATTGCAAAGCATTCATCTTCATTCCCAGGTTTGTCAACCTACTTTGGGTTAATAAATCCAAGTCATTGCAGTGGTTGAGAAGGTAAACCCAACTTGTGTTGCTAGCTCTCATCTGGTTTGTAGTTCATACTGATTTAAGTGAATTTGTTTTCAGCCTCAGAAAGGTATTCCATAGAAGCAAATGAAGCACTAAGACTCTTATGCATTCACACAAACAGTGCATGCTGTAACGTTACGTCTCTTCCCAACTCTGCTTTTCACTAGCTTCAGATCTGTGCAAACCCTTTATTATACAGGTTGCTGGCAGCTCTGGGAAAAAAAAAGAGTAAATTTTTATTTCTTCCAAAGCTTTCCTAGTGACCTGAAAATTCATGTATTTAAGTTACGCATTTTACCAAAATGACATCTGCGATTTTTGAGATGTTGGATTTGAAACTGAGACAGATGGATATTTCAAAATGAATAGGTGTTTCAAATAATATCAAGGTATTTAAACTTGAAGATTTGATGGATGCAGATTAGTGAAACACAACAGGTAAAAGTTTTGGTTCAATTTAATCTTATTTATTTATTGTCTGGAATGGATTTAACAAAAAAGTACTTGTCAGCTAGAAATACCAATTATTTTTTATCTGGCACATTGTTATCCTTTATTGTTTTTTTCTTGTTGCTCACATTGCTATTCCTCATGTTACTTTTGTAATTATTTAAACTTGAAATAATGATTTTTTTAAGACTATGAATTACTCTGTCTGATAATGATAATAAGCTGGTATTGCTTATATTATTAATTTCACACTCATGCAGATTTGCTGACAGACAAGTAATATCACATTTTCTGTGTGTGGAAAATTCTTAATCAGAAAATGTTTTTGTAAAGCAAATTTGCAGTCTTTTAACAATGGAAGACCACATTTTCCTTCAGTGATGCAGGAATATTTTTTACAACTCAAGAGGCTGTGAATTAGGATCCGAAAATTTTTGAAAGGAAATACGTTGCGTTAAAGGTTGAAATAGTTTTTCAATTTGAAAAATCTACAGTTAAACTTAGATATAATCTGTGTGAGAGTATGTGTATGTATGTGTACATATAAATTAGATTCACTAATTGATGTCATAGCAAAGTATCAGGAAATACATGAAATACAAAAAAAAATGTTAATCACCACATTTCTTATGTACAAATTATGAATACCCATTTATAGGAAACTGCCTACTAGAGCTACCAAAAAAGCCACAATGTTCATTTCCATTCTCCATAAAAACTCAAAGGGAATTCCCTGGCAGTTACTTAAGAGAAAGCCAATCCCTTCCCCAGTGGGAAAATTTCTTAAGACAAGTTTGTTTTCAGATGTGTTCTTTCCCAGGGAATTATATTGGTTTAAATACAGGAAAGATTCCTTGGAAGTTTCCAAGTCTCTGCTAACACTATGAGTCAGATGTCTGCAGGTTGTGTTGTGCCAGTTTTGACGTCAAACGATAATCCAATGGGGTTTTCCATTAGTCTTCATAGTGGAGATTCAATAGGAACTTACTGCATAATATAACCTTATTCTTGTCTGAATCACCAAGATTAGCACTAAAAATCAACTTTGTTAGCTTATTTGCTAAAACACATTTTTCAGGGCTCCAAATGCTGAAAAAAAAAAGGAAGATAATAAACCCGAGTATATAGTAATCCTAATTCAGAAATATTTCACAACTTAATAAAATGTTAGTGCAGCACAGAAAAAGTCACTTCTCTGGTTAGTCTTGACTAGTCCTTGTGGTGATGGCAAGCACGTCTCTCTNTTGTTAGCTTATTTGCTAAAACACGTTTTTAAGGGCTCCAAATGCAGCAAAAAAAAAAAAGGGAAGATAAGCCTGAGTATATAGTAATCCTAATTCGGAAATATTTCACAATTTAATAAAATGTTAGTGCAGCCCAGAAAAAGTCACTTCTCTAGCTAGCAAGTGTTTACTCATGGCTGGATGTGGCTGATGCTCTCTACAGCCAGCAGCATGGGGAGATGTACAGTGTGNAGTTAGTCTTGACTAGTCCTTGTGGTGATGGCAAACACTTCTCTCTTTAAAGCTGGATACATCTGCTCTCAAAGATTGGGGCATGCTATTCCAAGTACAGTTGTTATTGCTGGTCAAAAATTTACTGAGAAAGCAAGGAAGTGTTTATTCATGGCTGGATTTGGCTGATGCTCTCTACAACCAGGAGCATGGGGGGATGCACAGTCTAGGCCATGGGTGGCCTGTTAACAGATCTGTCCTAGAACCAGCATCCTTGTGTGACCCCCCGCAGCTGTTATATCAGACATATTTTTGTCAGTTTTCTGAGTTGCAAAAATATTCAGGGAGCTTCCAGGTCATGAGGATTTTGGGGTTTGCTGCATTTATTTTTTCTTTAGATTTTTGTACTACTGGGAGGAAACCAATTTCAAGAAATCTTATTTTCCCACAGACTAGGAATCCAGCTTCTTTGGCTAGCCATAGTTGTTCTCTGACTTGTCTNCATTTATTTTTTCTTTAGATTTTTTGTACTACTGGGGGGAAACCAATTTCAAGAACTCTTCCCACAGACTAGGAATCCAACTTCTTTGACTAGCCATAGTTGTTCTCTGACTTGTCTCACACACTACTGTACATTCTTGAGAAAATATGTTTTCTTCAACTGGAAGTGAGGAAATGAAGGTGCAGATGCAAGAGTTTGACTTTGGCATATTCCTCTTCTTGCCTATTGTTCAGAAAATAATAATATCAAATATATCAAATGAAGCTCATGCTGACAAAGGTATTAAGCGCCATCCCAGATGTGCCAGCTTGCCTCTAACCCTTCTGCTCCATGTCCTGGGTGGGAACAGACTGAGTTTTCAGGTTGCTAAGCTGAGCAAGAAGTAGTCTTCTAAGGGATAGTGGAAAGCAAATGACTGTTGTGCCTAAGACAGACCTCCAAAGAAGGGTTCACTAGAGTGTGAAGACAGAATTTTACCTATATTCAGGGAACAAGTTAAATCATCTCTAGCTGGCAAATGCCCACAGCAAGTTCGACAGGTCTTCATCTCCTGCCCATACTGGGCTAAGATTGTCCAGTGTAGATGAAATGAAATAAAAAAAGCATTACAAGGAGTTGTAAAAAGATGGTAAAGGATGGTAAGGGAAGAGTGCATATACTGGAAGTCCAGAGTTAGGTGAAATAGTAAAAAACGTAAGTCCATTATACAATGATCTTTTTAGAGTAGGCTTATAAATTTGTCCAAACAGGAATAAATGCAGGAGTAGAGACCAAAATAGTAGCTGAATAATTGAAAACTGCTACATTTAGAAGAATCTTATGGGAAATGGCAGAGAAATAGGAGTATGGATTTTTAAGTCATGGTTAATATAATAATACCTCTATAATGTGAAGCTTGGTTTTATATAAGAGGAATTTATTAATTCTCTGTTGGGAACCAGGGAAAAGTCTCTGCCTTTGCCACAGTGTTCTGAAACATCATCTCAGACAGCTTCTAATAAATGCTGCTTTCTGATTTACAGGAAAAATCTGTGATATATTGCAGCGACTGTTCTCTTAGCTCTGCCCATCTATGGCACTCTGCCATGCCCAGAAAGGAACAGTAGTATTGCAATATGTTACCAAGAGCTCCTTTTTCCAGGTAAGAAGTAGTCACCCAAGCTTTCCTTGCATTCTTGGCATCTGGTGGTTGAGATATTTTCATTGAAAGAAATTGAAAATTGTCCTGTGGATTACTGGATGGAGAAATTTCCAGTGTGTGCCTTAGTAACTCACCATTTACCTCCTTTTCTTGATAATCCTCTCAACTATAAACAATATAAATAGATCCTTTGTCTCATAGCACCCACAGTTTCAAGGTAAACACAAAGGAGTGCAAAAGTAAGGTGAAGTCAGTGAGATTCTTCATGGTGTGAATCATGTTGGATTTGGCTTGCTCCCAAAAGTACATATTAGCAGACAAGTCTGTCACCTGCATGAGTTTAAATCATGATGGAATATTCTGCAGTAAGAGATGCAGTATAGAAGCAGTATGTTGTACCTAGAATATATTTTCATGTGGTTATTGTTTGGTTTGGCACAAGTAAACTTGTTAATGATCTTATTGAGTAATCTGCTGGGGAACAGTGATATGTGGAACTGCTCCTTCCTGCCATGCTCCCACTTAAGCAATTGCCGAGTGAAAGATGGGCATGGTGCAATTGATGGGGCTGCTTACAGAGTTATGTTCCTAGAAAGGCTCAGCATGAGCACCGTCAGGCAGGATGGATACAGATCCAGTTTATGCGTGCATCAGTTGCCCAAAAGCAGCACCAGATACAGACACTGATAACATCTTCATTCAGGAAAATGAGGACAATTATGCTAATCCAGGAGTACTGATGTTCACTCAGTTCTTACTCCTGTGCTCCACATGTACCTGTACATCCACTTCCCCCATTGTTCCTCCATGAGAGTGTATGAATAGATAACCACTTTCAAATGACCAAGGAGCACTGGAGATGAGCGTAGGGCATCCAAGAACAAAAGCAGTCTCTGTCACAGGCTTCCTAAATTCACTGAATTGCCTGTTGTAATTCAGACTTTCTCCCTGCAAAATACAAGTTGAGAGAACAGCTCTGCTTCAGAAATTTACATGAAGATAAAAGCATTCAAGGTTTATGATGAGCCTCACAGATGACACCATGGTATGGAAAGCCATTCAGCTGACATTGTTAAAGCAAAAACTTTTAAAGAAAGTGGCCTTTTATAAATTTTCAAAGATGCACACATACATACACTTATATATACATACACATAAATTTTTATATGTAGGTTTAACATAAGGAAGATCAAAGAAAAGAAAAGTAATAATTTCCTAGTAGCAGGCATCATACTAAATGAACATTAAAATCCCATACATTGTTGGCTTTATACACTGAAAGATTTCAGAAGATGGTCCTAACATGATAAAATCTGTCTCAGAAAGCAGTAAACAAAAGAGCATCAAATATCCCCTTGGATCTTAAATGTATCAGGAACAGGTGACTTGAGTGCTATCATGAAGCACTTGCAAGAGACCTGGGTGATCAGGCCCAGCCAACACAGGTTTACAAAAGGCAGGTCCTGCCAAACTAATCTGATTGCCTTCTATGATAAAGTGGCTCGGCTGCTGGACGAGGGAAAGGCTGTGGACGTGGTCTTCCTGGACTTCAGCAAAGCCTTTGACACAGTTTCTCACAGCATTCTGCTACAGAAACTGTCAGCCTCTGGCCTGGACAGGTGCACACTCTCCTGGGTGGAAAACTGGTTGGATGGCCGGGCCCAGAGAGTGGTGGTAAATGGTGTTAAATCCAGCTGGAGGCCAGTGACAAGTGGGGTCCCCCAGGGCTCAGTGCTGGGTCCAGCCCTGTTCAATGTCTTCATCAATGACCTGGATGAAGGCATTGAGTGCACCCTTAGCAAGTTTGCAGATGACACTAAGCTGGGTGGAAGTGTCGATCTGCTGGAGGGTAGGAAGGCTCTGCAAAGGGATCTGAACAGACTGGACCGCTGGGCAGAGTCCAATGGCATGAGGTTTAACACAGCCAAATGCCGAGTCCTGCACCTGGGGCACAACAACCCTATGCAGAGCTACAGACTGGGTGAGGTCTGTTTGGAGAGCTGCCAGGAGGAGAGGGACCTGGGGGTGTTGATCGACAGCCGACTGAACATGAGCCAGCAGTGTGCCCAGGTGGCCGAGGAGGCCAATGGCATCTTGGCTTGTATCAGAAACAGTGTGACCTGCAGGTCCAGGGAGGTTATTCTCCCTCTGTACTCGGCACTGGTGAGACTGCTCCTTGAATACTGTGTTCAGTTCTGGGCCCCTCAGCACAAGAAGGATGTTGATGCTCTGGAGTGAGTCCAGAGAAGAGCAATGAAGCTTGTGAAGGGGTTGGAGAACAGGCCTTATGAGGAATGGCTGAGAGAGCTGGGGAAGAGCTGGTGGAGAAGAGGAGGCTGAGAGGAGACCTCATTGCTCTCTACAACTACCTGAAAGGAGGTTGTAGAGAAGAGGGAGCTGGCCTCTTCTCCCAAGTGACACGGGACAGGACAAGAGGGAATGGCCTCAAACTCCACCAGGGGAGATTTAGGCTGGACATTAGCTAAAAATTTCCATCCTAGTCTCTTCCAACCTGTTGATTCTATGATGCTATGATTCTAGGAAACATAGCTTACAGCATTCTATGTTCTAGCACTGTTTTATGGTGAGACAACACTTAAATAGAAAGATAGTGCTCATGGAAACATCTATAGTTATTGCCTCTTCTTTCGTGTTTTGAACCCATATTTTAGTTATGTACAAGTATGTTCCTCCCGCTAGTACAAGAAAAGTTTCAAGAAACAGAAAGTCTACCCATACTAGTTCCGTTTTGTTTCCACATCTTAAATACTATTCTTAAAGGGAAGAGAATGGAAATTCTACATTCTCAGGATTATATAACTTGTTCCCATGTACTTAATTTTGCCTTATTTAATGAAAGAGAGGACGTCAGCACACAGTATGGCTGCCAGAGTCACAAACATCTGTCTTTGAGTGTGTCCTATTTGATTAATATAAATGTACAGCCACTTCAGCCATTCTCTGTACTAGGGCCCCCAAACAGCATGAGTAATTATGTACTTCAGGGTTGCCTGGAGGTGACAAATTTTCCTAACTTTTGCTATATCTGAAAGTGTTTATCTTTCACACATGAAATTCAGAATGTGATTTTTGTTTTGGTTTACTGCTATAATTAAGGTCTGCCTCTTGCTGATGATAAACTTGTTTTTGAAAAAAACAAGCCAAAACAAAACAAAACAATGAGGGTAACAGAAATAGGTGCAAGGGGTAAAAACTCTTTCTTAAGCTTCACATTTTTTCCACATGGTTTAGTCACAAATTCTAAAATAATTTGCAGCCCTGCTCTACCTGGGTGACTGAAAATCAGTAGCTGAAACATTTACTTCCTCCACATTCTGGGTAATAGAACTTTTCAAGGCATAGTTTCAGTTGGTTGAAAGACAAAGGTTGTTCCTTTCCAGAGGCAAGCCTGGGCAGGGTGATGATTGCTCTGTTTTGTACTTCTGCAATGTCATCAGCATAAAATTAATAAGGATGGTTTTGGTTCTTTACATAGCTCTGCTTAGATAAAGAGTTTTATGTGTTTATTTTGCCTTTTAAAAATCATATCCATCTATTCTAGCTCAGATAAAGGTCAGTTTACTGCTGAAAGCCTCTCCAGCATTTTATTCCCTGAACTCCCTTTGCCCCCTGTGCTCTTTGGCCAGCACAAACTGCTAGTAAAATGTTGCTATCTGGGTATTAGCTCTTTTTCTCAGAGAGAAACCTCTAATTATTTGTAAATCAGCACTTATTCTCTTTATGTTTCTGGTTCAACTTGAAGGTAAAAGTAAAGTGGAGGCCATAAGCTAGTCTTTTTTGGGGGGGAAAGAAGTCTTGTACATTCCTTGCTTCATAGATTAAGTCCTAGGGAGGGAACAGAAGGCAAAGAAGGAATCTGAAGGGCAGCTTTCTATCAGTGAGTCTAATACTGGCCCTGAAAAAGGAAGTGGTCCTGTGTGATTTCTTGTAGAATAAAGATTTCTCTAAATGAAATATGAAATGTGTCATGTCTCAGTCTGTAGCTGGTATCTTGTGAATTGTGATCCCTCTATTTAGTTGGGAAAAACATCTTACCACCTATCAAAAAATCATGGAGTTTTGAATTTCTACGTCATTAATATATATTAAATGTCAAAGAGCCTGCTTTAGAGAAGTTTTCCAGAATGGGTAACTTAACACCACCAAATATCATGTGTTCTCCTTTACTTGGAAGCAGAACAATTAAAATACAAAGGCAAGTTTGTTTTTACAGAGAAACCTTTTGATGACTGTCACCATTAGTCACCTGATATAGAGGGAGTTGGTGTGGGAAGAGAAAGCAAATGTAATGGGGTATGAGAGGTTTCCAGCCATTTACACAGGTGGCCTAAGTGTTGAACACTTGTAAATACACGTTTTGTGGCATGCTGTTTGTACTTAGTCTCAAATTTTATGTTTTGCTGCTCATATATTAGCATAATGTGGCAATGAGACATTTGTCTTACTCCACCTTTGTTTTAGTTACGCTATATCCTGACAAGTGAAAACCATATAGCCCTGATTTTTATTGAGTTATAGTGACTGATATTGTATGCGGCCTTGTCTACCTGACTTCTGCTCAGTTTAGTTTTGTAAGAAATCTTCCTGAGCTTTTAAAACCATGATTTCAGACTTTAAAAGGAAAGGAGGTGAAGGGAAGACACTGGTAGTGTCTCTGTGGATAACTGTGTGAACTTGTCCAACCCCTGAAACCATGCAAAAAGGAAACCCACTGCAGACCTGCTATACCTCAAGTGGTTTATGGTGTGCAAAAACACACATTCACATGTATACACACACAGAAGCACCCCATGAATAAACAAAAAATTAGAGAAGCAATTCTTTCTAGTTCCTCTCTCAAGACTAATTGAAAATAATCTTGTTAATGGGCCTCAAAATGTGTTTGGAAATGTTGAGAACTATCCAGGAGTGTTCTGTCAGTTACCTAGCAAAGGCCTAATCCATCAAATCCAATCGGTAGCCATTTGTAATTTTCTGAAAAAATAAATATTTTTTGCACTAAGGCAAGAATTAAAATTTTTCCATTGATCCAACAGCATGACTAGGATCATAACTAAGCAGTGAATGAGCATGTCCTCCCAGCAATAAAGTACTCTTTTAGAGAACACTGACCAATCACTGCTTGAGATAACAGCAGCCTCTAATTTCTCCAGGCATCAATGCCAGAAAGTTAGAAATCTTAGTTTATGTACTTAAGTTGTGTTTGCTCCTTATAATCAACAGGAAATTCACTGGGCTTCTGAAGACCTGTAGTAGACATTCAGTCTGGTATCAGTGATGATATCCAAAGGGGAAATTGTGCCAAAATGGCTTGCCAGAAAGCAGTTTCTGTAAATCACTTGGAGGTGAAGTTATGTCTTCCCCCTTCCCTTTATGAAAATGTAAGTATTTATTAAATAAACTTTCCATTCCTTTCAACTTCTCCTGCTTAATTTAAATTATTACAAAATTTAATAAAACATGGGTCTGAGGTACATTGATTGTTCACAATTAGAAAAACAAGGTGACTGAATGAAAGGAAAAAAATATTTTAAAAATAATTAATATTTAAAGAACAACAGAACTGGTAGCTATGTAAAAACTATTCTTTAATTGGTCTACAGTTAAAAAAGACCTTACTTTTGGTAGTGGGAAACATACAATACAGTCAAATATGAATTTTCCTCATGAAAAATATGAAAATATGAATGTCAAATGTCAAATGTCAAATATAAAAAATTCCTCAAATATGAACTGGAAAATGTTGCATCAAGTGAAAGTACTGTCTTCAGTGGATGCATGCGATCTTATATTTAGAGGCACAGAATTTTCA
Organism: Piaya cayana; assembly: GCA_013389865.1. Taxonomy (NCBI): domain Eukaryota; kingdom Metazoa; phylum Chordata; class Aves; order Cuculiformes; family Coccyzidae; genus Piaya; species Piaya cayana. The sequence goes on along the minus strand of WAAB01002864.1, from coordinate 18,198 downwards.
GAAAATTAGTTGTTTAGTCTCGACATGAGTATCCAAGAAGCAGGACCTCAGAAATCACTAGCCCCTTCTGATGATATCGAAGGTCAGTGTCTTTGGAGAAATAATATGTAAAATACTAAAAATACAAAGCCTTTCAGTCTGAAAGCGGTTAATTCTGATTTTTTTTTTGTTGCTTTGTCAAATCAAACGAACACAGACTGACTGCTCTGTGGGCTGGACAACTATCCCAGTATCTTTGGCAGATCTTGTACTTGGCTTTCTCTGTGAAGTGCCTTGTTGTTTCTCTGTCTGCTGCCAGGACACACACAGGCATTTGCACGTTCTCTGCCTGGCTGCTTCTCACTTGCTCTCCCTGTGTGTCTCCCTATTTCTCATGAACAGCCCTTCTTCAGCATTCCTGCCTTAAACTTGATCTTCTTTCTTCCCCCTATCTACTGGCAAAATACATGTTCAAAAGACAGGTGTCCTCCTTTCCTCCTGCGAAGAAAGAAAGGCAACCTTGCTGCTTGGGTACCATGAAGGCCACAGCACAGAGACTTGGGCAGCTGCAGGTCCTCTTCCTCATCTACGCATTCTTGGCTGCAGTGACTGTCCTTACATCTAGAGGTATTTGAAATACATATGCTTTGATAGATCTGTCAGACTTTTTTTTTGGTGCCATTAGCAGGTCTGACCCTACTTGATCTTTGTATTCTGAGTATGTTTATTATTATACCAATATTAATAAGCTCTACAGATAAAAACTGCTAAAAACTCTTGTAGCCATGTAGATGGCTCCACAGTGGTTGATCGTGCACACAGGATCAATGAGGGCACAATTTATTCACACCATTTGCATATAGACTTTTCCAAGTCTATACATCTATTCTGTCCCTAGCAGAGAAGAGTAAAGCCAAGGGCATTCAAGGAATACAAGGTTTTAAGAAGGTTCTGGCGTCTTTGCTTTCTGTGTTCTGATTCTTTTGGTGCATTTTCTTCCTTTAGACATCAACTTTGCTGTCTGGAAGAGTAAGTTTTCCACGTGAACCGGTAGATCCACTGGCATTGGGGGGGTCTGGGTGGGCTGCTGGTGCTGAGCTAATTGCTCTTGCTAGGGATTAGAATGGAGATAAGGACAGAGATTAACCACTCAGTAAGACTTGGTTGGACTCGATAATCCAGTGGATCTCTTCCAACTTGGTGATTCTATGATTCTATGATACTACGACTGAGAAAGATTTAGGTGAGCTCCTAAGAGAAAAGGAAAAGATTTGAGATGATATTCTATTGGGAGTTGCCTTGCTAGCCACATCACAAAAATTCCTGTCTCAGCTTCTGCAAAAAGGGGAGACACTAGCATCCAATGCAGTCATCCAACTGGGAATGGGCCAGAATTTTAAAAAGAATAAGTGAGGAANCATCTATTCTGTCCCTAGCAGAGAAGAGTAAAGCCAAGGGCATTCAAGGAATACAAGGTTTTAAGAAGGTTCTGGCGTCTTTGCTTTCTGTGTTCTGATTCTTTTGGTGCATTTTCTTCCTTTAGACATCAACTTTGCTGTCTGGAACAGTAAGTTTTCCACATGACCCGNAAAAAAAAACCCCTGAGTTTCCAGAACTGAATACTTTTGTGAGATTTCTGGCATCTCCCAGACTAACATTCAGTGTATCAGTGCACATTCACTATTGAATTTATGTAGAGATAACTGAAAAATCAGAAAAATTGTTGTTTGATATTTCACAGTAACTCAGATCTGAAAGTAGATAACTACCAAGGGATTGGATGTAAAGCTTTGGATTACATAATTACTTTTAGTTTCTGTGATCTGTGCGGTATAATTTTAATTTGGTCATGGACATTAATTAAAATTATGCATTTTTTTCCCAATTACTAGAGGAAAGGAGGTGGCATTTGATCATTAAACATCTTACAGGAAAAACTGGCATATCAAATTAAAAGCAAATATCATAGTTGTAAGATTTCCAATAGAATTGTAAGTGGGTAAAATAAATAGGACAATGTAAAGGAATCTAAAATTTTTATTCTCTCGCCAGTATTTATGAAAGAGTTTCCACTTCTGAGATGTAATCTCATGTGTAAAACTCACACTTTAAAGGTACATTACTTGATTGTCTAGACGGACTATATCCTGTGTCTGTAACTAGAATCAAAGCCATGTCTTTTGCTATTGTGTATTTGGAAACCATGGGCATGTAAATTAATTATATCAAGCACTGCATTTGTTTAAAAATTGAAAGAATTTCGTATGTGGATGCAGTGGCTAATCTATGACTATGAAAATGAAGAAGAAAAAGTGTTTTATGAAGATTACCTTTTTTTCTGTGTGGTAACACAAATTTTAACTGTAATTTGGTGAACCTCTACGTTATTACAATATTTCTAGAATCTCAATTTCTTTTCAGTGGAAATACTGGTTCTGACACTGACTTATTCTGTATACCTATGTGCATCCTTCCTTATCTTCTTTATGTGTCCAGGCAAGCTGTCAGCTTACTTTGTGTGTACAATGCAGAAATCTTCAACTCTGAAACTGGAGGTGTATGGCAGTTGATACAAGACATACTACCCTCAAATAGCTCATATGGAGTACTCAATGTCTGCTTATTTGAACTTCCAAAGATCTTCCTGATAAGAGAATGTCAAGTCTCCTGTCATTTTATGTAACAATGAAATAAACAAAATGAAATGCTGGAAGTGGGAAATTTATCAATGAGAGATATATGTATTTAAATATACAAACTGTGTCTTTACATTGAATATCTGATTACAATGAAACTTGCAGTGTGTAATGTATTGTCATTCTGGCTGTACTGGCATCAATGTGAACATTATTGTTCCTCAATTACTTTTTGGCCTTCCTTAACAGTTTTCAAATTCTGAAAGTGCATTTTGTACTTTACTCATTCTTAAACAGTACGCCAATTCTAAACTCCCCTCTTGTTGAAAAATGCAATAAAATACTGTGCTTCCTAAATTCAATTTCCATGTTCTAAATTACCCATTTGGAGAGAAATTTTTAATATATGAGGGCAGCAATATGACAATCAGAACATTTCAGAATATTACAGGTGGGCTTTATTGATGTTATTAAAAGCTATGCCAGAGTCCTCTTCTGGCTTTTGTTCTTGTAGAAATCCTGGCCTGCCTCCAATGACCATTTTTTCCTGAGATATTGGAAAGAGACACATAAAAAAATTGTTCTAAGTTTGGAAAATAAGTTGAAAAGGAGTGTTCATTAATTTTAGTTGCCTGTATTGTGAGGTTAGGAATATAAATTCAAAAGAGTAACAGAGAATGGGAAATGGGGATTAAGAGAATGTAGACAAAAAAATATCCATGTTGCCTAAATAAAGCAATGGATAATAATAAACTTATAAATGCCATTAAATGCAGAGTTTAAATACTAGAGCGCAAATAGCTCACTGAGAGATTAGCTAACAGTCAGACTGAAGAAGCTACCAAAGGAAGGCCTCTTATCCATTGAAAACGTCACAATTCCTTACCAGAAAATAAGTGATACAATGCAGGACATTTGAGTGTGAAGGAACCATCACATGTATGCATGAATTCCTTGAGTTTAGTTTTTTAAATGTTATATAACCAAACATTCCTCAGAAAATCACTTCCCAGTTAATAAATACTGATGTTTGCAGAAATGGATAATGTGAATGATTCATCTGGGGATCTGTGCAGAGGCAAACTGCTATGCCACTTCTTTGGCTGGGGCTTAAAAAAAATAACTCTGAAACTCTATGTGCTAGATGCAATTTTCACCACGTTGTGGGTAAAATTGGTGTATACTTTTTTTACTGCGAGCATTAATAACTTCTTGAGATATAGTGACCTCTGCTTTAATGAAACAATGAACAATGTTGTTGATCAAAGAGCCAGATGTATGGCATTTTGCCTCTTGAAATATTAAGCAAGATATTCAGGATATTTAAATTACTTGGAATTATCTTTGTAAAATGATCTTTTTTTAATTAATCACACCATGTATTTTCAAAAATAGTCCGTGTTCTCCTTTCTATTCACTTTTTTTGGCGTGTCTTCTCCCTGACTGAAACAAAAAGTTAGTGCTTTAAGACAAATGTTGCACGACACTCATTCTGCCTGGAACTTCAGAAAAACTTCCAACAGGATTCCTAGTAGCTCGGAAATGGTATCTTTTCTTGTTAAAAGCAGTCTTAGAACTGATTTTCTGTGGCACTGGTGTTTGTTTATCATATCTTCTCTCTGAAAGGGACAATTTACAATTTTGAAATAGTTTCTGGAAGGAAAAGTTTTCTGGAAGGAAAATCAGTGAACACAAGAGAGAAGCCTGAACTAAACTCACTTTCAGTCCCAACAGAAAGATGAGGTTGGGAGAATCCCACAGTGATAGGAACAAGGCAAAATTTTAGTGGGCTGTTTTCCAGCTTCTACTGTCTTCCTGGAGTTGCAATGTATAAACAGGATGCAAGTATAAACCAGTGCTGGTTTAAGACTAATATACACTTGATATCAGAATGACTTTTGTCTTGAAATCTTCAGCTCCTTAATGCAGCAGAATTGAGAAACAGATACCCTCCTCCCATTAGGATTTCATAAAAGCAACACAAGCTGAGCATTTCCTTTGGAGGGGGTTAGTCCAAACCCACAGGCTGAGAAAGGGAAGGAGTTTCCATTTATTCTGGAAGGAAAAAAGCAATCGACAATTTTTTTTTTTTTTTTTACTTTTTCTGACGTGTGTGTTCATTAGCCATTTCCAAGAATACAGTTGTTGATTTCTTTTTCTTCACAGTATTTGTAATTATCTTTTAATTCATTCCAATGCTGACTATTGGCAATACAAATAATCTTTTTTTGGCTGTTCCAGAGAAAAAAACCCTTAAAACTGTTCAGGAAAATAAAATCCAAACTGCAAATATAGCATTTGGCCCATATTGTTGTACTGGACATTGTGCATCCTGCTGGAGACTTATGGCAGGAGTTATCTTTCATGTGCTCCAGACAACTGTGAAGCTGTTGCCTGAAACAGTTTGTTTCACGTGTTTCCAGTTACTTTATCAAACTGGGGTTGAAGAAGAGGAGGAACAGAGAAATAGAGGGAGAGCCAAGGGACTAATCACCCATCCCCAGCACTCCAACATTCTGTACCCTACTTGTACAGAGGTAAACAATGAAAAAAAACCAAACCAAAACAAAAAAAACCAAACAAAACCCCCAAAACGTTCAGAAATCTAGAACATTTCTTCCAGCAGCCTCTCTTTCCCCTTCACACTTTTCCCCTAACTCTAACAACACAATACATATGACTACTTTAAATGATCAAGTCTAGGGCATGCACAAGTTTTTTTTGTGCAACATAGCATGAGTGACTTTCAATAAAAATTGTCCACAAGAACAAACTAATCAAATATTTTTCATCACAAATGTTTTTAGAATTAGGGAAACAATTAGGTAAACCCTAACCCCTGACACTAACCCTAAACCCTAGCCCTAATCCCTAACTCTAACCCCCAGCCCCTAATTAGGATAAAAAATAGGGGAACCAAACCCCAAACAAAAAAAAATGTGCCCTGTGAAAGTCTTCATATCAATTGCACAAATTCCCAAACACAGATATAGAATCATTGAATCATAGAATCATAAAATGGTTTGGGTTGGAGGGGACTTTAAAGATCATCCAGTTCCAACCTATCTGCCATGAGCAGGAACAACTCCCACCATCCCAGGCTGCTCAAAACCCCATCCAACCTGACCTTGAACACCTCCAGAGATGGGGCAGCCACAGCTTCCCTGGGCAACCTATGCCAGTGTCTCACCACTCTCATGGTGAAGAAATTCTTCCTAATGTCTTGTCCAAATCTGTCCATACATGCTATAGTAAGATAAGGATGCAGGAGGAGGCTAATGATCGGTAGTGTTCTTGGTGCATTGAAAACCAAGATAGGGTTACATTTTTGTAGGCAGTGGATTCTGCATGAATTTCTGAGGAAAACTTGGGAAAGTTTGAAGAAAACACTTTCCAATCAGAAGAGGCAATATGGGAAGAAGTATGAGGGTGTTTGTTGAGTATGTAACACACTGAACACGGAGTCTAGAAGCAACTTTGACAGTTATTCTTAAATGAGCATGGAGTATTGAAAAGCATTCTGAGAGTAAGCATTACTATTTTGGACAGGCAAATATTGCCTATTTCCTTTCCTGATCTTGAATGTGAGGGATTTCTCCCACTACACCTAAAGCACATACAAAATTAAAAATGAGAATTCTCTTAAAAATATTGATTACAATAAACTTTGTTCCATTTCCTTAGACACATGAATGTCTCTCTGTATTGCTAGTTAGTGACAGACCCTCAGAGGAATCCTACTTAAATACTGCAAAAATACATTTATTGATATACAGATTAATATTGAATATAATGACCATTGCAAAAAGCACTTTACAGTGAAATGCAGTAACCCTCATTTTGGGGTCATTTAAATGGGGTGAGGAAAGAATAGTGTTAGCCTTACAAGGTAACAGGTGAGTATAAGAAGTGACACTTGATCAGACAGAGTGATATTTTGTATACATGAGGAAATTAAGCATGGCTTATTGTAATAAGGAAAACAACTTGGCTTGCATATAAGGAAACAGAATGATTTCCAGAGGAAAATTTAAACTCTGCCTGAATCCTCTGGAGGAATATCAATAAAAGGCATGAATACACTCCATCTATATGAGGGGTTCTTTGATGATTCCTTTAATAAGTACAATCTGAAAAGGATGGTATATGTAAAAACTGAATGTTTAATATCTTTCTTGTCAAGATGTCAAATGAGATGGGCAAGGGGCATGTCCAATACAACTGGAAATACAAGTATGTTAAGTATTTCTCTTACTCTTTTCACTTGTCTATCATATTATAAACCTATGTGGATATTTTCTGAACACAAATTAATTTTAATTTTGATTTATCTTGACATGGGCTGAATTGATTCAAGGTGACTGGATCTCTAGATACCTTATTCTGATTATTAATTCCTAATTTGCAAGTCTGAGCAATCCATGGATTTATAGGATCTTGGAGCACCTTCAGAGGTGCAGAGGTTCTGCAACAGGTTCTTAAAGTATGCAAAGGGAAATTGCACATTGTCTGTGGGAAGCACTGGCATCACAATTATAGAGAGATGTGTCTTGTAGGGAGATGTGGTAACTAAGAAGGTTCTTTGGCACACAGCTAGTTATTGAATTTTATGCTTAAATCTTCAGGGTCTTGGGGAAACAAGTAACAAACATATAAGGAGATAAAAACAGTTCCTACTTGAGAGCTTCTAAAGTGAGATTTAGATAATCTGATTGCTCAAAAAAAAAGATATTCAGTTACATGTATAATTAATCATTAATGTAATAAATTGTGCACTAGCTAAATTGTGAGAAGGCTGAAGAAGTTTCCAACGTTTAATGAATGTGAAGTGAAGCTATACGAACAGCTATATTAACTGTTATGAATTGGGGAAAACTGTAGCCATACCAGTGTCAGGAAAGGAAACTAATTGTCAGTTTATGTTCTTTTCTCTGTAGTATAAATTAACTTGAAAAAAACACCAAAGAATAAATTTCAAGCAATAAGGTAATCAGAATTTCTCCAGAGTTCTTGCAGTTGCTTATTTTCCTATTTAAGATAAGTTTTAAATAGTTTCCTATTGTTGTGATATACAGAACTTGCATACTTCTCTTTTGCTCTGCTGTACTGTGCATCACTCCACAGACACTTAGTGCTTTGTCTTTTTTTTCTCCAGCAGACACAACAGCCAAGTGCAGTAGCACAATGCTGCAGAAATGAAAGTTCTTCAGGATTGCAAGTACTTCCTTGATGGGATCCTGACATTTCAGACGTGGTTTCCAAATAAACATTTCCCTTCCCCTGCTCTGTTCTTACATCTTCCCAAGATATGAATTCCTCTAGCCACTATACATGCATCTTTTATACTAACATCCTGGAAACTGGACATAGGCCCAGGAAACTGGAAAGAATTGGCATCTGTTGACTCCAGGAGCAATACAGAGGCAGAGACTGTACTACCTTTGAAGTATTTCTTTATGAGGATTATGTATGTAAGGTGAGCCACTCATGATCAGAAAGGCCATCTCCTAACTCATGCATACATGTTCAGTCTTACTGTCGGAGAGTAACTGCATTTTATGCTTTTCTTAGGGAAACAGTTACGATTTTTGCCGCATAAGCATCTTAGTGAGTCAGTAATATTTCTTCTTCTTCAGGAGTACCAGGAGTCTGGACACACGATCCTTCCTCCCAGGCTGCTATTGCGAGCTAAAGTCAAAAATTCCATGACTGTAAAGTGAGAGGTATAAGATATATGGAGATTGAATTCTTCATACTGTTCGATTCCTGCTCTGAAATCATTAAAGAGCTTTAAGTAGTAAGGAGTATAACTAGCAAAGAATTGGAGAGATATCCAGTGTTAGCCTAATGGGGTCTGATCAGCTCTGGCAGAAACTCAGTGTACCATGTTGGAATCTGGAAAAACTAGCTTGTGAAGACTGTCAGCAACAGTCATCATTTCCCTTTATCAAAAGCTAACTCTTTCATCATCCTCTCCTCACTTCATACTTACAGTTCCAGATATGCAGCTAAAACCCAAGCTTAACATGGCTTTGGATTCACAGTGGCATGAGAGAATGCATATTTTCAGAAAAAAGTCCATTAGTCCATCAGTAGGAAGTTTTGACTGTAGCTCTGCTGGGGCAACAAAGGAGGAGATGAGGAATGTCCAGAAAAATCCTTTGGGATATGTGCCTAATGGAAAAAAACAAAGCAGCTCTGTCCTCAGGTGTTTAACTGTGGAACGTGAGTTGGTCTTCTCGTGCAAAAAAAATAAGTGTTCTATTCATTATATGCACTTTACTGAAAAATTAAACCAAATACATTATTCTAGGTTACAAATTGCTAACTTTATTTTGGCATATGTTTAATCACTTAGGAAAGTGTCTTATACAAGAAAGCCTACTTAAAACGAAGTAGAGGTTTAAAGACCTCTTTGAAAAAGAGCTACAGTGCTTAAAATAAGGAGATTCACATCTTTTTAGTGTAAAAGCAAACCAGAACAAACCCAAAGCAAAAATTGAAACAGAGCTTCCGAGCTTCCTGTATTAATACTAAGTAGTAACAAACTCTACAGCCATGTAGATTCCCAAGGAATAGCTGTTCATGTTGAGAAATTCAATGAGTTTTTCTGAAGTTTATAAACATTTAATTTTAGAGATAATATAAGAATATACCCTTACTCTGTATGTTTGCAGTATATATGAAAGTATGTGAGACCTATCTGTATCCTAGTGTTTCTCTGACTAGTTTTCTGGAAATTTCTCAAAATATAACTCCTGAAGAAGCTGAAGTACTGAAACACATCATTACATAACACTCTATCTTTGCCAGTAACTGAAAGGATAAAATTGTGGAAATGTCCAATCAACAGAGAACTTTCTTGGTTTGCTCCTGTACTTATGTTTTGGAAAGATGATTTTCTTTAGTGAACTTGTTACTGAGAGAGGAGAATATGGAAGTTTTCGCCCTTGATTTAGAAAACAGACTGTGAGGGAACTATATATAGGTAAGAATTTTAAAATTACATAGGAGAGACACACACTGTCAAAACCAGTCCTAATGTCCTACAGCATTCAGATTTGAGGTTCTTAGTCAAAAGTTTCCAGCTATCTAGCCTTGATGGCAATATGGAAAGTTTTTCTCTCTGTAGACAATAAGATAATTTAAAAACTATGCATATTGAGAAGCAAAAGTACCTATGTGCAACAATGAATTTGGGAAAGGCATGACAAACTACAGCATCTATATAATTAAAATACTTTCTATACAGACTGAGTGTATCAGAAACCCTACATGCTGACAAAAAGAACACTGTTTCACCAGTAATTATTTTAGTCATGTGAAAAATTCCACTGGGAAAAGGGGAATTTTATTGGAGATTTATGAATAGGGTGCCTATAATTTCAGAACAGAGTAAAACTCTAGAAAGAATTAGAAAAATATTTCAGTTGTTGTCCATCATTAATAATAGAAGTGAAAGTGATTGAGTTCGTTTTAGATATAAATCTTCAAAAGTAAACGAGATTCTTTAAACACACTTATTAAAGGAATATGATAAATATTCATCACCTTAGCTGAGACAGATTGTCAGTGGAATTCATCTTTTCCAGACTACACCCTATTTTTCCACAGATGAAAGCGTATTTTTGCCTACACTAACAAGTTGAGTATTGAACAACAGGATCCTGACAAAGAAAAGAATAAGAATGCATTATGTTCTAAATTAGGACTCTTTTTGTCATTCTCCCCTTAAGCATCAGTGATCCAATTAAGACCATTGATTTGACAGGTATATGAAATATAGCAATAATCTTATCAGAAAAAGGAACTGCTGCCAATAGAATTATTTGCATGGTGAAAAGAGTTATGTTTCTCCCAGTGAAGAGCATTTGGTAGACTACAGTCTATAGTATGACTCATCTGGAGTGCTGGGTTCAGTTCTGGGCTGCCCAGAACAATAAAGACATGGAATTAATGGAGTGAATCTAGCAAAGAGCCATAAAGATGATTAAGGGAGTGGAGCATCTTTCTTAAGAAGAGAAGCTGTGAGAGCTGCAAGCATTGAGCATGGAGCAAAGAAATCTCAAGGGGATATTATGCAAGTGAAGATGAGTGAACCAGATTTCTCAGCAGTGCTAGAGACAGGACAAGAGGCAATGGATATTAATTAAAGCTCATGAAATTCCCTCTGAACACAAACAGACTAGAACTGTCGACAAATACTGGCAGAGGTTGCCCCAAGAGGAGGTGGAGTCTATGTTCATGGAGATATTCTGAACCAATCTGAACAGAGCCCTGGGCAACCTGCTTTGGCTGACTCTGTTTAAGGAGGGTGCTGGGACGAGACAGCATCCAGATGTGTCTTTCAACCTCAACCCTTCCACAATTATGTGAAACAAAGAAAGAAAAACTGAAAAACCTTTAACAGAGGTTAATATGTTTACTAGTACCAATTCAATATCAACTCAGAAGAAAATGTATGGTAGTCATAAGACAAAACTGAATTCTCTACAGTAAATCTAGGTTAAGATTTTTGATAGCATGTCCCTGAGTTAGTACCCCAGTGTTTCAGAACAGCTGTGTCATGTAGACTTCAATAAGAGTTGCTGTGCATCCAAGGACTTGTAATATGAATGTGTAGTAATATGAATGCAAAGGTATGAGTGAAACTGTGAGGTTTTGATTTTGTAATCTGCACATTTCAAGATACTACAAATCAGTTAATAAATTATTACAGTATTCAAGTATCCTATTCAATTGGTATTCAATCTTCAAAGTTAGTCTTTTGATTTTATTATATATTGATTTGTTCATTGAGAGGGATAAATGGGGAGATCAGTTTAGCCATAAAAATAGCAGACTGGAAATAATGAATATCTACAGTTGAGACTTTGAACCTATGTGGAAGTTTGAAATAAAAGGAAATAAATTAGAGTTAGTACCCAATCAGAATTCCTGCACACTAAAAGTACAGTCTGGTAAGTGTAATCTATTAGATAAATTAATTTCGATATACAAAAGTGAAACTTGTTACACATGACAATAGGGTAATTCTTTAAGATGACAATACAAACACATAATTTTCTTTAAAAAAAACCCTGACGATTGCTGTTACCATCTTCTAAATCTTTGTCTCATCCACAGGAAGTTTATTCAACAATACAAGAAACATCAAAAGATTCCATCTCTGCATTTTCTCTCACTTCATTGCTTGCAGCCAGGACTAATAAGTGACAGTTACAGCAGAAACCAAAATAATAGTCTAAACAGTTGGATATAATACCAGTGAAATAACCATAAAGTCATCTAAAATCAAACACCAGTGGGAGGAGACCAAAATAGAACATTGCAATTCTGTAGCCCAGCAGACTAGCTCTTGACTGTAAATGGGGGAGACACAAGTCTTAACTATGACAATAAAAAGATTATTGGCTTATGAATATGGTTCCTGCATCCATCTGTTTTGAGATAAAATTTTTGGCTGTGATAGGTGCATTGCAGTTCACAGTTTACACCTTATAAATCCATTTATCCAGAGAGTTCTCAGAAAAGGTTCCTACTTTGTCTGATATTGTACAATTGGCCTTTTTTATAAGCTCTATTTTTTTTTTAAATTCAACTGAGATAAACAGCAAATGTTCTGTCTATGTTTTCAAGTAACCTAACAATAATATTTTAAGTAAATAGTTCTTAGCATAAATAATATTATACTAGGAAGACAGAAGGAATAATGAAAAATGCTATTAAGGATGAGCTATTAGAATTAACTAGCTAAACATTCCAGAATTGGTTGGAATATCACCAAAAAAAAGCTGATGTGATTTTAAATACTGATCTAGATAAGTCTTTCATCCCAACAAAACTATCCCCAGAAATATCAAAAGCAATAACCCACCAGCAGAGTTATAGGCTGCTACAGTTGTGAAGTGAGGCAGTAGAACACCAGAAGTATTAGGAAAACTCATCTTTGAATTATATGAAGTAAAATCCCACAAATGATATGATTAAATTTTGAGCAGTGCAAATGCTTTCATAATAGAGACTTAGATACTGAAATACAACACACTCTAATAGAAAATAAGACAGATCATCTGACAGGAATGCTAGATGATTAATCAAACAATAAAACATAAAATTTAACTGTAGCCGTGAGAGTCTCACCTAATAAAGCAACAGTCATTCTCAAGATTACTTGATGTTATTCATGATGTTATTCACCAGCATGATGTTATTCATTCAGCATCCTCTGAAATTCACTGGAGTTTTATTCTCAATTTAAATGCATATTTTGCTTCTGCATTGGTGAGGAAGGAGAAAGAGACTCTCAGATCAAATATCTTCTGGGAGTGGAAAGAGTAGCACTAATAAAACATGCAGAGGAAATTGAGAGAGGAAATAAACAAAAAATATCTTCCTCTCCCTTCTTCTCTAGCTTATATCCCTGTGGAAACAACTTTACCTCATTCATAAAACTATATACTGTGCTATATGTTTAGGCAGGACTTTTGACATCATTTTAGGGAACAAATGACTTTTGTGTTTGAGTTTATGCATTAAGTCTCCTTGTGGTCAATGTTAGTCTTGTCATGAAGGGAGTGATTTGCATGCATATTGTGTCTGTTGAACTGTCTAGCACCAATCACTTTTGATCAGACAAAGCGTTAAGTGGCCTCATTGATCCTTCACTTTGAATTTATATTTTTCAGTGTTTTGGAAAAATATAAAATTTGTTTAAGTTGGTTTTACTGTTTGTAATTAAATCCCATGTGCCTGGTAAATTTGGCAGATCAATATATTACCTGATTAAAGCTCAATATGCCTGCTATATATCTGTTGTTACGCACCGTTTTCACCAAGGGTATTCTGTCACCTTGTTAGAGATACTGAATTATAATGTGAAATTATTAAGATTCAAAACTAATATTATCAAGACAGATAGATGGCTATAAGATTAAATCTTTTCATTGGGATATATCCAAATCTCTAAAGTCAGGATTCAGTTAAGAAAGAAACTCTCATATTCTATATGGTCTCTCTAGTTCACTATAAATTGTCATTGTCTGAAAGTCTGGGAATGCTAAATAGTCTGTTCCACAATTTTATAGGTGTCTATCATTAACTTTTGTCTTTTGTGGAGCTGGGAGAATCTGAGATATATTATACTTTACCAGACTTGCTTTTTTCTTTTCCATTCTGTGAAAGTAGGACATATGGTATGTGCTGAGATAATATTGCACATATCATCTCCTACCGAGTTGTGCATAGTAATTAATTACATGTCAACAGATGAACTAAATATTTCTTCAGTTATTATTTTTACATGCCTTAACTGTAATAAAACAAATATCTTTACTTCCATTCTTAGGCCTGTGGTCTAAATAGCGTATGTTCTAATTCTTATTATGCTTCAGTGTAATTAAACAGAATTTTCAAAGGAACACCTTGATACTTTCTACTAGAATTGTCTCATTTCTTTCTATTATAGGTACCTCAGAGTCTCTGCATATTATAAGCTTCCACACAGCATGTAGGATATTCCACTGAAGGGAAAGAATATTGGTCCATTGACAACAGTGCCAGTAAAGGACTCAGTGGATCAATGTTCAGTAACTGTCTCCATTCACTTCCTTCCTGTACAGTCTTGGCAAGTCTGTTAGATTGACAAGGCTATTTCAGTGCAGAAATACTTTCTGATAACCTGACTTTTAGATTACCAATTTTCCCTCTGTTATGTGAAAATAATAGTACTGGATTTACAGTTGTAAGGATATTTGAACTAAATGTGAAACTAACATGAAAAAAAATTCTTAGGTAGCTACTCAGACCTCAGTTAAGTATGCCTTATTCCATCCTGTCTTTTCTGAAATGGAAAAAGCTAATCTCTTTGATCCTCCAAAACAGAGTGGCTGCATTTGGCCTGCCTAAACTTTGCCCTGGAGTCATTTAGGAGAGTGCTAGCTGCCATGGGCTGAAAGCCAGTGACTGCTCTTTTAGTTTTACTGAAAAGTCCTGTTACCAGTGCCTAGGAATATGACCTAGCATGGCTTAGTTTCCAAATATAGCTGCAATATTCCCCTCCTCTGGTATTTAGTATGAGTAGAGGATGTTGGATGTAGGTAAAGTCTCTCAAAGTCTCTCAGGTGAAAAGATGTTCCTTTCCTGAGACGTAACAAAAGTTACTTGAGAAAAATCTACATGACCTGCATCAGTTCTTAGAAGTTCAGATTCTATTAGAATCATGAAATCATAGAATGGTTTGAGTTGGAAGGGACCTTAAAGATCATATAATTCCAACCTCCTTGCCATGGACAGGGACACCTCCAACCTGATCAAGACCCCATACAACATGGCCTTGAACATCTAGAAGGAAGGGGCCTCCACAACTTCCCTGGACAACCTGTGCCCGTGCCTCACCACTCTTATGGTGAACTTTCCTCCTAATGTCTAAATCTTCTCCTCTCCCATTTATAGTCATTCCCCCTAGTCCTATCACTACAAGCCTTTGTAAACAGTCCCTCTCCAGCTTTCCTGTAGCCCCCTTACGGTGCTGGAAGGTTGCTATAAGGTCTCCCCAGAGCCTCCTTTTCTGCAGGCTGAACAACCCCAACTCTCTCAGCCTATCCTTATAGCAGAGGTGCTCCAACCCTCTGATCATCTTTGCACCCTCCTCTGGACCTGTTACAACAGCTCTGTATTCTTCTTATGTTGAGGATTCCAGAACTGGACACAGTACCCCAGGTCGGCTTCTCTCACTTTGTCCCCCATTCTGAATCATACTTTAGGTTGCCCCAAGCCAGGTGTAGAACCTTGCAATTGTCTTTGTTGATCCTTATGAGTTTCTCACAGGTCCACTTCTCCAGCTTATCCAAGTCCCTCTGGATGACATCCTGTCCTTCCAGTGCGGCAACTGTACAACTCAGCCTGATATTGTCTGCAAACTTGCTGAGGGTACACTCAATCTCCCTGTCTACAACATTGATGAAGATATTAAACAGCACTGGTCACAGTATGGACCCTAAGAGACACCACTTGCCACAGATCTCTATCTGGACATTGAGCTGTTGACCGTTACTCTCTGAATATGACCATCCTACCAATTCCTTATCCACCAAATAGTCCACCCATCAACTCCATATCTTTCCTATTTAAAGAGAAGGGTTGGAGGGGGTGGCAAGGTGGCCACGTCACTTTACACAAGTCCAGATAGATTCCATCCACAGCCCTTCCCTTGTTCACTGCTGTGGTTACTCCATCATAGAAAGCTACTGGATTGGTCAGGCAGAACTTGTTTTTGGTGAAGCCATGCTGGTTGTCTCTAATCACCCCTCTGTCCTTCCTTGTGCTTTAGCTTAGCTCCTAGGACGATCTGCCCATGGTCTTCCCTGGCACAGATGTGACATGTTATCAATTCTAGCATGTCCCAATGAGCTGTATCGCTGCACATCTCAAATGCAAATGCAGGGGTCAAGGCTTTTCAACCATTTTCTTAGGAACTGAGCAAAAGTCTCTAGTGTTTTCACTTATTTCCCCTTCTCTAGTTTGTTTGAAGTCATCTCTCCTGTTCTCTTGAAGGATCATGCATAAAGGACATCATGGCTATGCCTGTAACTAAGTGACTGCTTACTCAAAAGTCATTTTTTACTCAATTTTGCCTTGAAGCATGCAAATGAAGCTCATCAATAAGAAAGTCAGTAGATTTCCATGTGGTGAACCAGATTCAGATGGTCTTGCACAGCTGCAACCACTATTGTGGGTATACCCATACTTGGCTCCACAATGTACAAAGTCTTTTAGGGAAAAGATGCTTAGCCAAGAGTTTTTAANAAGCTGGTCTGAATGATACTAGGGGATAATTAGCTTCCTTTTCTTGGAGGTGATTGCTCTTTATTGTAGAGATATTCAGCTGGGGCAGGAAGTTACTGCATAACCCATTCAGAAATACACTGTCTTACTTTCCCAACTGAAGCATTGACTCTTGTATAAACCACCTGCAGATCTAATGCAGTTGTTTCCTTCTTTCTCACAGGTACAGGAATTGCTGGAGGCATGATGGTAAAAGAATCACAAAGCTGGCAACAATTTAGAAATGCTTTAATAAGGGAATTATTCATCAACACAATGATTCATGCTCACCAATTTTCCAGAGGAGATGGTCACAGCATTTTTTTCCACTGGGAGGAGGGAGATGAGGGGCAGACAGGCAAAGCCTATTCCCAAGGCTCAAGAGAAAAGGATGCAAATTTTCTCAGCTTCTGGATGTGTGGGAGGAAAAGGAAGTTATTCAGAATCAATTAAGACTTTCCACTACGTGGCTGCATTTTGGATTACTGTTTGTCTTATACCAAAAACCCATTGTCTCTTGTATGAACCGATTCCTACCTCACTGTTCTGTTATCTCTCAATCACAATACTGTGAATTTAGTTTCAACACAACTGAAATTACTTGTAAAGAGACTACTTTGATATGCCTTTCAGGCCTAGTTAAAAATCCCATTTGAATGCATAGAAATGTTCCCTGAAATTAAAGTGGTCTTTGGTTTGGGTCTATAGTATCAAAACAATATTTGGGAAATCTTTTGGTATTAAGTTCCTTTCAGGAGTCATAAGGCATAACTAGTAAGAGCCAGCCTTATTCAGAAAATTTAGGAAAGAAAAAATGTTTGGGTAGTGGAAAAATACCCATATAATTTTTAAAACCCTAGCTTGAATTACTGTAATATCTAGAGGATTCTCAGAAAAAAAAAAAGTCCTGATGTTTCCTCATATTTTGAAAACTTTTAAGCTTCTCATGTTATTAATAGAAGGAAAACGCCTAACCTCTAAACTCAGTACATAACAAGAAAGATGTGTTCTACTAGTAAAGTTAGATTGTTAAAAGTATTCCTTATTCTATATAACTTGTCTCAAACTCTTTACTTAAAGAAATAGGACTTTTTTTACAGAATGGAAAACTAAATGCTTATTAATATTTTAAAGGTGTGCAAGAGCAAATAAGAAAGCCGCATTTTAACTTACATTTAACATTTTTTAAAGAATCTTATTGCAAATAAATGTGTGCTGTGATGCTGACCATCAAATGATCTATTTTCAAGGTGTGTGGCCTCATTAAGTTTGGAAATTCATATACAGCTCACACATACCTGCTTCTGTTTCTAGTAGTGAGGGTATTTTGATATGTACCAAACACCACAGCCTGGAACTGACATCATTCTTTGGCAGACGTGAATATTTTGTATTGTAACTGCTGGCTTGCATGTCAGTGCACTCCTGCTGTCTGTTAAACAGAATGACATACTTGTGCTTGGGGTATTTTGCCAATGCTTTCTATTGGCTAAACAAAAAAAAGATTTTCTCACCAGTTAAAGGGCTTAGTTCAGATGTTCGGTTTGCCTGTGTCTAAGACAGAGGTGACTAGGTCTATTCATTTATGCTTGACAAACATCTCCAAAAGTTATATGAATATTCACTTGAACATTATATTTTTACTTCCTCATTTTAGTGCTTTCAGTGGACATTCCTAGTAAACTTTTCTCAAGCTAAGGTCTACCAGGGGTCATAAACTGGGTCAAAAATACCTTCTAGTGCTATAACTTGTTCTCCA